>CAJHZI010000818.1:230000-727500 GCA_905160935.1 Enchytraeus crypticus | reverse complement strand
CGTAGGCCTATAAGCAATGAAACATATTTTGCATATACTGTACATTAAATGTAAATGTAAATCCTGGGCTTGCCCGTCACTGAAATCGCTTTCAAGAGAGGATACTGACGCTAATGAGATGCGTGCATGCCTTCATTTTAAATATTTTATTACACTATGTAAAGTTTATAGGCTTCTCTACTGTATTCGTGAGAGTTGTATAGTCTATAGAACATTAAATTTTATTAAGCACTGAAAGTCTTTGTTTGATAGAATATTAACAGCTATTTCATCTTATTTACCTGATCTAAAATGAGGTCTTTAATCTTATGGGTTAAATATAGACTTTATTTCACCAACACATGGTAGTTTAGAACAAAGATATAGAAAAAGAAAAATAAACGAAAAGAAATAACAATTAGCATACAAGTACAGTTAAGCAATGCAAACCTAGTAGTTTACAATTGACAAACAGAATCAAATCAACTCAATTATTCATTAGAATATTCAATATGCATAAAATATGATTTAATCATAAGCTTATGCTGCATATTTTTAGGTTGTCGACATAAATACCGGAGAGGCATTGGCTAAGAATCAATCGGGAGAAGTTTGTATTCGCTCACCGCTGAGGATGTTGAAGTATATCAACAACGAAGAGGCGACCAAGTCACTTATAGATGCAGATGGGTGGGTTCATACAGGTCAGCTGTTATGAATCGACTCTGTTATTTACCGACTTCAAAGTCGGTAAGATACTCGACCGCGTATCAGTATGCGCGGGATTCAAATCCTGGGCTCGCCCGTCACTGAAATCGCTTTCAAGTGAGGAAACTGACGTTAACCATAGCTTTAGCTTTTTTGTTTAGTTCTTGCCTACTTTTAATTCTTTAAAATTAAACTGGCTTATTTGACAAATGTTTCTTTAGGTACTATTTTAAAAATGGAGATATGGGATGCAGATGAGATACGTGCATAAATATTTGAGGTAGTCAAAACTTGCCTCCATATACTGCACTCTAAGCAGTGATACATTCATGCGAACAGTTTATTATTTTTTCATCCAGTTTGTCCTCGAAAAAGATATGGAATTTATCAAAGTATACGTTTACACAAATCATTTGATTACTGGTCTAATTATTACTGTAAATAAAATTTCATAGTACAACCAAACTTATAACAATCGCGCACATTTGAATACATCGAGTGTCAAATCTATACGTTTATTAAAAATACCTGGTGTCATAATTAAATTATATTTCAAAAATTCTTCTAAAAATAGGCCTGCTAATAGGATTTACGAATAACATATAAAAATGTCAGTATAAACCAACTAATAACATCGCTGCTTCCATGAACACAGTATGTTATTGTTTTATCAGGTGATATCGGCCACTATGATGAGAAAGGATATTTCTACGTAACAGATCGACTTAAAGAACTTATCAAATACAACGCATATCAGGTCGAAAATATAACACATCTTAATAGAATTGTTTATTTAATTCTAGTTTATGTAAACAAGATTGTTTGGGTAAACAGGATTGTTTGGATAAGCAGGGCTTTTTTCTCAGGGAAGGACGCCCCTGCCCAGTAAATGTTAGCAGAAGCTGAGGAAGGCATAGGGGGCCCACCTCGTCAGCTTATATCTAAAGGAATTTTATGGATGAATTAGAGATCCATTCCTATGAGGATATGAGGAGGAAAACGGAAGATAGAGATGAGTGGAGGCGCTATATACCATGGACCTGCCAGTAGACAGCACACTGACAGAGAGAGTGTATTTAATTAGAGCATACCTTAAACATGCACTAATAGTTTCTTTATGTAAATGTCTAACTTTCGCAATTAAGACACTTTCCTTTTGCTATTCTAATTCTACTTTTATCTTAAATTTCCTCCAATTATTTCTCGTGTTGTGTCCGGATTATTTGGCGAATACACCAACAGGTTACTGAACGTGTCGTAGAAGGCGACTAAAACACTAACATCCAAACCAACGTCAGAAAAGGCATTCGGTTGATGAGAGAGTAGGCTCCAGAAATTTCTACAATATATTCTAGAACTTCTGGAAAAAATATGGGATTGACTGATGATATGGTCCGAGACTATGTATTATGCGCAATCGAACCTAAACACCTGTTTCTCTCTCTCTCTCTCTCTCTCTCTCTTCTCTCTCTCTCTCTCTCTCTCACACACACGCACACACATATACACACACGCACACTTTAAGCTGAGATGGTAAAGCTATGTGATTAATAATTAATAATTAATAATTACTAATAATTCTTCGACTGATAAATTAATAAAGTCATCATCATTACACAGGTAGCACCGGCAGAGTTGGAGAGTGTGTTGCTCTCTCATGATGATATCGAGGACGCTGCAGTGATTGGTGTACCGCACCAGAGCTCTGGGGAGGTTCCTATGGCTGTCGTCGTGTTGAAATCAAACACCAGCACCACCGAGCAGAACATTGTCGACTTCGTCAATTGTGAGTAATATTAATTTTGTCCTATGACTGGAGCCAGTGGTGATGTCGGTAAGATACTCGACCGCGGAGCAGAATATGTGGGGGGCTCAAATCCTGGGCTCGTCTGTCGCTGACATCGCTTTCGAGTGTGACAATTGACGCTAACATTAGCTTTAACCAACAATGCAACGACATCATGTACAAAAAAATTTACGATGTGAACGTATATTGTTTAAAAACTAGAACCACTGAGTTAGTGTCTCTAAAGTAATCACAGGACTAATTTTTAAAACAAGCCTTCAAACAAAATTATTGGATTCAGTATAGACGTTTATTGTCCTTTTAAAGCAAGCTATATGTTTTCTACAACAGTACCATGCAATGCAAGAAAAAGAATATTTAACGTCTGGTTCATCGCCCGAGGTCAACGTCAGGGACATCTCATGCAGAACATACAGTTACTAATAGTTCTTCATCACCAAACATACCAGAAAATGCATAGATAGAAGAGAAGCGAGATCAATAACAGTGCAGTCCATTATAACCAGAAAGAAGAGGATGTGTCTAAATGAATAATAAAGAGTTACTGTTTTGAGCAGGAAGTGGTGAAACATGCATTGGATAAAGATCAAGAGATAATTCCATAATGTTGGCTCAATAAAACTGAATCATTGCTATCAATTGACAAACGAATATTAGGAAGGGAATGTAGCAACCATTGAAGTGGGACAGCGAGATGCCTGCAAGGTTGATGGAATAAGATGCGATAAGCAAGCTTCGAATACCAGAGTTTATACTTCAAAGCCGTTGAAGCAATTTCATATTTTATTTGAATCGAAGATTCGTAGTGGGTTTAAGCAAGTGTATTAATTATAGTTACAGCATTAAAACGAAATTTCATGACTTTACTTACGACACGAGCAAATGAGTTTACTTATTTTCTTGCAGGAGAATGATTAACGTGGTAGCAAAGAATTGCAGTAGTCAATTTAATAATGGACAAGTGCATTCATCAATACTATTGCTAAACATTGTCTAGTAACAAGTGAATCTGACACTAGTGGCAAATATGATAGAAGTATGAGTGGAAAATGGAAGATAGTGCCTTTAGATAAAAAGCTAATGTTAGCGTCAGTTTCCTCACTCGAAAGCGATGCAGTGACGGACGAACCCAGGGTTTGAACCCCGATGTAATCAGATTCATACAGATGTAATCGATGACAACATCGATGCTATGTGTAGAATACTAGAATCAGTTGGACGTGAGATAACTTGGACATTTTAATGAGTTTTTTCTCCATGACGTCACCTTCAGTCTAGACACGTTACCTAGGCCTATAGGGCATCGTCATAAACTTTTTACAAAATTAGCAACACGCGATTCTTGCAACAAATGCATTTTATATTTCTTTTGTTTTTTAATAATAATTATTATAATAATAATAAAAGTTTAACGTCCGTTTCCTCATACAAGGATGATGTCAGGGACGTACGTCATCCTTGTATGATGTCAGGGTTTTTGTTTGAAGGCTAGACAAGTATGTGATTCGTAGTTAATTAATCGAACTTCAACTTGCTCTCGAAATATTAAATTAAATGAAAATATATCATTAAGACTAAATAGTCAACTTCTATTCATTCTTAAGTTTTAGTATATATTTTGATCTTTATTTTCAGCTAAAGTAGCCGCCCACAAGAAGCTGAGAGGCGGAGTCAAGTTTGTTTCATCGATTCCGAAAACAGGAAGTGGAAAAATCTTGAGACGTGAGATCAAGGCAGAGCTGTTTAGGAACAAACTGTAGGCGGGAGCAGTGCTAGTGCTGCTAGTGCTGCTGATAATCAATTCATTGACGATCATAATCTTAAGATTAATTTGAATAATGTCGAGCTCAACAAAGTTAACTCAATCAAATTCCTGGGTATATGGATTGATGATAATCTAAATTTCAAGCAACATATTATATATTTATCTAAAAAAATCAATAATCTAAACTCTATGCTATATGATCGAAAACAATTTCTACCTGCTTACTGTCGTGAAATGATTTTTCATACTCTTATATACTCATATGTTACGTATGGAGTTGAAGTTTACGGTAATACAACTGAGTCTGCTCTTCATCCATTACATGTTTCTATTAATAAAGTCTTGAGGAATCTACAAAATCATAATCGTTTCTACAATGTTAAGCAACTTTATATGAATTATGATATCCTTCCAATTGCCCTTTTACATAAATTCTCAATTGCTAAACTTATATATAAGCATTTGCACTTTCCTAATAATCTGTCTACTGCTATTAGTGATCTTTTTATTCATAGTAAAACCTCGCACAACTACATAACCAGATTATCATTAACTGAGCATCTATACTTACAATCTAACCGTGCATTCTTCTCTTCGACGCTATTCAACAGCTACAAAATTTGGAATAGTCTACCAGACCATATCAGATCCATCTAAAACCGTAATAGATTCCAAAAGCTTCTTAAAAATCATCTACATGCTAGTTGGTCATCATAATTATTCATGTTTCTCGAGTGTCGATTTGTTATTTAATCTGCTATATTCTTACTAACTTAATTTTTAGTCTGAATCGATATGATAGCCTAATTATGCTATACTTATAAAGTCTAATAACTTAAATTTAACTTATTAACATAAATAATTTAATAACACGCAAATTTACGTGTTTATATGTTTTATCGGTGACCAGCAAGATAGGGGTATGCCCTCACTGGTGGCCGATATGCTAGTAGCTATTTGATTGCTATGTCTTGAGCACATCTGCACACCTGTGTTTATTTTAAGTGCACTTTTTATAGTTTTGTGTTATTATGATCTACACTATGTTGAATCTGTGTTTGTAATCTGTTTGTCGATGGATTGGTGTTGATGCTGAAATAAACACATATCTCTCTCTCTCTCTCTCAGTTCCGTAAAACCTACCTTGTTGAAAACCTACCTTTACCATCTCTCTCTTCCGTTCATTGGCGTAACCACCGGGAGGACAGGGGGGACACGTCCCCCCAGAATTTAGACTAGGGGGGACATGCATGCAAGTGTCCCCCCCGTCAGAATTTAGGCTCAAATGTATATACTTTATGTAAGAAATTGTGCGTATTTTCAATGTCGCTCAATAACTGCATGTGTAAGTATTACTAGCATTTATAGAGCCGTGCTGTAGATCGAGTGGTAAACTGATATGCTTACATGATCTTAATTATTGGCATCTATAGTTGCTCGGCCGTAGACTCCTATATACTGTCACTTACTTTAGTAGTATATAGGAATAGGAGACTATAGGGCTGAGCGGCCGATACTAAGTGAGTGTGACGAAACATGGAGCAGTGCCAACTTGCCGAGCTAAGCGGGATGAAACTATTTTGGCCTACCTATAGTTTGCGGCTGCATAAGCCTATTGTATCTTGAGAGGTCAACTTATCAGCCATCGGTAGATGCTCTGAAAAATTTGTATATATGTTTAGTTTATGGAGTTTGTTACAATATAAATTCATAGACAGTAAAGCAAGTTCTGTATAATGGCATCATGGATAAATTTTTGTTAAAGACCAAGAAGCCACGTCTGGTAAGAATTAATACATTACGAATTTCGATTTTGAATTCTGAAAGTCGTAAAAATTAATGCAATTTCATAGTATCATTCAGAGTTTTGTTAGAAAATCTCGAGGAATTTGCGCACGGCGCTACTTCTACCGTGCAGTGCAAGGCCACTGCCAGTGGATCGCTTTTTGAAAGGCAAAAGCTGGTAAAGGTAATGTTAACGTCAGTTTCCTCACTCTAAGGCGATGTCAGCGACGGGCTAGCATAGGATTTGAACCCCTCACACATTGATCCGCGGTCGAGTACCTCACCATCGCCACTGGCTCCAGCTACTTGTTGTACTGTGTTTATTAGTGAAACTAAGTTCCCTCCCCCCCCCCCCTGTTAACTATTGCTCTTACATACATATTTACGCATAGAAATTGCCATTAAAACAATGAAAATATAGTTTACATTTTTTTATCGGCGGGCCTAAGGGGGGGGGGCAGACTTCCGCCCCCTAGAGGATACGCCACTGATTGTGTCCCCCCAGATTTTCGGTCGTGGTTACGCCTATTTTTCCGTTCATGCAGTATCCATGTGTGAGTTGCGACCAGTACGCAAACCTCCTTAACTGTCATTTTCTTTATCTTAGGACTGATTTTCTGGATTTTGGCATTTACTCCTTTTTGTCCTTCTGCCTCTTTAATCATCAGCTTAATTGGATTTTTCTTAATAGTGTTCGATGTTTTCATATGTTATCTCAACAGTTTTGTAACCTAAGATATTTTGATAAACATAAGTGGTCTAATTTAATTGTGTGACTTAATTAGAAGTGGAACATCTAGGACGTATAGGAAAAATTTAAAAGGGATTTTTTAAATAAAAGGCATCATGTTAAATTCTTTTAAATTAAGGAGCTAATGTTGGACAATTTGATATATCGCCAGCATAAAAAAGAAGTAGAATGTCTACTGAGCAGATATTCCAATCCAAGAAAGTGAGATAGCCTACATGTATTGTATAACGACAAATTACAATTATGCCAATTATGACATTATAGATTCATCGTTTACTATTACGACTAGATTGGTGTTACAGGTCTTGACGACCATCTGAGCCAGTATAGCCTGGTTTAATTAAATTAAATTAAAAAATAAAATTAAAGTTCTTGACTTATTGAACCAGTATAAGATTATGAAAGTGTGGCAGCGCTAAAGTTTGTAGAGTTAAAAGTGAGGTAAATAATATAATTTAATTTTTAAAGTAATATATAATAATTATATATATATATATATATATATATATATATATATATTATACATATATATAAATATATATATAATATATAATAATATAATATAAAGTAATATAACTGAAATCAATTAAGACTTTTTGACATTGCATATCATACTTAGTAATCTTCTTACTGTCATAGTGTGCTTATACGTCGCTTACCTTAGCGTACAAGATGATGAGCTACCTTTTATTTGGTTAAAGTGCAGTATTAGTCTTTGTATTATTATTATATAATATTATGCTGTAGTATTACTTAGTATTATTGTTAATGCATTAGTATGCACAAACGACATTTATGGAACAACATATTACGCAATTACCATCTCTCTGAGAGAGCTCTGCCTACTAGCAGAGCACTGTCAGGGAGATGGTAATTGCGTCCTTGGTATATTATGCCTCCACTCTTCTCTGTCTTCCGTTTTCTTCTTCTTGTTTACATATGAGTGGAACTTAAATCATCAAGCATTCCTAATCTTAGTCTGACTGTGCTTCTCTTTCTCCATTCTAACTTCTATAACCCTTTGTAGTAAACAAATAGCATGTATCATAATTTGTATAAATTACACACTTACATGTACTTATTTCAGAAAATATTGAGATAAAGGCAGTTACGATGGTTGAAATTCAGTTATCGAGTTCAGTGGGTGAAGAATTTACAAACAATTTGGACTTTGCGCAGCGATTCGAGTGCATTATATGTAAAAAGAGCTTCATCAGAAACAGTGACCTAAAAGTTCACGAACAGAACCATTTGGGAATCAAGCCATTCTCCTGTAAGAAATGTGGTCGAGAATTTAGTCGTTCTTTCAATCTGCAGCTCCACATGCGATCTCACTCAAAGTCCCAGCCATACTGTTGTAATTATTGCGGCAAAATATTTACACAATCATCCAGTCTTTACCGACACGTCAGAATCTCGCACGACCAGCAGAGATTATATGATTGCAATCATTGCGAGAAGAAATTTCAACTTGCTTCACATTTAAAACGTCACGAGGAACGCGTTCATCATGTGGCATCTGCACGTAAACCACATACGTGTTTGCAATGTGAAAGAACGTTTGTCGATGCTTATGATCTACGAATGCACGTACGGTCTCATACAGGTGAGAAGCCACATCGGTGCAGCGTGTGCTCAAAAACATTCGCTCGGACTTCAAACCTGAATTCTCATGTGAGAGCACATCACACGGTTCGTCTAGACTGTCTTCTTTGTGATATGAAATTTAAATCAAGTGAGGAATTGCAGGAGCATCTACTGGTCAGTTGGAATTTCACTTTTTCAATTTAATTTTGCATGATTTGTTTGTTTTGTCGTTTGCTTTATAAATTAGATTTATTTGAATTAGTTTATATTTACTATTTTTGTATAGAATTACAGTATTAGAATTATACAATTAAATTATAAAATTAAATTAGTTTGAAAATCTGGATGACTTATATGGTTAGTGCTGTAGGTAATCACAAAGTTCTCATTGCAGATCCTACACTGAGGTCTTGTGGGTTAAATGTTTTAATCTCTGACAAGTTGGTATTATTTAAAGTGAATCCTCTATCATAGGATGGGTATTACATATGTACCTGTGAATGACTAAATTGCAACATAAATTGTTAAAAGTGATGAATAATTATAATGGTTTAGTAGTGTATTGCCTGTCAATGTGACACTGTATATAGTTCTTTAGAAAATATATCATTTCAATAAAAGTAAAGATAATTGCTAAACTATTTGAGTGGCTTATTGACAAG
The DNA here is from genome assembly GCA_905160935.1 of Enchytraeus crypticus. NCBI lineage: Eukaryota > Metazoa > Annelida > Clitellata > Enchytraeida > Enchytraeidae > Enchytraeus > Enchytraeus crypticus. Next base: position 718,456 of record CAJHZI010000818.1, on the reverse strand, counting down.
TTGTTCCTACAGTGTATCTGTAGGTGCTGGGTTCAAATCCAAATCTCTACCCGTCACTGATATGCTATCGAGCAGGAAACTGTCGTTAAACTTTGCATATTAGTCCTTATTTTATTTTAACTATGTAAACGCGACCTCATAGTCTTTCATGCAGTTTGAACATAAATGTAGCTAGTCATTCATTAACATTGACTTATTTACTTCATCACAGACATTGTCATGAACCTGATTCTACAATTTTTAATCTGAGGTAAAATGAGGACCTGACATCAAAAGGTTCAGGATTTAAATTTCTAATAAACTGCCTCTAGTAATTATTTTGGAATTTTTACCTGTCCTCGATTTGACTGAATCTAGATATCCTATTAAGTGATTGATAACTTCAACGACTGTATGAAATTAAATATTAATTTTAATACGAAAAGAAATAGAATAATGCACAGGTATATAGTAGAACGAAAACTAAAACGATTTCAAATAACACGTGTACGCGAAATTCGAATAACTTAAAATTATACTTCTCTATCGAATTACAGTTCACTTTAAATACTTTAAAGTACTTTATATTACATACAATGACTTTTGACATACAAATTACTAATATGCTCTCTAGCATAAATTCCTACACTTTATTTTACTCTCGACTATTCGCCTACTAGGATACCTTCTAGTATTATCCCTAGGTTAGAATATTTCGATGGAACTCTCTTCCCTCTCCGATCCTCTACAAATCACTCTCTTCTCATCGACTGCTTGATGGACTACAAATTAGTTTGAATAACCGAACCCTTTGAATTGCTCTCAATTCGTTTACTAAGGATGCGTAAGATCTTCAAATCTCCTGAATCTCTTTTCAACTTAGCACGTTTTACGTCCGTGTTGTCAATCTTCCATCTTGGATCTCTCCTACTTCCTGTTTAGGCATGCCCTCATTGGTCACTTGCCCAAGCTTAGCTACCGCCTAAGATCTCACTTTAATAAAACTCGATACTTTAAATCTTAACTTTACTTATCCAGTAGTATTATTAAATACTTTACTAGGAATTCAATTACAAGTACAAATACATACTAAATACTAATATATATCGAATCGACCTTGACAGACATACTATTTATTGAACACAGATTTGTAGAGTAGAGATTTTTGTAGAGATGTCAGTTCACATTGCTATTTAACTAACATGTGATTTTTATAGAGATGTCAGTTCACATTGCTATTTAACTAACATGTGATGTTGTAGAGATGTCTGTTCACATTGCTATTTAACTAACATGTGATGTTGTAAAGATGTCAGTTCACATTGCTATTTAACTAACATGTGATGTTTATAGTGTTGTCAGTTCACATTGCTATTTAACTAACATGTGATGTTGTAGTGATGTCTGTTCACATTGCTATTTAACTAGCATGTGATGTTGTAGATATGTCAGTTCACATTACTATTTAACTAATATGTGATGTTGTAGAGATGTCAGTTCACATTGCTATTTAACTAATATGTGATGTTGTAGAGATGTCAGTTCACATTGCTATTTAACTAACATGTGATGTTGTAGTGATGTCTGTTCACATTGTTATTTAACTAACATGTGATGTTGTAGAGATGTCAGTTCACATTGCTATTTAACTAACCTGTGATGTTGTAGTGATGTCTGTTCACATTGTTATTTAACTAACATGTGATGTTGTAGAGATGTCAGTTCACATTGCTATTTAACTAACCTGTGATGTTGTAGCGATATCTGTTCGCATTGCTATTTAACTAACATGTGATGTAGTAGAGATGTCAGTTCACATTACTATTTAACTACCATGTGATGTTGTAGTGATGTCTGTTCACATTGCTAATTAACTACCATGTGATGTTGTAGTGATGTCTGTTCACATTGCTAATTAACTAACATGTCAGTTCACATCACGTACATGCACATTGTGAAGCATGTTTATCATAGTTTATGTAATTATTATTTGTTGTATCTTTAGACGCATGCACAAGGAGATTCCTGTCAGCCAATATCTGACCAATAACCTTCACGTTCTACAATTCCTCAAAAATACGCTGGATGCAATGATACACTGATAATTGAAGTTCCAGACAGATACTGGGTGATGCGGAATTTAATTTTTTAACTTTATCCTGTAGTGATCCGAAATTGTTTGTAGGATCAGTTAATAAAATAGAAGGTCTTAACTTAACAAAAATCATTCTTAGCGATTTAGAAACAGCCTTAATATATGAAAAATGACGACCCCAGTAACAAAAGATAACCCCGAAAAAATAATCTTTCACCCGAAAGGTCCAGTTGACGCTATAATAGGGAAAATTCCTCAACCACCAATATCCTATTCAAACTTAAATAGCTTAATAAGTACGTCACAATGGGTTATACCGCGAATAATGCACGGACAAAATGAAAATTATGGGAGGGTTTTAGATGCTTTAGAATTTGATTTAGAATCATCAGCAAATATCAGAGACTCAAGAAAAATTGTGCAAATCATTTAATTTTTTCCGGAGAAGAGTGTTGAGGGATTTAGGAAGACTTCTGGCAAAAATTGTACACATAGACCCATGCAACTCCTTGGAGATAATTATGTAGTTGGCCCCGCACTAATATCCAATTGGGCCAAAATGGAGCCTGTAATAATTTAAAAAGAAATCTATATGTTATATAGTTGATAACAGCGTATATTTTATTAAATTTTAGATAATACCTTTAGATTATTTTTATTTTTTTTCTTTTGCGAAAAATCTATTATGGCTGACGCCATAGTTTCGGTCGAATTAGAACTACTACAGGAATCTTCAACCACAGAAAAACCTACAAGCATCTGGAATCGTGAAAATAAAAAAATACGAAATTCCGCTAAAAACTCTGCCCTAAATTCAAACTTTGAGAATACCATAAGTACCGGATAACACGAATCCAAGTATAAAAAGATCTGTACAAGTTACCAAGCGAATACAAACAACGCCCATCAAGTCGAAGAATGGGAAAACCTCTAGAATTAAGAGAATAAGGATAAGCCAGGAAATGCTAACAATAACTATTTCGGAAGAGAAATCTGTGACCACTACGTAATACAAAGTCGTAAGTGGACCAAAATATATAGATATTACTAGAATGATATGATGTTAATATTTGTCTGTTAATGTTAAAATGTTAATGTTATTGTATAAAAGAAAAATATAATTTATACGTCATTGATACAATAATATCATTACAAAAAATTTTATTAGCATAGTTGAATATTGTTGCTTAGATATCAAGACTTTTTTTTATAAGATAAGGCTGTTTCTTGTGTAATTTCTTCTACTGAATATAAAACTGTATATTTATAAAGATATAAGGTTATAAGAAACCACAATCTTGTGCTGGGTTGATGGCTTGGTATATGATGTATTACTCCATGCATAGTTATTTAGTCATTATGTATTTACTATACAAATAATATTACCAATAATGGATGTCTTAATAGCACAGGGGTAATGTCATGATGTTTTAAAGGGCAGATCCTAAGGTGAGTTTAACTCTCGTGGGTTCCATGTTACCCCGTGTTGTGCTCGGGTGTGGTTGGGCCACTGCGGAGTGGGGCAGACGCAGGCAGTCTGCCGCGTGTACGTAAGAGGCGACTAAAAAAGGAGATAAGATGGATAGGATGGTTAAGAGGAGACCCACTTCACCATGAAATATTTTCTCTCAGGATTAAAAGGTAATCAATCCATCCAACAGAGGAAGGCAACGGGAAACCACAACAGAAGCTATAGGCTACATATGATATGAATCAGGCATTGATTTTGTGAAGGGAATAGCTTCATGATCTGTGGAGTGCTCTTAAGGAGCGGGAAAGTAGAGTTTGAATATGAATATGTACCTTGAACCTGCCATTTGGCAGTGCACTGAAGAGAGAGAACTTTAGTCGTTATTAGTTGATCATGTATTGAATGCGCGCGTTAATTTATACTTTTACGGATTGTTAATATTGCTAGATTTACATTTATATTCTACATTATGTCAAATGGCTTACAATTGTATCTGTAGCAGAAGCCTATGAATTGAAGAGTCCTGTCGTGGATTTCACTTCATATCTTCACTTTGTATACATTCAAGATTCTTTCTTGATTAAACCTTCAACTAACCTCTAACTTCGTCAACCTTCAACTAACCTTTAGCTTTGTTAACCTTCAACCGACTTCTAACTCTGTTAGCCTTAATTGACCTCTAAGCTTCGTAACCTCTAAGTTTCCTTTATTCGGGAAAACATCCAATCTTTATTAATCACCTTCCTTGAAGTCTCCTTTAGTTGATAGTTTATCATTACCATTTTAGAGATTATGTACTAAATAAAATCTTATGAGAAGAGTATATAAACAGAGGAGTTAAATCAACACGTTAGATGGATCGACAGTTCAGAATAAACCTTAGTTTCTAAAAGTTAACATTAGGGACTGCAACTTTAATAAGACAAGTCGAAAATACTTAACTAATGTTTAAGGACTTTCGTTTTAATGGAACTTTCAGTTAAAATACCGTTTCTATAATTATATCTAATGTGTATATTGAAAACCATTAGGACTCGTTAATGATTGTTTGGAGTTCATTCAAGTTTATAAACTACATTAAATTTAAACGATCAATAGTGCCTCTTGTTTGTCTACTTAGTTAGATCACGAATTAATATCATAATCTTCTTCCCAGAAAGAGGCACATAGCCTCCTATCCTAAAGATTCTATCCTCTGGAAATGTGATTAAACATATATATTAACACCGTACCGCTACAATCCTATATTGCATCCATAAGCTGATAAATAAATTTATATAGGAATAAATTTTTAAAAATTTCATATTATTTTAAATTCAGTGTTTTACACACTTTATCTGCTGAAAGATGGATGAGAATAAACTGAATGATGCTTATAATATTGCTATTTATTATAATGTTAGTAATTTAATATTCACTAATATTATCACATTAATGATTGTATTGCATTACGAGTTGCAGTTGAACAAGCCTGGCCAAGGTTCTTTAAATTATCGGATTGAAATTCCAGAATGTATAGCGTTAATATTGATAAACTGTACTTTAATTTTGACTGTAACGGCTGTAGCTTTAATGCCATCACAGAATAGAGCAATAGTTTGCCGTACTTATCAGCACGGGCAGCTAAGCCCGAACTGAGAAATGCAAATGAAAATAACCACAGGGGCAAGATATTTTGGATTAGAAAAATATAAATAGTAACATAGACTATTCATCTATTCATATACAGTAGAATTAAAAGTGAATAGAGATACAGTTTCTAATTTCAGACAAAGTCACAAAATATCAATAAAACTACAGTCAGACAGATCTAAGGGCATTTCTTCTCAACGCAAGCTTTGCCTCCCTCTTCGTATTCTTGCTTAGATATCCACATCTGATGAAACGAACCCTGAAATCAGCCACAAACAACACTAGGCAATTAGATAATGAACTAACAGGACTGTGCAATAAACAAATAAAGATGATTGACAATTAGGAAATAAATATACTTGGCTGCATAAGGAATTAAAAACTAAAGTAATATGATAGACAAATTAGAAAATAAAATGTACATCTTCATCCAAGGGCTGTGAAAATTGCTACGGTGTTCACGACAATATACATGTACATGTATTACTGGACTAGGTACTCTCCTGTATATAAACGATTAAATCACATTAAATTGTACCGAAGTGGTTGAAAAAACATTCTGCAGATTTTACATGAAATTTGTCGTGTTAATTTACTACTAAAAACTTTGCAAGAACTCCTTTGCCAGCATATAGCAATTGTATAAGAAGTTAAACATATTTTAGACTCGTGAGAGAAATAGAGAGAAATACGTTTTATTTTTCACCAAATTTCACAGAGTAATAACATCAATGAACATGTGACAAAAAAGAAAAAAGAAAAGCGACATAAACATTATCGAAATTTAAATAATTAAGTGCAACAAGTCCAGTAATCAAGTGGTGAACTTTTTGCATACTTGCTATCGCTGCACTATGCACATGATAACACTTGGTGTGCTGCAGTAATTTCTACAAGACTACATATGCAAAAGCTATCAAATGACAAAAATTACCAATGAAAGAAATTTTACTATTAGTTTAAATAACAGTAGATCACTGCAGTCACGCTAGACTGTTTTATTCCCTGTTGAATTTGATTTGTAAAAAATTCTACAGAAATAGACGGTAAAAGAACTTTATCTTTTGATTATACACTATAATTGGTTAGATAGTATTAACAAAATGATTTTAAACAGGCGCTACGTACCAGTGAAGCCAATATAGAGCCTCCAATCCAACTGCTGTACTTTCTCTCTGCTGGGATAGGAGAGTGAATCAACTTCAACTTCATACTCTACAGTGTTAACAACAACAACGTTAGTTTAACAACAACAACGTTCGGGTTACCTAATGAAATAACTACTATATTGCTAAATATAGTAGCAATGAAACTATAATTGAATGAATCAACTATAGTTTCATAGCTACTATATTTAAAAATAACACATTTAAGAAATTAAAAAATTGAGTATTTCTTTTCTATACGCAGGTCCAATTGTCAACCAATGCAGATGAGTTAGTTATGCAATAAGCTTCATGAACACCCGTTCTTGTAAACCTCTTTTTCTTCAGTTTCCTATCTTTGAACTGATTTCTAAATTGTGCAATATTTCTTAAGCCATTTTTGTTCGTCATCTTGGATTGGACTCGATAGTGCTCGACATAGTCAATGACCTCTCCATCACAGGCTGTCGAGGTAAACCGAGACTTACAGATCATCTCTCGTCAGCCAAAATTATTGGCCAGACTAATATATATTACTAAAAGTGTAATTTTTGCATTAAAAAACAATAATTAGGATATTAAAAATGGTAAAAGGATAGTTTCCACCAGCTTGATAGAACGTTTGCCTTAAAAGCTGGATGTCACATATTTAAATTCCCGGTAGTAGTTTAACTAAGGTCAGATTAGAAAATTTTGTAGCATAATTAAATTTGTAATTTAATTTTTAAAAATTTATTTTCAGGAGCCTAGACGCTCAGCTACCTTAGATATGTAGTGTTACAATAAATGATACAATAGATATAAGTTAGCAGCGTGTACCGGCGGGGTCTTAGCATTGAGATCTCTGGTCAGCCTCTCGGTGTATCCATTGAGCAACGTGTTGCCTCCAACAACAATAACATTGTTGTACAAGCTCTGCAACAAGACACAACAACAACTTAACATTGTTGTAAAGCGACCACAGACATAACAACAACAATATCACTGTTGTAAAACTCTGTGTGCAATAAGACACAAAACAACAATACAACTATTGAACAAGCTACAAGCAATAACAACAACATTAACAATGTTGTAAAGCTCTAAGCAACACAACAACAATAATAATGTTGTTGTTGCGACACGTAAATCACGACTATCCAACTGCACGAGGTCGATTTTTACAAACAAAATCTAAGAATCATACTTGACTGCCTTGAATTGCAGACTTGCAGTCTTCAGAAAACTGTATTACTTCTTACTATAACTACTTAAAGATCAATCATTATGCATTAATATCAAGATAATGTAAAACATTAATACCTAGATAAAACATTAATACCTAGATAACAACAATCATATATTAATTTACGATTCTACAAATATGAAAGAATTGAGTCAACAACTAAATAACTAAATAATAAAAAACAGTAAAACCGATGTTAACTTCAGTTTCATCTCTCGAAAGTGATATCAGTAACGGGCGAGCCCAGGACTTGAACCCACACATACTGATTCACGGTTGGATATCTTACCAACATCGCCAACTGGAGCCAGCGGCGATGAATGACTGTATAACTATTAACTAAGTAAAAATATCGAAAATATAGATAAATAATTATAATCTTTATTTCTCTTAGTGCACTGCATACTGGCAGGTCCACGGTAGGCCTATAAAACGCACCCACTCAACTCTATCTCCCGTTTTCTTCTTCATGTCCACATACAAGTGAACCTTTAAATCATCTATAACATTCCTTTTGATATATCATTATTCCTGGGGATTCTGCTTATGACGAGGTGGAAAGATTAATTAAGTACAAATAACGAAACCATAAATAAATAATCTCAATCCCCTCTCTCGCTCTCTCTCTCTTTCTCTATCTCTGTCACTCTCTCTCTCTCTCTGTCTCTCTCTGACTCTCTCTCTCTATCTCTCTCTATCCCCCTATCTCTCTCTATATATATCTCTCTGTCTCTCTCTCCCTCTATCTCTCTCTGTCTCTCTCCCTCTCTCTCTCTGTCTCTCTCCCTCTCTCTGTCTGTCTGTCTCTCTCTCTCTCTCTCTCTTTCTCTTTCTCTCCCTATTCTAAGTGCTAGATAACATACAGGCCTGACATCCATGTCGCACATGCCCACACTGGTTGTAACCACGTGACTCATGCTCAGCATTGTGCTGCCTGACTGTACACCCTGACTGTCCTGCTCACACCACCAAACAATTGAGCCCAAGACATTCATTTATACTAATCATACATATAGTATAAACAGTAACAGTGAAAAATACTACTACTAGCTATTAACTTAGCAGCATGTTAATGTAAGAATGCAATGTTCTGAGAATGTTGAGATTAGATGAAAGCCAACTTGACTAATTAATTCACTTACAAACAAATGACATAAAGATCACAAGAAAGATTTCCGCAGCTTCAAGCAGCATATCAAGCAACATATCAAGCAGTATATCAAGCAGCATATCAAGCAACATATCAAGCAGCATATCAAGCAGCATATCAACAGCATATCAAGTAGCATATCAAGCAGCTTATCAAGCAGCATATCAAGCAGCAAATCAAGCAAAATATCAGGCAGTATATCAAGCAACATATCAACAGCATATCAAGCCGCACATCTAGAGTCGAAATCACAAACTGCGGCTCTAGCAATTTGGCTCGACGTAGATTTCAACAATAAATTTTTAGATATACCGCAGTTAAAAGCAGACCCTCGTTATAGTGTACTTATTTAATTGATAACCAAAAAGGGTCATATAACCATGTACAGTTCACAAACAATATAGCCAATCTAACACATTAAACAAACAAATACAGCCAATCTAGCACATGCAACAAGTAAACACAAACTAAATGTGAACCACGGTGAACATTAATTGAAAAATTAACAATTATCGTTAAGTCATCAACCCTGTTACGCTGTTGACAAGCACTGGACAAACCTTAATGATGGAGGGATCAAAGAGCCCCTCAGTCACTCTGAACCGCTCCGCTCCAAAGCTTCGGTTGAACCCGCTCGTGAACTCGTACTGAACTCTGGGAATGTTCTCGGCCACGTCGTGATCATACGGTGTGTCTGAGACCTGGAGCACTGAGGCAGCGAAGTCCTTCAGAGTGTCCTTGCACATGTAGTTGCCGAACGACTTGGTAACATCAGGAATGTTCTTCCTACGAGTCCAGTTAGGCTCCTCGTTCTCCTCCACAGGTTCCTGCAGACATGAGCAAAAATAATGAAATAATTTTTTAATGGACTGTTCACAAACTATCTCTCTCTTAGTGCACTGCCAACTGGCAGGTCCATGGTATATAACGCCTCCACTCTTCTCTGTCTTCTGCCTTCCTCTTCATTTCCACGTATGGGTGGATCTTTAAATCATCTAGCATACATAATCTCGGCCTGCCCTTGCCTCTTTAAGAGGCAGACCACATAATCACGACAGTATACGTTATAGTCAAAACTAAGCAATAAAGTTATTTGGATACAATAAGCTATACCTACAACCAATATGTTTAACCACAAAGCAGACGGCAAGAGAACAGCGGGAATACCTAAGAGATGATGGAAGGACTGCCTCGAAGAAGACTTGAAGGCTGCTGAAATTAGCATTTATGGGAAAACAGAAGGAAGAAAATTAATAAAAATCGAGGAAATGGCATAGAATAGAGTTTTGTGAAGGAACATCATAGAGAAATCTTTGGCTGGAATTAGCCCTAGGACGGTCACGTGACGCGATGACAACCAATGTTGAAACTAGCTGTACCACTGTATCAACTGTGTATCAGTATGTTTGGGGTTACAGCGGAATATTTGTTAAATTCCTGGACTTTTCCGTCACTAATGTCCTTTCGAGAGATGAGCTGATGTTAACGCAGACCATAGCTTTTTACACAAAAATTACACTAAACTATGTAGAAACAATAGAGCTGAAAAGTGATAACACTAGCCTCTAAACTCTCAATTCCATACAGTTTCTCGTTGAATGCACTGCACGCTGGGATAAAAGCTCGTCTCATTTGAGTACACTAACCTGATAGTGACTAATTTCTCAGTGATAACTTGACAAGACTTGTTCATACAGTCACTCGCATATATCCCATTCGTATAAACAGACAACCTTGGCAAAGAAGAAGATCTATACATGATCTGTGGTTCATCTGAGGTGCATGTACTGTGTTGTACATGATCTGTGGTTCATCTGAGGTGCATGTACTGTGTTGTACATGATCTGTGGTTCATCTGAGGTTCATGTACTGTGTTGTACATGATCTGTGGTTCATCTGAGGTGCATGTACTGTGTTGTACATGATCTGTGGTTCATCTGAGGTGCATGTACTGTGTTGTACATGATCTGTGATTAATCACAATGATTCATAAACTCCAGTGGATTACAATGAAAGCTATAATCCACTGGGTTATCCTAGAAAGAGTTTTATACTACGGCTTGCAGAATAACTCCTCCTAGATTATAGCCTGATGATCTCTAGAATTTCAGATATCACAATCTCATTCAACTTTGGCACACGCGTAGTCAAGACAGAGACTGAAACTTTACCCCAATATTTTCATTTTCTCGCCTATCTCGCTGCTGTAGCTCAAAGTCTCGAACTGAAAGATCAAAATTTGACTGACAAACTTTACACTAATCAGCCATAGGAATGGTTAGCCTTGGGCTGTCAATAGGCAGAGCCTCTGATAGATGGATGGATAGAAAGATACGCTTAAAGAAACATAGGCAGAGAGATCGAAAGAGTGTACCCGTTACAAAGATAAAGACAGATAGAGAGAAACATAGTGAGAGAGAGATGTAATACACATAGACAAATACCTTTGCAGCAATGAGATATGGTGGAACTACTTCAATATTTAGCTCTTCCATCAACTTCTTGCTCTCTAGCAGTATAAACTCCCCACCCAATGGTGACCGTACTATAGCTACACAAACACAATGTAAACAACAATTATAGGCAATTTCTGGATCAAGTAATTTCATGAATCATGATTTAACATCTTCTCTATAGAGTAATAATCTTTAGAGACATTCATACTTACGTTTAGCGACATTTTTGTTTCTCATATGCATGTCAGTGATAGAGCCAGTAAATGCAAAGTTTTTTTTATATTTAAAGAATTAAAACTGGTCTGCTAAGACCAACCATTAATTTTGTCCTGACAGTCTAAGAGTATTTTTAACTAAAGATAATCCAATGATTACGTTTAGGTTGCAAAAGTAAATAATTTCAACTTCCTATGAAGTAGTTTTAAAGTATATTACTTATAGAAGGCTTCTGATCTAGTCTAGTGACTAAATTATCAAACTAGTTCGAAGGGCTTAGTCCTTTTCAGCCTGCGGAAGCGGCGTTGTTGGTTCAGTAGTTGAAGAGCTGGCGGATTGATGTGATGACTGAGTCGGTCTTGATGTCTTGTTGCCGAGTTTCTTATTACTTCTACTACCAGGGGTATTTTCAGATCACAATGAATATCATTATTTCTGATGTACCAAGGAGCATTTACAATGTTTCTTAACACCTTATTCTGGAACATCTGGATAATCTTAGTATTAGATGATTTGGTACAGCCCCAAATTTGACATACATATAGCCAGACTGGCTTCAACACTTGACAGTATATTATAAGTTTATTATGTATCGAGAGTTTAGAATTTCTTCCAATAAGCCAGTAGTATTGCCTATATCTGAGGTTGAGCTCATTTCTTTTCTTCTTAACATGCTCTTTCCACCTCAGCTTATTATCTAGATTCATACCAAGATATTTGGCATTATTTTCAAATGGGACTTCTGTACCATTGATGAGAGCCTTTTCGGATTCTTTATTCTTTTATTTGTAAAGTTTATGTGAATAGACTTCTGTTCATTTAACTTTATCTTCCAAGATTTAGTCCATTCCAGAAATTTATTACACCCTGCTTGTACTCTGCTCGTGGATGTGGCAAGATCTTTGCCAGTTGCGATTATTGCTGTATCATCTGCAAATTTTGCCAGAGTAACTCCTCTCATAACTGGAATATCGCAAGTGTAGAGCAGGTAGAGGATTGGTCCTATAACACTTCCTTGTGGGACGCCTGCATGTATATCTTTGAGATCAGAATATTCGTTTTCATATTTTACTCTGTATATTCTACTTGAGACATATGACGTTAAAATCTCGGTATACTGTGGCGGCATCTGCTGCGTGAGTTTATGTACTAAGCCTTCGTGCCAGACCTTATCAAAAGCAGCAGCTACATCAAGGAATACTGCTGTGCTAACTTCTTTTTTCTCTAGTGCATTCTCGATTATATCAGATATACGATGTACCTGTTCTATTGTAGTATGCTTTTTCCTAAAACCCAACTGAAAATCAGGGATTAACTTGCATTCTTCAATGATCGGTTTCATTCTATTCAACAGTAGCTTTTCAAAAACTTTCGATATAACTGGTAGAAGAGAAATAGGCCTGTATGATTTAACATCAGTGGGGAGTTTACCTGGCTTTGGTATCATAATTACCTCTGCCACCTTCCAGATATCAGGAATATATCTTAGTCGAAATGCAGCATTAATTGAGTAAGTCAACATGACTAATCCTTTCCTAGGCAATTCTTTCAAAATACGTCCAGTTATCAGATCAAAACCTGGAGCCTTCTTTGGACTTAAATTTGTTTTTATCTCATGAGCCAATTCGTTAGGCGTAGTAAATGGAATATTTTAAAATTTGCCATTTGAGATAGAGTGAAGTGAAATATTGCTCTGTGTTTGATTTGGTTGAAAAATCTCATACAGACTTTCTGCAAACAGATCAGCTTTCTGTTTATTGCTTCTGGCCCAGGGTTCAGTTCCCGTCCTGATTGGAGGAATTGAGACGACAGGTCTTTTAATTTTCTTTGTAGCTTTCCATAGAGAGTAATCGCCGTCACGGTTTGGCGTTAGATTACTTAGATATGAATCCATAGACTCTTCCTTTAATTTCTGTATTTTTCTTTTCAAGTTTTGAGTTTTATTGTTTAGAATAGTTTTATCTCCTGGATCTCTAGTTTGCTGCCACCTTCGTCTTGCCTTTCTTTTTTCAGTCACAAGCTGCCTGATTTCAATCGGATAGTTTTTACCTGGAGTAGAGAAAGTTCTTTCTCGAGTATTTCTGAGAGCTGCATTCGGTACAATTCTTACAAATTTCTCAGCTTCTTCTTCTAGCTGCTCTTTTGTATTTAGATCAATTTTTAAGTTAATATTGTTTTGCAGATCGCATTTGAAACCCATCCAATTTGTAGTTTTATTTATCAATATAGGTCGAGATTTAATTTTGATTATTTTCTCAGTTAGTGTGAGAAGTACTGCAGAGTGGTCAGAGTCGAGATCATAGTTATCATCCGTGTAGAGGAAGTTTGATGAAACTTTCCCGGTGATGAAGAAGTCCAACAGATCAGGAAGTTTATTAGTATCCGTTGGCCAGTAAGTTGGTTTACCTGTTGACTGAAAGTTGCAGCCTACTTCTTTGATAGCTTTTCTTAGCTCACTACCTTTAGTTGTAGTTATTCTAGAACCCCGGTCTACTTGCTTAGCGTTGAAATTACCTCCAAGAATAAATCTCTCACCGAGTTGTTGCAGAAGTACTTTATATTGTGTTGCTTTAAGGTTATGTCTGGGTGGAATATAGGCAGTGCCTATAATAGAAGTTTGTTTCATTGATATGATAGAAAATAGGGTTAGCTGTATTTCTGGCTTTTGCAAATATCCTTCTTCATAATGATCTATTGAATCCTTAACGATAACTGCACTGCCTCCTCTCGCCTGATTTTCTGGATGCGTTGTATGATAACATTTGTATCCTCTAATTTTTAGGTATGACTCTCTTGTAAAATGCGTTTCTGTTATTAAGCAGACATCTATTGACTGAGTTTGTAAGAATACCTCCAATTCAGTCTTTTTGTTCAGAATGCCATTGGCATTCCTCTAGTACATTTAGTCTTCCAGCAAATTTCTTAAATATTTCCATCATATGCGTAAACATTTGTCTTAGATCAGTTGCCTGGACGTCACCGGGTGTAGGAACTTTTTGCTGTACTTTAGTTGCCATGGAATATGTGATACCGTTCTGGACAATACCTGCAGGCTTCAAGAGAGCAGTAGTTGTTTTAGGTGTTTGAGATTCTTGCCTTCGCTTCTGAAGTTCTTTGGCTATCACACAGCCTCTATAGCTTGCCGGATGAGCTTCGCCGCAGTTTAAACATTTAGCTGGCAGATCATTTGCTTTAGTACATTGGGATGAACTGTGCTACAGAACATTTAACACACAAAATCGCGATAGCAAAATTTTTTAGTGTGGCCATACCTTTGGCATCTTTTACATTGAGGGATTACTTCATTTTTCTTGAATCAATCTTGACTCTCATGTGACATAGGTATTGAATGTTGAAAACTCTTTTAATGTCCTCTGTCTGTTCAAAAAAGAGAGTAAACATAGGTAAGGGAACATTCCCTTCAGTTGTCTTCTTAAACCTAGGTTCAACCTGGATTATTTTGTAGTTTTGATTTTGCAATTCTGATTTAATTTCTTCTGGATCACATGAAGAATGCAAATTTTTTGCAACAACTCTGAGAGGTCTATCTTGTTTATTTTCATAAGTATGCCATTGATACTTGTTTGCTCAACTGTATTTCGCAGTGCTCTATATTCTTCTGGAGTATCCACATTAATTTTCACCTGTTCATTATTAAGACAAGCAGCCTTAAATTTAAGATTCTTACTTTTCAGCAATTTCTTGATATCATCATACTGTTCCACTTCGCTATGATCACAGGTGGAGGCTTTTGAGCTTTAATGGGTTTCGGCAGAGAATCCACTGGTTGAGTTGAATTACCAGCTTTTTCCACTGAGTTTTCTGATGTTTTCAACAATTTTTCCCTAACTTTCTTGCACTTTTTCCCTCTAGGAAGCAGCCATTCCGTTTCACGATTTACTATTTCCTCTTCCTCTGACTTAGTGGGACTACAATCTTTCTTGTAGATTTCTTTATAGAAGGCTAGCTCAGATTCTAGTTCTTCTATTTTCTATAATGCCCTTTGCAGCGCCATCTCTATGCTCACCTCAGCCATACTGACTGGATTAGTAGAACCCTAACTGGAGAGGTGAGTTAACCGGAGACGTGCGCCTAACGCTACGCGAGCGTATAGGGCAAAGTTCAACCAGTGTAAACAGTAATGCGTTAGAATTTAATTTCTGATTTTTCCTACTGAAAGTGATGAAATTTAGCAAAATTGCGAATGATATGGTGAAACTAGATATATACCATAATCGGGCAATCTAGTGAGACGAGAATAACACTATAACTCGATAAATTAACTGCTAATAAGTAGAGCTATTTAACAAGCAACCTCATTGTTTTTGTTTAACATAGATATATTAAATGCAAAGTGATAAAGTAACAGAGCAAGCAAATGCATAGTGAGAGAGCAAACAAATGTATATCAGTCAAACACAGCAAGCAAATGCATATTGTGATAGGAGTAAACAAATACATATCAGTGATACAGTAAGCAAATTTATATCAGTGATAGAGCAAGCAAATGTATATCAGTGACAGAGGAAGCAAATGTATATCTGTGATAGAGCAAGCAAATGTATATCACTGATAAAGCAAGCAAATACACATCAGTGATAGAGCAAGCAAATGTATATCAGTGATAGAGCAAGCAAATACACATCAGTGATAGAGCAAGCAAATATACATCAGTGATAGAGCAAGCAAATGCACATCAGTGATAGAGCAAGCACTTGAACTAAATCTTCAGCGGGACACCTAACAAATCTGGCTGTGATCAGATCATACGAATTCTTATATCGCTTTGTTTACAAATAAGCCTCAGAAAACTATCACTCTAAATAGTTCAAATACGCTAAAATAGAATCAAGTATTTATGCTTACATTTGATTGAAAAGTAGTGACAAATTAAGATAAAATTAAATGATTTGTTAAAAATAAAATGGTCAAGTTAAAACATAATAAAACGGTGACCAAGAAAAATCTTGTTGGCTTACACTGTTGCAGCACGTATCCATCGTAGACAGGAATGGCAGAAGTGTGGGTAGAGCCACTGTCCAACACTAATCCTGTCGAGCGACCGTTAGCAAATCTGTTATAAGCTCGTTAAGTCTCCGGTTACAAATGTACATTATTTATTATATATTCATATTAATCATCATCATTATCTTCTCTTTAATCTCAGCTTAACTAGGGTCGGGATTATACGATTTTGTATTGTCAGTAATTAATATCCTTAGAGAAATCATACACTAAATGTCTCATAGCTCAAACCAAAATTTTAATTTTTAATTTTCTCCAGTTTATTCGTACTTCTTATGTCCATGCTTTTTTCCTTATATCTATATTTAAATATTATCACAGACTATTCTGGTACTCAAACCGTACTATTGCTGACATCGTCTTGATATAACATTACACAAAGCCAAATCAAATGTACAGCAGATTGCCCAAACTGAAAACTGCCAAAATACCATTTTTAAATACTGTAAACTAAACTGTCAAAAGTAAGAAATATGTTATTTGCTTAAATATATGACAAAGCATGGACAACATTGATATTTCACTGAGTATATTAATTTGATATGTCATTAGTTCAACTCAACCAATTAAACTCCATCAATTTAACTCATTCAAACCAATTAGTCGATAATGAATTTATTAGGAAATCAATCAATCAATCAATCAGCTGCTAAAGAGGATACGCGGCTAGCACAGCGTTCTTGCAGAGAAAGAAAGCCGGGACGTTGTACTTTTCAAACATCAACTCTGTTAATTTTTCCCTCTTAGCCCTCGAGTTCCACTGTAACACAAATAGTCAGTAATAACAATAAGTCACTATGCGTCCGATAATTTACAATTTCACAAAATAAAATTACTCATAAACATCGTTAAAATATTCTGCAGGATACAGGTATAAATTAATTAACTCCTAGCAGCAACTTGAGTTTATAGTCTAGGATGCCGTGGAAAGCATATTGCAGGTTACTTAAATTACTGCCATTTAGTGTATATCAAATGTAATGTAATGCATAGTGCAGGCAATGTAATGTAGCATAATGCAATGCAACTGCAAGTAATGTTATATAGTGTATGATACAGATGGTATGACACACAAGGTAATTAATGCAATGATACAGCAGACAACGTAATGTAATGATAAGCAGGTAATGTAATGTAAAGCTACAGCAAGCACTGTAATGTAATGATACTGCAGGTAATGCAAAGTAAAGCTACAGCATGCAACATTATGTAACAATAAAGCAGGTAGTGTAGTGTAATGCTTACAGCAGGTAGTGTAATGTAATGCTTACAGCAGGTAATATCATGCTTACAACAGGTAATGTAATTCTTATAGCAGGTAGTGTAATGTAATGCTTACAACAGGTAATGTAATGCTTACAGCAGGTAATGTAATGTAAATAATGTAAAGCAAATAATGTAATGCATACCGCAGGCTCAGACATGAGCAGAGGGTGGAACTCACTACCGGTCTTGATGTACTTCTCATACACATAGTCCATCATCTTCTCAAACAAATCCCAGTCCTCCACTGTTACATCAATCAATACAAGCTGGCTTACATGCATGTGTATATATATATATATATATATATATATATATATATATATATATATATATATATATACCTCTATTAATAGACCTTCCCCCCTTTATATATATATATATATATATATATATATTAATATACCTCTATTAATAGACCTTCCCCCCTTTATATATATATATATATATATATATATATATATAAAGGGGGAAGGTCTATTAATAGAGTGGAAGGAAAAAGAGGCAGGGGCAGGCCGAGATTAGGTATGTTTGATGATTTAAAGACCCACTCATATCTGAAATGAAGAGGAAGGCGGAAGACAGAGAAGAGTGGAAGCGTTATACACCATGGACCTGCCAGTAGGCAGTGCACTAAGAGAGATTTAAGTTATAATATATATATATATATATATATATATATATATATATATATATTTTATATATATATTGTATATACAGCATGATTTCCAGTTTTTCGTGTTACGACGAGGCTACTAAAACATAGACAATACTTCACTGAACTTGTAATTTAACATTTAATTGACTTTCTGTTACAAGCTCGTTCCTTCATATAACTGCTTACATTTACTTAAAGTGTACATTTCTACATAATTTTACACAATGCAGCCCAATGCTTTGTTTACTTCTGGGCTTACTCGTTTACATAGGTAAGCCTTTTTTGACATCTGGTGAAGAAAATATTGACACTTTAATATTAAATAATATATTTTTGTAGAATACCTTACACAATAGTCATTCTTTGTTAAGCACAAAGCCACTGACCAGTTCAAAAACTTAGGCTGTCTTATTGCAAATGAAACAGAAGATACGTTCTACATTTAAAAACATTTAATAAGCATGCCCAGCAAATATCACTTCCTACCCATTCCATCTTTGATACAGGAAGTAATCTCCATTCCTTTCCGAGGAACCTTCATGTTGACAGTATCGATGAAGTAGCTCTTCTTACTCCTGCTTCCTGTTTCTCCTCCTTCACTCGCGGCAACCTCAGGTTCTAATTCCTCTATGAAGCCGACAGACGTCGGGAAGTCTATCTGCAAAATCAAAGACAACAGACAAGACTAATTCCTCATGACTAAGTTCCTCACATCTTATTTCACAATTTTTTTATTACGTTGTCACCTTTTATTATATTTTAATATCTAGCTTTTATGCCTGTCATCTTACAGGCATATAGCATGCTTTATATAAAATCCTATATACAAATTATCAAATACAAATGCGTAACGCTTAATTATGTTAATTTAACGCTTATGTTATTTATGTTAATTTATGTTAATTTAACGCTTAATTTTAATTTAACTAACAACAAATAGTAGAATAGCCTATTATCTTACTGTGACAACTAGAGACACCTGATGGGTCTAAATCAGCCCTAAAATTTAGATCTTGTTCAAATATGGTCAAGGTCTTTTTCTAGTATGTCTGACGCAACACGGACTAAACTGCCAGCTTTACAAAATGTACTATGGACAGTTGCTTCAAATCTAAACAATCTACACACAATTTATTTAATAGAGCAAGTTGAGACTAGTGCTTTGCATTCCTTCCTGTAACTACGATTTTCAAGTTTTTATGTCTACAGATTATTATATTGAAATAAATTATATAGTAGTATTAGGAAAGAAAGACTAGCAACTTATTTACAAACCTTTGGGGCATCTTCACCAGCATATCCAATACGTATTGAACTTGAGCCAACGTCAAATACCAATGACCCAAGATCATCTGCATATTCACAAATGTACAATATATTATCTTTGTCAAAGACCCATCCCCCTCCTTTCTTAAGGAACCAAAGTATCTTTAGCATGGGTCCCTAGCAGGGGAATTCACTTCAGAAACAACGATAGGTTCCGAAACTGAGTTCCTCTTTATTCAAATTAGTCTCAATTTGACAGACTTACTTGAGACCAAACTGTAAATATTTCCTAATCAGACCTAGGTATCGAATTGCGCATAATAAAATAGTCATGACTTACAATATCATCAAAAATAAGCTTCAGTATACCACTTGATATATTACTTCCAGTAACGTTTTCAATTAGTCGATTTATTACTTTCGAACACCCTTCCAATTATTAGAGCATGTGCGTGTTATTGCTTGAAATTATATTACTCTATCTGTATTACGAGGGTATGCTTAGTTTCTATGTTCATGGAAAAATTGATATTCAGTTTCGTGATTAAAAACTGTTACAAACTAAATTATCTTATCCTGGGTATTTCTATCCCCACTGAATCTTTTTCATTCTTTTAACATCAAGTAGTTTCGACAGCTGAATGGATAGTAACCCGCTTTATAGACAGATGACAACTTGATAAATTAATTATTAGTATTAAGTTCGAAGTGACCGACAGCAGCTAGAGAACTGATGACAATATTCTTCTTTAAAAATATACAAGATTCCATGTATAAGTTGATTAATATTATTTGTCATATGTGGACATCATAAAGAGAAATATGGAAGACGCACAACAGTAGAGGCATTATATGCCATGGACCTGCTAATTAAGAGGGCACTAAGAGAGAGAGAGAGTTCTTTAAGACCTAAGTGCACATCGATTTCGGCACCTGGTTCTGAAATGCATTAAAATCACTTCGGTACCGAAATGCACATAAATTCGGTATCCGGTACCGATTGGACTTGGAACCGAAGTGGCGAAGGACCGAATTGACCAGATACCTACTACCTAGTCAGCTTATAACATTCAAGGCAAAATTCAACTTTTAGAAATAACATAATAATAATAATCATTATCATAATAACAGAGTTATTAAAGTTATTGTGTATTAATCCCAAACCTTAGCCTAACCATAGGAAGATTTGGAATTAAAATAGGCTTGGTTAAAGTGTGTGAATTAAAGAGTATAGTAACTTCATATTAAAACATAACGGCACACTGGGTCAGGAAGCACAGATGCTTGTTTAAGACCCATCTCCTCTTTCCTCTCCATGGTTATTAGTAATCGTTGACTTTTGATATTAGCATAAAAACTTAGCATAAACATATTAGCATAAAAACCTAACAAAAAATTAACACACCTCCTCCATACATCCCGCCGCTCATTCTGGTAGAGTATTTATAAAATAATTACTTAAATATAGTAGTAAATATTAAATGTAATAAGCCTAAAAGGCAAAAGAAATCAAATACAATATTATACAATATTTTCAGATTATTATTGTATTGTTTCAAAACGTAAACAAAGCCAGATCAGGAATGAGGAATAATCAAAATAGAGAGTGCTTCTTCTTTGATGTGCCTGGTAACTCGTTATAGAGTTCAAGATTTGAAAACACTAGTTGAAAGAAATACAAGGTAAATGGCGAATTCTGCATTCACGTGCTGTATACAGTCTATTATAACAAAGCGCATGAAAACTTCATCAATCAACAGGTATGTTTCATCCTTTCTCCCTATATCCACAGAAGAATTATAAATAGCGCTTAAGAACTGCTTGCCAAAAATATTAGGCTGCAAAAATGGTTTACGTTTGCCTTCCAAATTTCAACAGCAGTCCTTTCGGAATGCTAGGACAGCCTTGTTGATTCCAGCTTGGGACACTCTCTCCCAGATTGATTGTAGCACTTCCTGCAGTTTCGTCTTTTTTAGGCTTCGGCTGGTGTTTCTGATAGAGATGCAGCATGGTAACCCAAATATGGTAATCCAGAGGTTTTAGATCGGGAGAGTTTGGAGGCCATTCATTCTTCTTGATGAAATCCGGGTTTCTCTCGGTGATCCATTCCTGTGCATGACGAGATGCATGAGCCGGAGCCCCATTCTGCTGAAAGATGAAACCATTTGGTAGAAGAGAATAGCAATCATCAAACAGCTCCGGAAGCAAAGTATTGACGTAATACTGAGAGTTCACCTTTACCTTCTCGTCAATGAAGTGCAATCTGCCCTTAACGTTGTAGCAAACGTCATTTTTAGGTAAAAATGGGGGTGGGTTGCTGTGCTGAAACTTGTATAACTGGTCCATCTATAGATTGAAATGGATGAAAATTGGCCACCCCATCAAAAATGAGTCCTTCATTAATTGATAAAAGTTTGATTTGAAAATATTATCAATAGCCTGAGATATTCAAACTTTTTGCAGGTGTAATCTTTTTTTACTCACCCTGTATATATAGGACAGTACAGCTAAATACATATAGACATAATATGTGTTATCATTACGCGAGTTGCTATTGCTTGGTCAGGCAGTTGGTCAGTCATCAAGTGAACAAGAGTCACCTGGGTAGAATATGCTGTTAGATTCAAGTAAGAGAGACATTCAGGTTATGACGGCCGGACGGGCAAGTCCACACGGGACAGAACGAAGGTAGAAACAGGAGTTTTTATAGGTTGAAGAATTAATCGATATTTAGGGATTGTGTGTTTAGATCATATATCGAGTTTTATATATCGCACGTAGCATATAGTTAATATTGAGTTGCAGTGATGTTACAATATTCACTATTGTGAGACGATATCGAGAAATATAATTATGTCTTGACTTCGATATTTCAATTAGTTAAGGTTTAATGGCAGAGATCCTTACAACTACTGCAGATCGAACTCCTATACACCTCTGTGAAATATTATCACTGTTGTTCAAGAAAAGGCCTATGTCATTGTTCTGCCGGTGTTACAACTCTATTTGACCTACATGTATCAGCCTACTCTTCCCCACTCCAATCAAACTCAGCGGATCTGGATGAATTGAAAAAGTTACTTAATTTGGGTCATTTTGTGGGATGGGGTGGCAAATACAGAATCTAAAACTGTTTGCCCATATAAAAATTAGCTCAGGCCAGCGCTGAGCGGTGATAAGAAATTTCCTTTTTATGCGTTCGCAAATGCTAGAGCAAACAAAATTGCATTAGCAATAGGGAATGAAAGCAGTTGATCACAATATATATGTCGACTAGCGTATAGAACACTTGTTTTAAGTCTATGTACTTGTAAAGTCTGTATACATTTATAGCATTGAAGAGCCCTACCTAGCCGTAATTATGGGGGTGGAAATGCCCCCTAGGAAATTCTAGGCGAGGAGCTTAATTCCTCCTACCCCCTCCTATCTCCCCCCTCCTGTCTCCGACGCTACTGTCTAAATCATATTACATATACATCGCTATTATAGTATGTTAATTGATAACAACGGTTAATGAACTCAACTGGTTATAGTTTAGCTCTCTGGCATTTCTTTATTTTAATTATAATATAACAACAAAATAAATCGACCTTATACAAAATTAATTTACACAAATATTATTATCACAGATGAAGCAGTAAAGTTGTATACAGTTTGGCGCGAAATTCTTAAGTTGTCAACAAACAGCAATAAAATATAAATAGCGAAACAAACATATAGATGTGTACTATAGAAAATTATAAATGTACAGAGTAAAACAACAACTTGAGCGTGAAACTTGAAAAATATGAAAGCACTAATTTGACGTCCCTGACATTGCCTTATGGTGAAGAACCGGACGTTAAATTTTTATTGATTGATTGATTTGAATTTACGATTCAATTATGCATGTATCTCTACACATCATCTAACCATATAGCATAACTGATACACTGAAACGATGGGGAGCATGCCAAGTCATGTCAAGCCTAGGAAAGAGAAGCCTAGCCTAGCCTAGCCTAGCCTAGCCTAGCCTAGCCTAGCCAAGCCTAGCCTAGCCAAGCCTAGGAAAGAGAAGCCTAGCCAAGCCTAGCCAAGCCTAGCCTAGCCTAGCCTAGCCTAGCCTAGCCTAGCCTAGCCTAGCCTAGCCTAGCCTAGCCTAGCCTAGCCTAGCCTAGCCTAGCCTAGCCTAGCCTAGCCTAGCCTAGCCTAGCCTAGCCTAGCCTAGCCTAGCCTAGCCAAGCATAGCCTAGCCAAGCCTAGCCTAGCCAAGCATAGCCTAGCCAAGCCAAGCCTAGCCAAGCCTAGCCAAGCATAGCCTAGCCAAGCCAAGCCTAGCCAAGCCTAGCCTAGCCAAGCCTAGCCAAGCCTAGCCAAGCCAAGCCATCTAAAGCCAGACCAAGTCAAACCAAGGTATTCCAAGCCAAGTCAAGTCAAGCCAGTTTTAACATCCGCTTTCTGTCGCAATTATTACATCAGAAACGGATCGTTTGAGCACTGCTTAGAATTCTGCATCTACTGATCCGCAGTCGAACCCCTAACCGATCAAGCCACGGCAACATTCAGTATCCACCATGCTCAGCTGTAAGATGAGCATAGACATCGGTAGCGTTGACTGAAGAGAACTTGTTACAAGTCCAGCACGTGTAGTGCTGGCAGGTGATGCAGAAGACGTTGTTACAGCCGTCGACCTTCTCGATGCCCATCCGACATCTGGGACAGTACTTCCGGGATCCAGTGTCCGCCATCATCCACACTTCCGCCGAGGACTTACGGTCACAGGCTGAGAATCCATGATAACGTCCAGTGCAGTCCAAGCACAGCTGGAACAGCAGGAAAGTAATAATATATTCGTTTATTACATGAAATCAGACATACCGCAGAAAACGTACAAACACACATGGAACAAAAAGCAAATAGAAAGTTCAATAATACAATTAAGTCCAAGATGAAGTTTCATAACGGGCAATATATAATATTCTAATGATAAAATCGTATCCACGAAAGGAGTGCGTTTAAATGGTACTTAAAATGGATGAAGAGAACTTAGTGAAAAAGTGAATAGTTTTACTGTATCGACACCTTCTAAACGTGTCGGCACCGCTTTAAGATATTACATACCTTTAACCCAAAAGTTAAATCAAATATTTTTGGGTAAATTGATTTGTGGTAGTGTCATAAATTGCTGCGCACTCACCCCTATGGTCATCAATGGATGAGGAAATTGGCGCTAAACCTATATTATTATTTCTAGAGGTTTGTACAAGCAATTACTAATCAAGATAAAAATTAAAAACATTAAGTGAAATTTAGCGTTTAAAATACAGTATTCATTTTTCAAAATCTTTGCTATTGGGTGTATTTACAGAATGATACATTTTAATCTGGGGTTAAAGTAAAACGAATTTAATTCATTTAACGTTTCGTACGAGAAGTTTTAATGACTACATGATTTAGCGACTTAACATAGAGTCAGAAGCTATCGCGTTGGGTCGGGTTGTTGAAGGATAGACCAACCGCGGACGGTAAGTGTCGTAAAAGGCGACAAGGCACTAAGATCCCGACCCTAGCTAGGCTGGAACTAAAGGGAAGACGACGATGACGACGACAGTATAAAATGCTAATGCAAATTTATTTATTAGAGAAGAACGTAAAAAGGAGTTTGGACATATCTACGGAAATTAAAATACAGGAAGCACTTATCTAACTATTCCTAGATACTAGTAGCCAAACATTTATAAATTAAATAGACCGGCATTACAAGTGTCATGCTATTTTATTAAATAACATGACACTGGGTTAGGTGGCATGACAGTGGGTTAGATTATTTCAAACAAAAAAACAACATTACAGTCGAAGTTACAGTAACTTCTAGCTACAGTCAACGTTGCTGTAACTAAGTTCACACGGAGCCTACGTTAGATAAAAATATATTTCTAATATAGATATACAGTACATGTACTTTATATATAAACATATAGCTTTTATTTGCTAGGTAAGCAAACAACACAATAAAATTACCACTAATGACTTCCCTGACATCATCCTTGTTTGAGGATACGGACATTAAACCTCTATTATTTTTATTATAAGTGAAAGCGGAACCTACCTTTCCGGAGCAGTACAGGCAAATCAGATGCTTCCTCTCCAGTCCTGCAGGATTATCCACCACCCTGCAGACTCCAGGACAATCAGTCCGAGTACACTGTCGATACTCATCGATCCTTGGACAAACAAATTTCTTCACGGCAGCTTTGAGCAGCTTATCTAGCGTGGCTTCACGCACCAGGGGCAGAGTGACTCTTAGATCTTGCATGGTGACGCCTGAGCTGCAGCAGGGGAAGTTGAGAGGTAGGCGACTGGTTTGGACGACTCCTTGGAATGTGTTTTCAATACAAGTTAAACAAAGGTTATGACCGCACATCTCTGCTACGTAGCGCTTTCTATCTTCTTCTGAGGTGAAATTACTATAGCAACAGTTACACACCAAATCACCGGTTCTAACTCTGTCCAGCCATTGGACGTCTTCCTCTTCCGTGTCAGCGTCTGAGAAGGGCAATGGATGGTGAGTTTTAGGATTTAGCTCGACTGTGGGTTCGATATCGCCACCCAGCTGTTCGATGATAGTAGATTCCTGGGGTTCCTGATGTTCCTGAAGCTCCTGGGGTTCCCGAGGTTCCTGATTTTCCTGGGGTTCCATCTCCTCAGTCTCACCCTGAAAAAGCTCAAATATATTCAACGGCTCTTCATTGTTGTCAAGCCACGGATCATCATCATCATCAGCAGCAGCAGCCTCTGGACACAGCGAAACTCCCTTGTACTCCCTTCGTATCACAGATCTGATTGAGTCCAAATAATTAACAAAATCCTTTTTAGTCTCACATCTGATCCACAAAAGGAAGTCACTCACGTCGAGATGCCAATCTTTGACGAAACTGTTTTTGTCGGGACTATTGAGGTCATTGCCGTGGAATTCCTTGAACCAATTTATCATGGCCTGTGCCAGATATTTATCTGTATCACTAAAATTAATCCAGTACCACCTGGCACGGTCTGTTCCACCCTCCACATCTTCTGCACGAAAAGATTTCGATATCTCCTGCAGATATTTCATCACAGTCTCCTTTCCAGCAGACGTTCCGTACAGTAAAATAGGTCTGGAGTATTCAGGAATCACAAAGTAAACACCCGTAAGTTGAGATAGCAGTTTCACGAATGACTTACCCTCACACGTCTGCAGGTAACTCCTCAAGTTGCAGGAGATTTTCCAGGTCTGCGGCTGCAAGATGGCCGCCAGCGCGTTATCAATGTTTACAACATGATGTGCTCGTGTTGCTATCAACTCTATCTTCCAAACACCTCCTAAGCTAGTTTCAATAATGCAATATTGCTCCACCGTCTTTTCTCTTAATTTCAGCTGTTCAAGTTTTTCTTTAACCAGAAAACCAATCGCAGAAAAAACCTTTGGTTCTACTGTGTAAGTCAGAGTTTTCAGTTCAGCTTCAATTCCTATGATATTTTCGAGTGTAAACTGCTCGTTGGTTTTTGAGAGACCAATTAGCGCATCGGTTGCGCGTCTCGCACATATTGCATTCGGGAAGAGGAGAACGACGTCAAACTGGCTCTCTCTGCAAGGACTTTCAGATATTTCAATTCTAGTGCCTCCCTCTCTACTACAATTAGCAGAGCTGACCTCGATGCTGTTGTTTATTAGAAGTCTTTCGATACATATTCGAATTCGCTCCGGGGTGATCGGTTTTGCAGTTGCTGCTTCCGCTCTATCAGCCCACGTACATTTTACAATTATTTCTCTATCAGCAACAACCGGCCCTTTAAACTGCAGGCTGTTTCTCGCGGAATAAACCAAGTATTTATCCAGCAAATCCTCCGAGGTTTTACTGACGTATTTATCAAGATCTTCTGTCGTTTCAAACTGTAAAGTCTTCAGCGGGACATTCTGGAGTCGCTTTCTTCCATCAATCAAACTCTCGACCTCTTTCCGCTTGAAGACCTTTAATCGATTGTACTTGTTCTCGTCGAGCAGGTCTAGACAGTCGAAGCCACTGGAAATGCGAGCACGAATGGAGCTGTGAGTGAATGGATAGCTGAAGTCACAGATCTTCTTCTTTAGTTTTGCACGAATTTTAGCTAATTCGCTCATAATCTCGCTCTTTACTGTTCGCTTGCTTAAACTTTTCGTATAGCAAATCAGAGAACGATTGTTTGAATTATACACCATGTAAATATTTAGTTCTGGATCAGCATACGTCATCAGCGAATTGTGAAGTTTAGACCCGCAGTGCAGGCCCACTTCGATAATCTTTAACTTTTTGAAACTGTACTGAGATTTTATTTGTTGTGTGCTTAATCCAGTCTTTGTCAAAATCGTTTCCCTTACCTCACATTCTCTCAGTCTCATCAGAATCTTTCCTTCCACGTTCGACGCCTTCCACTTCTTACATTTGTTCTTCGTTTCTGGCTCATTTTCTATTTCCGCTTCTGTTCTATTTAGAACCAACACAAACCAAGGAGGCCTATTCAGAAGAGACGCAAAACTATCGTCAGAAATTGCTATGTCTTTATTCGTCGTAATTTCGTGGTAACCCAATCGTGGATGCCCTCTGTAAACAGCCAGAGTTGACACAAAATGTGTAAATATAATCTCGTACAGAGAATGTGACACAGCTTCGGCATCCTTGTTGAATCGTAGCTGTTTGGATAACGCCTCGGGATAAATCGAGATAAACCACTTGTGTTCAGCTTCCACCAGAGTTTCTATCACCTTAAGTCCTCGTTCGTCAATCTCATTCACTTCGCACCAGGTCCTTAAAGATTTCTTATTGTGAGCGTGATAGGGGATTTCTCTTGTGATTCGCTGAGCTTGCAGACTGTTACACCAGCCCCTCATGATTGAGACCATGGAGTGCACGTCACCTCTACGATCATAAAACCTCAAACGAGCCTCGTCTTTCAGATAAACCTGAAACGTTAACGACTACATTTAAAATTTATAAAACGTTACAATTTATGAAACGTTAAAGACTACATTTAAAATCTATATTCAATTTATATTTATGTCTGGGGCCAGTGGCGAGATCGGTAAGATACTCGACCGCGGATCCGTATGTGCGGGGTTCAAATCCTGGGTTCGCCCGTCACTGACATCGCTTTCGAATGACGAATCTGACGTTAACCTTAGCTTTACCAGCTTTTCAATGGTAGTATCATAGCGGAGAGGTGGACCTCAACTGACGTGGGATGCGGTGATTTAGAGAGATGTGAAAAATAGGGGATTGGCGAATGATATGAGACAGAGAGAAGGTCTATTCATATCTTAAACTGGGATTTTCCCGGGAAGAAGATGGTGATGATGATAAAATCATAGCAAAATAATTGTGTACTAGATAATACTATGTAATAGCTATCCCTCTCTTAGTGTACACCTTAACGTCAGGTCCATAGCATACACCTCTTCAAATAAATTCTAAAGTCAGCTTTTCTTTTCTTCTCTAAATAGGAATTTGATATCTACATGTATAACATAATACGCCATCACACGTAGCATAATAACTACTAACTAAATAATACTATATATTAGCATCAGTAGATGTTTAATAGTTTTTTAGGAATAATATTTTTAATCCTTACTAGCTCCACCTTTTGTTAATGGGCCACTGAAGCATAGACTAACACATACGCTATCATAAGAGGCGACTGAGCAAGAAATGAAGACAAAAGGGAAACTATTCAGAAGCTATATTTTCCCAAGTAATAATCTACATATGGTGCATATATAGTCTATTATGATTGAATTAACTCGTTAATTTAACTAGTTAATTAACTCGATAGTAGAGAATATGTACCTTGGACCTGCCGTTAGGACAGAACTAGTACGAGACTAGCACAGCCCATTACAAGAGTTTGAAAGAAGTACACATTATAGTAACATATTAACTAGGGACAATGCCCAAGCACGTGCGTTTACCCAATGAACATTACTTAATCTCTCATTGATTCAAGACCAAAGCCATGCAAATTCTACAGAAGCATCCAAAAAAGCCTACAAAACGAGGTTAGTTCTAGGATCGGAAATTCAGATAAATCTAGGGTTTCAATGGTTAATTAAGAAGGACTTTATCCTCCCCTCTTAAGCCTCACTGCTTTTCTTAAGAACCTCATACACTAGTTGAACGTACGAATAAGAGACGTCCCTGACATTGCCTTGTGGTGAGGAACCGAACGTTAAATTCTTACTGATTGAGTGATTGACTGAGAATGTTTAACAGGTTTATTCCATCAACCTAGCCTCTTGTAAAACGTCAAAGTAGCCCTTTCACTAGTAGGGTAGGGCCAACCTCATACGAAAAGCAAGGTTAACGTCAGTTCCTCACTCGAAAGCGATGTCAGTGACGGGCGAGCCCAGGATATGAACCCCGCACCTACTGATCCGCGGTCGAGTATCTTACCGACTTCGCCACCGGTTCCAGCCTGTGGCGAAGTCGGTGGTCTCAAACAGAATACAAAGGCGAATACAGTGGTCCCAAACAGAACAAGGGTAAATAAAGCGATTAAACACTATTACATTCTTCCATTACTCACTAGATCTAAATTATTAGTCATGCCAAAACCCCCTTCAATAAAACAAAATGTTAATAATAATAATAAACTGTTAGTCATAAGGTTATTAGTCATAATGACATGATTAACACGTACCTGCATGACTGATGGTTTAGAGATGACCACTGAAGCTATAAGCCCTTCCAGCAGAATGTTCTGTCTGTGGCAGTCCGCTATGAACAACAATCGACCTCTGTCTGCATCAGAGGCTGTTTCAATATCAGGTGCGACTGACGACGTGTCGAACTCTGATCCTATAGTTGAACGATTAGGTGCACTGCTTACTGGGCTATTTTTTGTGTGCTTAGCGGCGTGACGCGACCGTTCAGATCGCAAAGCTTTTATTCGCTTACTCGGCATTTTTCTAGAGTTTCTCTCGAATAGCGAATAGACCTGAAATAAAAGATAGCAATAGAGCAAATCGAGTAATTAATAATTAATTATTAATTAATTAATAATTGATGAAATTGTAGAGTGTAACCAATGCGCCACAGAGCACAGATTAAATTTATTGTACACTTGTTTAAACTATTTACATCGCGAACCTATCTAGCGAATAGCAAACGTTTGCACGTATATAGACTCACTCAAATACTCGACCGCTATTCCAATATACCCAGCTGAAGAGATATGAAAATGGTACAGAACTATAAAGAAAAATTATTAAGAAAATTGCGATGTAAAAAAAGAGAGCGTAAGCAGAGATATGAAAATGGTACAGAACTATAAAGAAAAATTACTAAGAAAATTGCAATGTAAAAAAAGAGAGCGTAAATTTGCATACGCTTCATTAAGGTTAGTTTTATAGTTTAGTTAAGTTTACATTAATACTTACTAATTAGGTGATTAAAATATCGTTTATATTTCAAATGATCACGTCGCAAGGCTTATATATAGGCAGCCGCAATCAGAGCATGGTTATTCCGCAACGAGGCGCAATAGCATTTCAATGGTTTCCAAGTGATTGTGAAATAGCTCAATATATAGACATGGGAATGCCTTGCTAGAACTCTAGAACAGCTAGCGGTCGCATGTTGAAACTACAGATATCCTTATATGGCATTGATTAACCTTCCGTCTGATCTATTGAATCATTGCATATTGGTGCTACAGTAAGTCTGCTGTAGTAAAAGAGCTGGTTTATTTTATAATGATGTAAAAGACAGAATTGGTTTAGGCCTATTTTCTTCGCTAACATCTTCTTGTCGTTATATTTTTCGTATGAAAAAATATTTTTATTTGAATTGAATGCTGACTAAGTATGGACAGTCAGACGCAGAAAAAGACTGAGGGACGGGGAAAATGTAGAAATTTACTCAGCTACCTCAATGCCTAATGGAAATACCACAATTAATAATAACATAATAATAATAATAACAACAATTAGAGTGCTACAGTCATCAATGACAACATCGAGCACTATTGAGACAAAATCAAGCCGGCGAGCAAAAAATAAGGTCCAAAAACGGTGCAAATTCCAAAATCCAGAAATTCAGTCCAAAGTTCAGTTCAAATTAGAGAATAATAAACGACTAATTAATTAATTAATTACTAATTAATTAATTTAAAGTAATAATGTAATGCACAGCTAAATTCGATGTACATTTTATTTGGTTGATTTATTGACTTCTCATACTGTTTACTTTATTTTACTTTCTGCTATGGCTGAGACAGCAGCAGGATCGATCCGTGTATAAAATAAAGACAGAAAAGAAAGAAGCAGGATTATTATGCTTAATTTCCGCCCGTGGCTAATATACTGTCAAGGCAGTAAACTGACCTAATTTGTTAATGATTGTCTGATCAACTTAGTTTTGAGTTTTTCTAGAGTAGGCCTACAGTCAAATTGGAGTTTGATTCAGGAGAATTCTAATCCGTACTCTTTAAGAAATTTTTAGTAGTAGGAAGGAGTTGAAGTTTTACTTGATGTGCTTCTTTTTTTAAAACGGCAAGGCAGCACTTTGAAAAGCTATATAATTTTCTACCATTTGCCTTATTTTCCTATTTACTATTGCTAAAAAGTGATCTTTGTTGGAAAATATTGCGCGAAAAGGGAAATCACTTGGAGGGAGTTATGGTTTGACGCATGGTTTTAGCTATTGATGGAAAACCCTTAGATTAAGGCGGAATTTCCCCCCCCCCCCCCTCCACCCCAGTTAATATGTTAAAAGAGGTTTACAGATTCACACTTGCCTCTGCCGAAAATATAATGAAGGAACTAAACTTCAGTTGGTATGATTCACTCTGCCATTAGTACAGCATCCCGTCATGTAGGCCTATCTCCCGCTTGAAACTTACGTTAAATGAGCAGTAATTTATTATTTTGTTCAGTATATTTACGTTTTTACTTTGACATCTCAACAATTCGTGGTAATTGGCTAGATTTGTTTCAGATAAAACTCATTCAGAAATTCCCATGCCTCCGAACACAATAAAGCAGAGAGTTTAGTTGCATAACGACGAGCAACAGAACAGACGAACAGAAATACGCATTACGTCATCTCACGAGTATTCCATTGGTCGCTTTTCTTACTTGTTGGAATATCCCAGGTAAAAAACAGTCGGTACCCGGGCTTCCTTTAGATTGAAAACTTGAGAATTTAATGATCGCTCTGGCTGCAAAAATTAATCCCCTCAATTCAATTGGGCTAAATGAAAATATCCTGACCAGCTTTGCAGTTTGCTGGCTATGTTCTCTCAAACATTAGAGGTCCAAGATATATACTCTTACCCGTACTCTTTTCTCACGAATAACAAAGATCACTACATCGATTAATAATTAATTAGTTTGATTCCAGCATGCATAAAAACAGTTTAAAGATAATAATACAGCCTAGTTTAACATCTATTTCCACAGTAGTTACTGTTAGAGACGGACCTTCTCTTCAGCAAGCCTAATGGAGTGTTTAGGACTGTAGACTATTTTATTGTACCGTACACATTATCATTTAAATCAATTATTGCGCTATTAGAAATTGTAAACTTAGACGAAAACGATAATTCAGATATTTCAGAACTGATTATAAGAAAGATTTAGCAATCCACAGAGGCCCATCCCACGGGATCGGTGCGTGGATAAACAAAACATAGGTGTGTAGCCAAACACAGCTTGTATATTACATGAGATGCTGGATGATCTGATAACAAATTCATATATAGAGGTGAAAAGGAAGTCTGAGGATAGAATTGTTTGAAATTGCCTCCTTGGACCTGCCGCTAGGTAGTGCACTAGACGAACCATAGTCAAATTGGAGAGATCATAAAACCACTTTTACTTTTTTTAGGTAAGAAAATGAAGTGCATGGGATCACGGGGGTCGAGGGAAAGCTGTCTATAGAATGATCCTCTTCCTTAGTAACTAATCTAAAACTGAAAACTCTTTTAATCGGATTTACATCATTTAATAATGTTTGACTTTTTGTGATAATCATTTTGGTTTTGGCTTCAAAATGCCCAGTGTTGGCATGAATGACAGTCTGATGGTTAACATGAGCGATTTCTTTGGGTCATAATAGTCAAATCAACAGTGAAACGCAACCAAGGTTGAATATTGCATCAGCCAATATAAAGACTGTCTAATTTAGGATCAGTCTATCTAAAGTCTCTCTCTCTCTCTTTATCTCTCTCTCTCTCATAAGTGTTAGCTCCTAGGTATATATTTCTACTCAGTTTTCTTTCACTCTCCTAAAGAGCACTCCAACGATCAAACAGTTAATCCCTCACAAATGATTATGCTTTTTCCACACTTTAATGTAGCCCATAACTTGGGAAAAATATGGCTTCTGAGGTGGTTCATCATTGCCTTCATTCCAGACACAACATGGGGAATTCTATATAAAATACATACGTTAAACACGAAACGATTTATGAACGGCAGATATTCCAATGATTATATTAACAATACATAGGGCGGTGGTTAACTGTACAGCAGACAATACAAATATCAAATACTAAACTACGCCCCTGGAGCAACTAAAAACCTTTATAAATCTACATGACCAAGTTACAAACAAAAACTGAAACAATTGCAATACGGCACTGTGCAAGCTTTAAACAAACCAACAAGACAAGTACATGGTACCAGGTTAAGCGAACATGATCCCAGGTTAAGCGAACATGATCCCAGGTTAAGCGAACATGATCCCAGGTTAAGCGAACATGATCCCAGGTTAAGCGAACATGATACCAGGTTAAGCGAACAAGATCCCAGGTTAAGCGAACATGATCCCAGGTTAAGCGAACAAGATCCCAGGTTAAGCGAACATGATCCCAGGTTAAGCGAACATAATCCCAGGTTACGCGAACATGATCCCAGGTTACGCGAACATGATCCCAGGTTAGCGAATAAGAACCCAGGTTCAATGAATAAGAACCCAGGTTCAATGAATAAGAACCCAGGTTCAATGAACAAGAAACCAGGTTCAAGAACAAGAACCCAGGTTCAACGAACATAATCCCAGACTAAAAGAACAAAATCCGGAGGTCAAAGAACGTTCAAAAAAATGAATTAAAATTGAAGAATTTAGTTAAACTTATGACGCTTTTATCTAATAAATTTTCTAATCTTAGTTGAAATTGCCCTTGTTTCAGTTCAAAAAATATTTAATTTAAATAAATGAATAAAATACAATATTAACATTTCCATTTTAAAGTAGCCTACATTTATGCCCAATTTAATAGGGTCGACATGGAGGGTCTAGAAAAGAAATGGAACCTGACCTAAAAGTGGCTAGTCTTCGGCCTAATATAACACTAGCAAGAGACCAGCGCAGACTCGAACTCGAATTCACTCATTCAAGAGCTATAAGTTGCTTAAGCCTAGAGTAAGGACAGCCTTAGGAAAGTTTTCTTTTCTCAAAGGGCGATTGATAGGTGGAACTCTTTGAGTGAGGAGGTAGTGAATGCGATGTCGGTGAATAGTTTAAAACAAGCTGGATGTTGTAATCATGTATGATTGGGGATTGAAATAAGCCTTTGGCTTTCTTCTCTTTTTCCTGATACCTAAGTTTGAAGAAGGATTGGAATAACGAAAGATGGTAAAGTTCTGGTAAAAGAGACTAGTATTCTACCACTGGGTCAGGAGGCGTTCGGAATAACATATAAAATATATAATAGAATAACAAAGAGAACAAAGAATAAAATAAAATATTAAACTAAATAATTGTCGGATTTCATCCTTCTTGTACAAATACTTTATTTATTAATCGGCAAAATCTATTACAAACAAATGCTTGGTTAACAAAATATATCTTGAATGTCCACTACTTTATAAAATATGGTCAGTTCTTTAATATCTACTATTTTATAAAGTATCGTCAGTTCTTTTATGTCCACTATTTTATAAAGTATAGTCAGAACGACTAACCGTAAAAGTATTGTGAATTTTCATTTCGAGAAACGAGAAAGGCCTATAATAGTCCAACCTCCAAAAAATATTGTAGGCCTATCACACATTTACATAACAATAAACAACAAATAAACACGTTACAAAACAGTGCATCATGTAACATATGGCAAAAGCACACTGAAGTAATTTATAGCATTTAGTATACATTGGAACCGCAGAAAGCAAAGAAATTGTAAAATTTACAAACAACTTCACATAACATCAGCTCTAATGCCGCTAAAACTAAAACATCTTCTCTCACCGTCCGGTCAAACAAAAACCATTTTTAACGATCGGAAAAATCGACAAATCTTACAGAACAGGATTAGAAACATAGGCGTGCGCAAAACATATTTATATATATATATATAGGCCTATATATATATATATATATATATATATATATATATATATATATATATATATATATATATATATATATATATATATATATATATATATATATATATATATATATATATATATGTATATATACAGGCTGCGCATTAAAAAAATTTCCCCCTAGCACAATTACGATAGCTTAGTCAATTATTAATATTTCACCTTGAAATTTTAAAGTTCTCTTGTGGAGGAATTTTGCCACAAGTTGACCAAATTTTGTAAAAATATTTGTAAACGAACAGGAGTTATCCAAGTTTTTGCGAAAAATTGATTTTTTTTCATTTAACATGCAAAGTAAAACGTTAATTGAATAAATTAATTTTTGAAACTGTGCTGCTCCTGAAAAGGGCCGTTAGATGATGACGCCTCTGATATTGTGCTACAATGTATTACACTAACACTATTCTGCCGAAACTGATTTAAGACTGCAACAAGTTAAAGCCAAAAGATTTCATTTTTTCAACAGGACGGCGCGCCGGCTCACACTTCACGTCTTGCGCAATACTTTCTTGTACAATATGGCCCAGATTTCATAAAAATGGATGATTGACCTCCTAATTCTCCAGAATTTAATCCACTTGATTTTTTTTGTCTGGGGAACCACGTTGGAAAAGTATCGTGCTTTCAAGTCCAAACCCAGAAACACAATGGAATTAAAGGCCGTTCCTCAAGAGATCTGGAAAGACCTACCACAACAGTCCATTGACAGCGCAATTTTATCTGTAAGAAAAGACTTCTCGCCGTCATTAAAGCCCAGGGCGTTCATTTCGAGCACATATTGTAGCTCAAAATCAGAGTCGTTATCATCTAACGGCCATTTTCAGGGCCAGCACATTTTCAAAAAGGATTGATTCTAATTGATGTTTTACGTTGAGTGTTAAATGAAAAAAAATCTATTTTTTCGCAAAACTTGGATAACTCCGTTTTCTTTAAAAATATTTTTACATAATTTGGTCAGCTTGTGGCTAAATTCCTCCACAAGAGAACCTTAAAATTTCAAGGCAAAATATTAATAATTGGCTAGGCTATCGTAATTGTGCTAGGTGGATATTTTTTTAATGCGCAGCCTGTATATATATATATATATATATAAATATATATTTATTATACATTATATATAATATATATACATATATATATATATATATATATATATATATATATCTATATATGCATGTAGTATAATGTATATACATGTATATATACATTATACATGTAGAAATATACATGTATGTATATAACTATACATATATAGGCCTACACCTATATACATGATCTACTTCTACAGCATATTGTGCAAGGCTCTCCTACTGGTCATACAAGAAACTCTCACAAGGCCTTGATTGGTCTAACAGGCACTATGACTACGAATAAGCTACAGATGAGTCACTGATACTCGCATCATCAGCTTTCTCTCGTTGTATTTTTGTATTATTACAGGATAATTCAATAAGAACACTAATTTATATCAGGCAAGTATTTTATCAAGTATTTTAACTTTATCTCAGACTTAAATAATTATTACAGGAATACCACCTAGAGCGTTAAAACAGCCTGCGAGTGGCTACCAGCCACTCTGTGGTACCCTGAATATACCACAAGCCAGAAAACTAAAGAATGCGTCAGAAAATATTATGCAATTTATATAGGCCTATCATTATTTCATCAATTTAGCTGATGAAACTTGTAAGTCAACGGAAGAGAACAAATTTATAAGCACTTGGTGACAAGCATAATAATCAAACGTACATTTTCAATTACATGTACAATTTTTGCACATGTATATTTATAAAAATAGTACTGACACATTTATAGTGTTATTTTTTAAACGCAGCAACAATTTTCAAAACACGATTGCAAAATTCAGCACATGATTTACATTTTAAACAATATTATTATTCTAATAAAGTGATAGTGCATTACACACAAGAAAGCCTTTGATCAAGGTTGCCAGATAACAAATAACTAGTCAATCAATCAATAAAACTATGAATTTATCTAGCAGCCAATCAAAAACTCGAAAAAAATTCAGATGTAATCTACCTAATAAACCGTAAAACTGATAAAAAATATAATATAACTACTGCAACAATCAAGTTAACAAATAATTTAAACAATGCAAAATAATTTTCATGATGTCTAGAAGATTCTAGAGGATACTAGAAGACTACAGGTATACATGTAATATAGACATCAATTTGACTTAAGCAGAATATGAGCAAACTACTTAAAAAGACAAAAAACTATCAAATAAAGTGCAAGTTCAAATACAATCAAATTTGAAAATTAGAAGCAAATTCCAAAGTATTTATTATATAATCCACTCAAAACATGATCTACTATCTAATGGAACAAGCGTCAATATCATTAACTATCTGCAGAGCTCAAACTACAGTGGCGAAACCAGGCCTACCACTAGCCAACCAATCAGTATGTCAGCAGTAACCAGGCCTACCACTATCCAACCAATCAAAACGTCAGCCGTAACCAGGCCTACTACTATCCACCCAATCACAACGTCACAGTAACTAGGCCTACCACTACCCAACCAATCACAAAGTCACAGTAACCAGGCCTACCACTAGCCAACCAATCAGTATGTCAGCAGTAATCAGGCTTACCACTACCCAAGTCATCAATACGTAACAGTAACCAGGCCTACCACTAGCCAACCAATCAATACATTACAGTAACCAGGCCTACCACTAGCCAACCAATCAAAACGAAGGCAGTAACCATGCCTACCACTTTCCAACCAATCAATACGTAACAGTAACCAGGTCTACCACCAACCAACGAATCAAAACGTCATAGTAACCAGAGCGACCACCAACCAACCAATCAATATGTAACAGTAACCATGGCTACCATTAGCCAACCGATCAAAACGTCAGCAGTTTCGTCAATCTAACAATCAGTCAATCAAATAAACAACGATCCTGATGCAAACTGAGTACTATATAAAAAGCATCAATGCATTGTAGAAATTAGTACCAAAATGAGCCAATAGCTCAACAGTCGGTTACTAAATCAGCAGTTAAATAAACAGTCATTCCAGATCTTTCTGTTTTCAATTCCTTCTATTTGGCAAGTCTTTTGCACTTAATAAAATATAATAATTATGAAAGTCCACTACCTAACAGAGGTTAATAGACAACAGATACGTTAAATCCAATGAAAAAATCGCGAGGGTGCTGGAAGATTATTCTTAAATCGCGCCGGCTGCAATCGATGCGCCAACAAAAGGCAACGATTATTAGTAACCATGGAGAGGGAGTTAGAGATATCTAAAACAACAAAGCAGAAACTAAGCAAGTAGAAAGCAGCACATGCGGTTGTGGTCAGCGTAGAATCATTAGAATATGATAGCGCTAATTAGTCCATATCCTATCAGATATTCCACATACTACGTTTATGCAGTAGACAGTCAAAACGTTTGTAGAAATTAGAAGAACAACAAGAAAAACTCTAAGCTGCCACTTGATGTGGGCAAAATATACAGGCTTAATATTGTCATAGATACTATCATATATCATAGATACTACCATAATCATCGATAATCACACTATCAATATCATATTAAAATGCTATCATTATCCTCATCATCATACCATCATCGAATATCATCAAAATTATTACCTAGTAATCATACCAACCGACCCAGTTAAACTGGGATTCAAGGGAAGATGATGACGATGAATGATCATACCATCTATATACAGTATGACTATAAAAGCAACTCTTACTCAGTTACCATTATTTACAGACTCTAGTATATCC
This sequence comes from Enchytraeus crypticus, assembly GCA_905160935.1. Taxonomy (NCBI): domain Eukaryota; kingdom Metazoa; phylum Annelida; class Clitellata; order Enchytraeida; family Enchytraeidae; genus Enchytraeus; species Enchytraeus crypticus. The sequence goes on along the minus strand of CAJHZI010000818.1, from coordinate 678,711 downwards.
AGATACGCTATAATAATCACAACACTGTACACCAGTCTCTCCGTTTCGAGATATCACTAAAAGTTGAAATTAAATTATAAGAAACATCGAATCACTTGCAATTAAAAGTGTAACTGAATAAAGAAGAAGTCAACTTAGTGCAAGTAGAGCACAAATGAATATGTGCGTTAACAGTACAAAGAAGATGAACAACCATGACACAGGCCATAGGCTTCGAGTTTATAGTAAAGCAGAGGCGTAAACATTAGTGTATTTCCTAACATTTAACTATGTGCATTAGTTACAAATATGCACACTACAGAAATGCATGCACATAGGCAGCACACCTCTGCTAGACAGATCTAAAGAATATATTCACAATTTCACATAGCACGATCGACAAATGTCAGCTTGCAAAGTAAAAAAATGCTCTATGAAAATGTCTATAAGTTTAAACTACGAAATTTAGCCTATCAGAGTCAGTGACATCAGCACATGTGGAGTAGTTTGCACAATACATACACAGCAGGACGTTACAGCCTATGAGAACAAGATGGCTTCCACTCAGCACTACACCCCGAGAAAGGATACCAGTTACACTCTCTCATCCAGTCACAGAGCTAAAGCTCTTTACCGTAAAGCTTCTGACACTTCCAACGCTAGAAATGACCAAAATACAGGATCAGCTAAACCCTAAACTATAATTTGTATACGTTTAGCCTTTTATGAACTAACTCACATTCCATTTCCAACACACAAGCATAGACAAAGCGACTTGCACATAAATATTGTCATCCTAGAATACATAACGTCTAATATGACTAATTAAACAATTATAAATATCCAAATTCAGCCAGACTTAGCCCTCATTGCAGTCACAAGTCTAGCATATCCGACCCTAACCTCTTTTAATTCCTCCTTGGTAAATCTTCTTTTCATAACACTTTAGTAAACCTTTTTTCATTTATTTTAGTAAATCTTCTTTCCATACCAATTTAATAAAAATTTTTTATTGTAGTAAATCTACTTTTCGTACCAATTACGTAAACCGTTAATTACTACCGCTGTTGTCGTAATTAACTATACAACAACAACGGCGGAGTAGAGCCAGGAGAAAGATGAATAATGCAATCCAGAAACAAATCAACCGAATTACTTCCTGTCGAGAAGCTGCAACAAGAAGTCACGTGACCCTACGTGCTGGGTGAGTTAGGCAAAGTACATGACCCTGAACGTGTCCTGATGCACGGTGACAGCCCGAGCCATGGCTGCCAGGTTCCTCTCATCACTGTTACCTGAGTACTGGCTGCTGCCTTCACCACTGTCACCAAATACAATACAATACAATGTAGTGCAATATGATGCAGTAAAATACGATGCAGTAAAACATGATGCAGTACAATACAAAACAATACAATACGATACAGTACCGAGCAATATGATACAGTATAGAACAATATGATACAATACAATAAGATACAATACAATACAGTATAATGCAATACGATGCAGTACAAAACAATACAATACGATGCAGTAAAATACAATATGATGCAGTACAAAACAATATAATACAATATGAACAATACGATACAGTACAAAATAATACAATACAATACGATACAGTACAAAATAATATAATACAATACGATGGAGTACAAAATAATATAATACAATATAATGCAGTACAAAACAATATAATAGAATACGATACAGTACAAAATAATATTTATACAATACGATGCAGTACAAATAATATAATACAATACGATGCAGTACAAAATAATATAGCACAATACAAAGTAGTACAAAATGATTTAATACAATACGATGCAGTACAAAATAATATAATACAATATGATGCAGTACAATACAATACAATACAATACGAAAAACAATATAATACAATATGATGTAGTACAAAACAATATAATACAATACGATACAGTACAAAACAATATAATACAATAAGGTACAGTAAAAAAACAGTACAATACAATATGATGCAATACAAAATAATACAATACAATATGATGCAGTACAAACTAATATAATAAAATATAATGCAGTACAAAACAATACCATACAATACGATGAAGTACAAAACAACACAACAAAAAACATAAAATATGATATTAACATACAATACAACACTACACACAACAGTGCAATACACACAATACACAAGAGTATAATACAACACAGTGCACAACACTACAATACAGCACAATATGTTAACATACAATACAATACTGGATGCCTCTTTACAACACAATACATGTAACTTCAATGCAACATAATATGTAACGTTCATAAAATATGACACAGTACATGAAACTACTGCATGACACACTATGCAAAATACAATACGACACACTACATATGCAACATGCAATATGATACATTATGCGACACTACAATATGACACAATACAGGACATAATGATACAGCAAAACACACAGCACTAAACTACAGCAATTAATAACACTACAACAAAATGCATGCCACTAACATAAAAAATGACAGTACAAAACAACACAAAACAATACAATACAATACAAACCAATATAATACAAAACAATACAATACAATACAATATAATACCTGACAGTATAATACAATTCAAAGATGATCAGTGCATGTTTAAGGCGTAAAACTTTATCCTGCTAGGTGTATTACTTGGGCGTTCTTTACAACTTTAGCTACTAACTCTTTGTCCTAATTTGGTACTTAACAAAAGGTCCATTGTACAGGCTGCGCATTAAAAAACATCACCCTAGCACATTTACGATAGCTTAGCCAATTATTGATATTTCGCCTTGAAATTTTAAGGTTCTGTTGTGAAGGAATTTAGCCACAAGCGGACCAAATTATGTAAAAATATTGTTAAAAAAACCGGAGTTATCCAAGCTTTGCGAAAAATGTGATTTTTAAAAATTTAACATGCAACGTAAAACGTCAATTAGAATCAATTCCTTTTTGAAAATGTGCTGGCCCTGAAAAAGGCCTTTAGTTGATGATTTTGTGCTACAATGCGTGCTCGAAATGAACGCCCTGGGCTTTAATGCCGGCCAGAAGTCTTTTCTTACAGATAAAATTGCGCCGTCAAAAGACTGTTGCGGTAGGTCTTTGCAGATCTCTTAAAGTAAGTAAATTATTCAATGCCTTTAATTCCATCGTGTGTCTGGGTTTGGGCTTGAAAGCACGATACTTTTTGCAACATGGTTCTCCAGATAAAAAAATCAAGTGGATTAAAATCTGGAGAATTAGGAGGCCAATTTTTTATGAAATCTGGGCTCTATTGTACAATAAAGTATTGCGCAAGACGTTTGAAATCATTTGGCTTTAACTTGTTGCAGTCTTCAATCAGTTTCGGCAGAATAGTGTTAGTGTAATACATTGTAGCACAATATCAGAGACGTCATCATCTAACGGCCCTTTTCAGGAGCAGCACAGTTTCAAAAAGGAATTGATTCTAACTGACGTTTTACGTTGCGTGTTAAATGAAAAAATCAATTTTTTCGCAAAAACTTGGATAACTCCTGTTCGTTTACAAATATTTTTACAAAATTTGGTCAACTTGTGGCAAAATTCCTCCACAAGAGAACCTTAAAATTTCAAGGCGAAATATCACTAATTGGCTAAGCTATCGTAATTGTGCTAGGGGGAAATTTTTTTAATGCTCAGCCTGTATATAACTCTTCCAACGAATTCTATCCGCAGTCTTCCTTTTCATCTCTATATATGAATTTGTTATCAAATCATCCAGCATCCCATGTCTTGGTTTGCCACTAACGCTTTTACCTTGCATTCTTCCTTTTATTACATCCCTTAGCAAACCATACCACCTACTACTGTGTTCTGCCCAGCTTTTCTTTCTATTTCTTTTCACATTTGTTAATTGTTAATCTGTACCTAACCTACTGTTATACAACAAAACATAAGATAATAAAATGCAATTTAAACATAATACTATATACATGTAACATAATCAGTAAAACTAAAACATCACAACGTGAAGTAATACAACAGAAATACGGGGGCCAAGACCAAGTGCAATTTATTATCTAAGTACAACTAAAACACTTTTAAATACAAAACAAATATATGCTACACTGAACCTGTCGATCTGTCAACACAAAACACTGAACACGTGACAAAACAGTTGAAGGTTCTAATTTTTCTCAACCGGTTCACAACCGTCTAATTAAAAAACTGCGTATCACAGAGGGTAAGAATGCGATTTAGGGCTACTAACCGATGATGCCAAATGATGATTAATTCATCAAGCCAGAGGCTATATAATTTGAATAGAAAATCTGTTCAAAGGACAAAAGCATTTCTGTTGAAAACGTAAATTCTGCATCAGTCAGTATGAGATTATTAGTCATGTATGAGGTCTGAAGTAGCTCACTAACAAATATAACAAAACAACAATCAGAGTGTTTTGCTTGGATTTGTCTCAATAGTGCTCCATGTAGTATCGCGCACTAATGAGACAAATCCGAGCCGGTGAGCAAAAATAAAATAAAAAACGCTGCAAATTCGAAAATGAAAAAACGAGTCAATCAATCAATCAATAAGAATTTAACGTCCGGTTCCTCGCCATAAGGCAATGTCAGGGACGTCCAAAGATAACGTGACAAACCTGTCGTGTTCTTTCTCGATGAGATGATATCTGGCACGGAAGGCGACGAGATGAGCGTAGTACGCGGGCGCTGGAATGGAGACACTACGAGTGCAGCGCACGTACGTGTGACACAGCTGATAGGTCAACATCTGTAGCTCATCAGCCGTGAACCTGTTGTCATCCCACAGCACGTGATAGTGGGACGGTCGACTCGTGCCCTAGTCAATCAATGAATCCATCAATCAATAAATCAATTAATCAATCAATAAATCATCTGAAGCTCATCAGCCGTGAACCTGTTGTCATCCCACAGCACGTGGTAGTGGGACGGTCGACTCGTGCCCTAGTCAATCAATCAATCAATCAATCAATCAATTAATCAACCAATAAATAAATAAATCATCTGAAGCTCATCATCCGTGAACCTGTTGTCATCCCACAGCACGAGGTAGTGGGACGGTCGACTCGTGCCCTAGTCAATCAATCAATCAATAAATCAATCAATCAGTCAATAAATCAATTAATCAATCAATAAATCATCTGAAGCTCATCAGCCGTGAACCTGTTGCCATCCCACAGCACGTGGTAGTGAGACGGCCGACTCGTGCCCTAGCCAATCAATCAATAAATCAATAAATCATTCAATTTAATGACAATGATAATTTAATGATAAATTAATCCCACAATATGTCCATCAAACATCGCCAGTGGCGATGTTTGATCCTGAGCTATACCGTCACTGATATTGCTTTTGAGAGATAAAACTGACGTTAGTATTGGCTTTACATTCAATCAATCGATCAATAATAATAATAATAATAATAAAGGTTTAACGTCCGTTTCCTCATCCAGTCAGGGACGATGTCAGGGACGTCCCCAACAGCACACATCACTACAGATCAGTTCACCTACACCAATCTGCAAAAGAAATGTGCTGAGGAGATTGAATCACTCACTCAGTCAATCAATCAATCAAAGATTCAGCTAATAAGTCATTTTTAAATTACAATTACAATTTTATAAATTATTTACATAAAAACAACACAAAATATGAATCAGACAAAGAGTTATTCAATTAGCAGTCGGTGAATACATCAATCTTGGTCATTAAATACAATACAAAACAATGCTGCTCTAATATCAAGTGCCTCACCCAAGAGCGATATTAGGGACGTCTCAAGTAGAATATATAATAGCCTGCAAGCTGTTCCACAACATCAAAAAACTTATAGTATCATAAGAAGAAAAAGCAAGTGCCCTAACAGTGCAGACGTATCGGAAGTACACTTTCATTCTATAAGAAATAACAACAACAACAACAGAATTAGAGTGTTACTGTCGTCCATGACAGCATTGAGCTCTGTGATATCAAATTCAATCCAATGAGCAGAGTGTGGGGACCAAAAGAGGTACAAGCCAAAATCCGGGAGTTCAGTCCGAGGAAGGGTACTAGTGGAATGGAGGTATACATGTTATAAGTATGAATATAAGATGTTGTAATAGATATGAGAAACTATAAAAGCTTTATGCATCATTAACAGAGATAACATAATATTAACGTAATAAAGGCCCAAAACTAATATGGTTAAAAGACATAATCCAGTCTGGATAACGCACTTTGTAAATACTACAAGCATACACTGTATTCCTTATATTCCTTCATACCTGTATACCCGAGTGACTGCAGAGAAAGAAGTCAAACTCCGTGGGGTGAGTTATCCCAACATCAACAGTCGTACCTGCCGGTATGTTACCACTTTTACCTATCTGTAGCATGAATCAATCAATCAATCAATCAACAATTAATTGATTAATTAGACATTCACAAGATCAGTAGGCAATAAAAGAGATAAGAGGAGATAAAATATGAATATATAAAATACAAGGAGATAAAATATGAATCAATCAAATAATCAAAACATATGAATTAATCAAATAATCTGGCAATATTGAAGGAGTACAAAAACCTATCAATCAATCAACTAATAAATCAATTAAGGGTTTCATCGATCAAAAAATCAAATAAATAAATTCATTAAGTATATTCATTTATAAACTATTCAAATAAAAAGTCACTTAGCAGCTTGCTCGCAAGTTAATCGAAACGATCAACCGACCAATCGACCAACTGACCAACCAACATATCAATTAATCAACCAATCAATCACTCAATCAATAATCCATCAATCAATAAATCAACCAACCAACCAATCACTCAATCAATCAATCAATTACTCAATCACTACCTGATCATTAGGGTTGGTACAGAACAGACGGGTATGATGTCTCTTCTGAACAACGATGAACGAGATGCCCGGCTGATAGTCCACCTCCAGTGTCATGCACGCCTCGCGTATGGCGCGAAGCTCATGAGCAAGTACCTGAGGGAACTGGCCCTCGCTCACGCCGTCGCGGTAGTAGATGATGCGGGTGGGTTTGAAGCGTGTTGAGCGATAGAACTGAACCAACAGTTCCTTTACCATTGCAGCAAGATCCTGTATAATCTATACACAGTATAAACATATAGAAAAAAGCTGGTAACGCTAAGGTTAACGTCAGTTACCTCACTCGAAAGCGATGTCAGTGACGGGCGAGCCCAGGATTTGAACCCCGCACATACTGAACTAAGAGTTCCTATACCATCGAAGCAAGATCTTGTATAATCTATACACAGTATAAACATAAAGAACTGAACCAACAGTTCCTTTACCATTGGCGCAAGATCTTGTATAATTTATATACAGCATAAGCATAAAGAACTAAACCAAGAGTTCTTTACCATAGCAGCAAGATTTTGTGTAATCTATACACAATATACACATAAAGAACTGAACTAAGAGTTCCTTTACCATCGCAGCAAGATCCTGTATAATCTATACACAGTAAAAACATAAAGAACTGAACCACGAGTTCCTTTACCATAGCAACAAGTATATAATCTATACACAGTATAAACATAAAGAACCGAACAAAGAGTTTCTTCACCACAGCTACAAAATCTTATAAATAGTGTAGAGAGAGATCTTGAGTTATCCATAAATTGCATTAATAAGAAAACTACGAAGATTCTTGACCTCTAACAATCAGACATTCTTGCCACATATACAGTTAATTAAGTTACAGCTTTACAAGCACTAAGATATTAATATTAACTTTTTAATAATCACTAAATAACTATAATTTACGTAGAGTTCGTGCTAATGGTTAATAGATCAACAGCTATTCGAGGGAGACAAGCGACTAAACAAGCAAACCAAATCCACTGTATTAACGAGATCAATTAATCATGGATGTACAGCTTATTACAGAATCTGAATAGACTGTGAGAAGAATGTGCCACGAACCTGCCATGTAAAACACGAGCGAGGCAGAGAAGAGGTAGGTAATTAATGAAAGTTATCATAGAATAACAATCTTTCTCCCTAGTGTTCTGAGAAGTGGCAGGTGTACATATTCATACTCGAGTCCGCTGAAATGCTCCATAAAGAGCACTCCATCGATCTACAAGTTAAGCCCTTCACAAAAAGCTATGCCTTGTTTAGCCTACAGCTTGTTGTACTACAGTACGATGAAATAAAGATATTATTAATCAATCTATCTATCAATCAATCCATTAATTAATCTATCTGTCTATCAATCTATCTATCTATCATGCTCGTAGTTACGAACTCGTCATGATCAGCAGATCACTTGCATATCTGTTGTAGGTTAAACAACAGTTTAGAAATTTTGCTATTCACTAATAAATGTTGCGTGGTTATAAACCACAAGGTCAACCGCCAAAATTATGTTGCTCAGCCAATCACAGGGCTGTCCTTCAGTCAGATCGACCAATCAGCATACTTTGTAAACATGACTAGAATATTATTTCTTAATCAATTTATTAGCAAATCAGCGGTGTAAACGCTAGAAAATAGGCGCGCAGCTACGCATTACTTTACGCAGCGATTCAAACTTATAGAATATCAAATGGTGACTAAACAGGAGTTTACGCAACTGTTGAAGTTTAAACAGTTGATTATCTCAGTAGTAAATACTGCCATCAGTCAATCTGTCAATCTATAGATCTACAGTATTAATAAATCTAATCAAATCTCTCGTGCAGTAGGTCAAACCTCTTGCCGATGCTGCTGGATGCGCACAGTGGCGGAGTACCTGGAGGGGTGAGCGTCCATGCTGCCCACCACGGCCACCAGGGAGGGCTTCGACCTGTCCCCCACGGGCGGGTGGGTCACGTCAGCCCCCAGAAATATCACTGGCTCTTGAAACACTCGTGGTCTAGCAATCAGTCAATCAAAAAAGTGAAGTAAATCAATCAATCAGTCGATAAGAATTTAACGTCCGGTTCATCGGCATAAGGCAATGTCAGGGACGTCTCTTGCAGACTCTACACAAACAGACGCCAAAGCACCACACGATGACGACTGAGTACACAGAGACCACAAGCGAGATCAAAACAATGCAAGTCCAAGATCCAAGGCAAGTGGGTCAAAATTTAAACACGCACTATAGCAAAATAATCAACTATGTTGATATCTATCACTTTTTAATACCACATGTTTAAACCGTTATGCAATTTATTCCATTTTCCGTATAACCAGTCCAGTGAATGTCCGAGATTTTACTCTCAGATCAGCGCGGCTGGGATTCGAACCTACGAGGGTTCAGTTCACCTTAGGATTTGTCATTTAAAACTTCATGACGTTACCCCTACGCTATTAAGACATTCAATTAAAAATTTAACTTAATTAATCATTTAATCAATCAATCACTTGTCAATAAATCAACCAACCAAACAATCATCAGTCTGCCAGTATACAAAGAACTACTGCAATTGTCCGATAAGCAAGAGATCGTTAGTTGAAACCCTCTCTATTTCAAGAATTACACCTTTGTAAAGAAATAGACTTTAAGCTTGGATTTAAAGTCTTTATCATAAGATTATTAATTACCAATTTCCTCGATTACTGGCAGAGTTCCTTATTATTTTCCTGTGCATCCGAATAAAATTCGTGTAATTGAACAGCAACGATTGCCGCAAGTAAACCAGTAATGAAATAGTAGCATCGCGTTTTCTTTAAGTATTGATTTTTAGAAGAAGTAGAAGTCAAAGATAGCTTTGTTGATGAAGTATACTTATAAGCAATGTAGTTAAAGAGCATTAATAAGTCTGATTAAAGAGTTGTAAATATCGTGGGGTATGGGCATTCCATAGCACTGTTAATACTGCTCAATATTCCAAATAGAGAACTTAACACCTACTTCTAGGCAGAAGAAAAATGTGATATCTAGTTCTAGGCAGTATAATAGCACCAGTATGCTAGGTAGTATAATAATACCAGTACCTAATGCTAAGCAATAATACAAATACCTAATGCTAGGCAGTATAATAATATCAGTACCTAATGCTAGGCAGTAGAAAAATACCAGTACCTAATGCTAGGCAGTATAATAATACCAGTACCTAATGCTAGGCAGTAGAAAAATACCAGTACCTAATGCTAGGCAGTATAATAATACCAGTACCTAATGCTAGGCAGTAGAAAAATACCGGTACCTAATGCTAGGCAGTAGAAAAATATCAGTACCTAATGCTAGGCAGTAGAATACTGTTGATGCCTCCGAGCTTAACGTTAATCTTGAGACAGAGATTAGAGATTGTCTGAGCCGAGAACTTGTTGACGTTCTTTGACTGAACGCACTGAGTGGCGAGTCCAAACATGATATCACCCACACGCTTTACCTCAGCTGCACAAAACAATGATAATACATTCAATAAGTGATAAACATGTAACATAAACACGTTTTATTTCAGCTGTATGAAACAGTAACGTTACAGTAATTGATAAATGAAATAATTCTTCTCTAAGTGCCGTGCCTGTTCCAAGCCTGGGCGGTCATGGTCATATTCCTTCATATGTCACTGTTCATTGTTGCTCTGATCATCTCTGTTTCAGTTAATTGCATCCATTTGCTAAGACTCTTAATAAACGTCATTCGTTGTCGACCATTGCATCTTTTTCCTTCTATTATTCCTGTCACTACGGTATTTTCAACTAGTTTGTTCCGCATAATGTGTCCGAAAAATAACATCTGTTGTCCTCGTATTCGGTTCAAAAGGTCACGACAAGTTGACATTCTTTATAGAACATCTTCATTTTTAACGTGGTCTTTATAAGACATAGGCCTACGTAGTATTCTTCAATAGAAAATGAAATAATTAATGTATGTTAATGTACGCATGCATAACTGTTCATTCAAAGCTACCTTACGACGTTGAATTCCAGTGGAAACTTATCAAGAAACTTCGTGAGAATAGATTCAAAACGAGGTCAAAGCAAGTAAACTTATGTATTTAGATATTCATAGGCATAACAACGACAGTCAAGTGAATCAAATCATGAATCAAAGAGAGCTACACTTTAATCAATGAAAAGTGTTGTTTCAAACTTAAAGGCAATGTCGGCAATGTCATGGCGTTCAAATAATAAACTACGCCCAACATGGTTTACCCAATACACTATCAGTTGGAGACACTTAATCGTAATTACAATAGTGAAATCAGTGGCTGACTGAGAATCAGTATATAGCGTGTTAAATATAGAAAAATAAAAATTTATATTAACTTGGCTTCTACACAAATCTGAATTAAGCGGGTTTATCAAATCTGGATTAAAATTGTTCCAATTAATATCAAGATTAAGCTGACATTTGACAGAAGAACTAACCATAGACGGGTCTCTTGCATAAACTAACTAACCATAGACGGGAGTCTTGCCAGGCAGCACAACGACGATGAGCTGCAGACCCTGATACGTGTTCTTGAGGTATCTGAACATCGGCTCCACCTGGTCAGCATCTGTGGCGTATTTACAGAACACCGGCTGTCCCATTATAGGCATGCCAGCATCCGTAGAGATCTTCTGAAGCTGCTGAGTGAATGATCTTTCAATCAACACAATCAACCAATCAATCAATCAATCACTAAAGCAGCTGAGCGAATGATCTGTCAATCAACACAATCAACCAATCAATCAATCAATCAAACTATAAACAATAATGTAATCAATTATAAATCAAATAATCATCATCATCTTCCCTTGAATCATAGTTTAACTAGGGTCTCAATAGCGGATTGATTGATGTAGGATGATATGATATGATGATATGATGTAGGACAGAGAGGATTTGAGACAGTCCATTCGTATCAAAACTCTAATTATAAATCAAATCACTTGCATAAAATATCAATTAATAATTAATAATTAAAGTAATTAAATCAATCAATCAACAAATTTATTAAAATTGCCAAGATATTTAAACAATAAAGAACAGAGAATATCAAAATAGAAGAAACCATAACTAATTGCGTATAAATATGATAATAAAGCATTTAGAAATAGGAAGAAGAGCTAGATAGGAACCAGACTAAGGGGGATAGTTTACTAAAAGAGGTCATAGAAGGTAGAATGAAAGGAAAGAGAAGCAGAGGAAAACCGAGATTTGGAATGTTAAATGATTTAAAGATCCACTCTCATACTTGTATGTGAACATAAAGAGGAAAACGGAAGACAGAGAAAGTGGAGGCGTTATATGCCATGAACCTGTAGGTAGTGTACTAAGAAACAGCAATAATAAAAATAAATACAAATAACTTAGCCGCGCTGAGCAGCTAGCATATCGAGTAAGACGTCCAACATCGGATCAGTAGATGCAGGGTTCAAGATCATACCTCTATGGTTCAAACCCAGCCTCGTCACTGACAAGCTATTGAAATAGAGAGAGAGAGAGAGGTGGTATTTAATTCATTTCCCTTCATCTGAACAACATACATGTACACATGTATGTTAAATACTAGCAAACAAATTCATACAAAAAAAAGAGAAAACAAATTAAAATACTGAGCAGGAAACAGATGTTATAGAAGTTTTTATCATTCAGTATCATTTATTATTTTTCATATCACATAGCTAGATCACTGAACCTGAGCGACTCCTCCCCCACTCCACGCTGAGGAGCGAAGCAAGCGATGGCCCACACACGTATCTGTATGCCCTGATACAACTGCTTACCCCTCATGTCCCACACACCCTGCTTGGGTACAACTTGAGCTCTTGTCTGCGAGTACACAGAAAATACACGCTAAAATACACAATGAATACCTCAGACCCTGCTTAGGTACAACTTGAGCTCTTGTCTGCAAGTACATAGAACATACACGCTAAAATACACAATGAATACCTCAGACCCTGCTTAGGTACAACTTGAGCTCTTGTCTGCAAGTACATAGAACATACACGCTAAAATACACGATGAATACTTATCTACTCGTACAAACAAGTGCATAGACCTTGCTTGCTTAGGTACAATTTGAGCTCTTGTCTGCAAGTACACAGAATATACACGCTAAAATACACAATGAATACCTCAGACCCTGCTTAGGTACAATCTGAGATCTCGTCTAAACGCACACAAACCACAGCAGACACACATGCTACTATGTACAATGATGTACAACTTGCTTAGGTACAACTTGAGTTCTTATCTACTCGTACAAACAAGTACAACTGAGAAATACATAACAAATTATACATTTATATTACTGAATTTTGCGGTAAGAGAAAGCATTTGTAACAATAAATTGTTTCTCAAGGTCGTCAGCGTCACAGTCTTCGGTCAGATAGCTCAAGTCTACTTATTCAACTGAGAACAAATGCTTCACTAGGTGAGCCTGGCCTTCTGCTGCAGCTTACGTTTGGAGTAAATTGACACCTGATAATATGCGTTAAAAACAAGTAAGAGTGTTGCCAGATAAAAGGAAGACTTAAAGTTCCACTCATATGTAGACATTTTTAGATTTAAATTTAAGTTTAAATGCAATTTTTGCTTAGCTTACTATTATTGAACTCTCTCTGTAAAGTAGTATTCAAGACCGATTTCGGCTATGACACTGCTACATAAGTTTTCTTTATTAATGACAAATAATAATAATAATAAAATACTTTGTTATTAACATTTTAAATTCTGCTTTACTTCAACTTTATACAGCTAATCAGCCAATTTTGAATATAAAATCCAATATTAAGAACAGATCATTCAAAAATTAAATAAGTTCTAAGTTCTGGACGAAACATTAAAACGATAAACTAATCGATCTTACATCAGATGATTTTACATCAGTCATTTGATCTCGCTTACTACGAGCGACCAATGTAACATAATATCCCAAATTATCAATTCTCCAATTTCTATGACAGTAGTCTGCAGACTAAACAATTCAAGAGAGTAAACTAAATACGAACCCTTCCGCCATATTGGATCTGAGGTACCGGCAGTATCCGACCCTGAACGTCGACCATTTGATTCGATACCGATATACCGAACGCCTGCATGTAAGGATCGTTGTTGAAATTAGCTCTAGCCACCTGCAATGATGCAAAATACAACATTACACAGTCTGTAACAATTAAGTTCAAATTCACTTAAGTTATCCATTCATTAGGAAGTAAAAGAATGAACATCGATGAAATGGCAAAAAATAGAGTTTTGTGGAGGAACATCATAGAGAAATCGTTGGCTGGAACCAGCCCCAGGATGATCACATGACATGACATCCATTCACTTAAGAAAACGGGCGAAATTGAAGACAATGGATAGAGTTGTGCACGCACACACATAGTTGTGAATGATCATTTATGATGATATTTGTCACTTCTAATACCACATGTTTAACCATTAGACAGTTTAGACAAGTTTTTCATGTCATCAGTCCTGTGAATGTGCGAGTTTACCCTCAGATCAGCTCAATAGGAAACTGATCCCATGTACTGACGAACAGTCATTTAAATTTTCATTACGCTACATAACGAACGCACTTAAGCTCTGAGCTATTTAGATAGACCAGCAGCACAGTTTTCTCTATGTTTGATGTATGAAAAGTTAATGGTTTCTCTAGTGACTTCCCATTGATTTCTTCAATGATAGCAATATCTTTAAGACCGAGTGTTGACAAAAGCATAGGAAGGAAAAACTCCCAGGGTGATGGAAGGTTATTCTTACATCCGCGCCGGCTGCAATTGATGCGCCATCAAAAGGCAACGATTACTAATAACCATGGAGAGGAAGGAGGAAATGGGTCTTAAACAAGCATCTGTGCTTCCTGACCCAGTGTGCCGTTATGTTATGTTATGTTTACACACGAGCAGCAAATGGTTGATCTAGCGTACAACGGCAAAGTGAATTTCTTGGCTAGTAAATCTTTCTACAGAAGAAATAATAAAGAAATTAAACAAAAAATTCCCAGAAACACAGGGTATCAAACAATCTGTAAAATCTAGAACAACGGCCGTCAGGGAAGATGATACATATTTAGCTGATCACCGTCTATAGCTATATTAATATCATGTATAATGCAAAATACACACATCTCAGAATTAATGAAAATTAGAACTTAATCTGATTAGAAAGCAGTTAGCTAAGTAACAATTCTAGCTGAACATTTACACAAAAAAAGAAAATTTAGAAATTTACCAACCATCAAACAATATACAACGTTTATATATAACGTATATATAACGTTGTATATAAAACGTTTAGTGAATTCAGCTAGAGACCTCGAACTGCGGATATCAGGAGGTATTGCTACAGTAACTATTGTGATGTTGCAAAATTATGTTAAAATAAGTTGTAAAGAGATATAAATTTGTATATTTACTTGTACTCACTAAATTATTAATTTCTCTCTCTCTATCCGGGGCAGATCTAGCTGTTGCCTGGAAAGAGTTACAAGTAACAAAATCATCAAATCATTCAAGTAGTTAATCTATTATAATTAATCTGGTTTCCAAGAAATCACACAAATAGCATTCAATGAAATTATCCTATAGTAAATAAACAGCAACAAAATCTTTTGAATTCGAGCAATAAACGTTAGATGGCAGATACAACTAATATTACTGTATTCCAGCGTCAATGAACTAAATATCCTTAAACAGATTTCTGCTTTCATGCATCATCATCATCATCTTCCCTTGAATCCCAGTTTAACTAGGGTCGGGATACAAATACTGTTTCAAATCCTCTCTGTCCTACACCACACCACCAGCCAATCCCCTATTTGAGACTTTTCCATTCGTTTAAATATTTGTAGCAATTTCTGGAGCCTAGGCGCTCACTAACCGAATGCCCTTTCTGACGTTGGCATGCATCTTAGTGCTTTAGTCGCCTTCTACGACACCTGCAGTCACCGGTTGTTCAATTCTTCAAACAACCCGGACACAACACGGGAAAAAACTCTGCTTTCATGCATAGATCTATATAATATCTCAGATATATTATTTAATATATAGAAAGGGCATTTGGTTGGTGAGCGCCTAGGCTCCAGAAATTGCTACAAAATTATCTAATCCCCGGCCTAGTTAACCTGGGATTCAAAGGAAGTTGATGACGATGATAATTATTATTACATATATACTTTTTATTGGTAAACAAGATTATTTTCTCAGGGAATGAGGCCCCTGCCAGTAAATGTTAGTCGAAGCTGAGGAAGGCACAGGGGCCTACCTCGTCATAAGCAGAATCCCCAAGAATAATGGTATATCAAAAGGACTGTTATAGATGATTTAAAGAGCCACTTGTATGTGGAAGTGAAGAGGAAAACGGAAGATAGAGATGAGTGGAGACGTTATATACCATGGACCTGCCAGTAGGCAGTGCACTAAGATAGAGATATATACTATTTGACCTATCATATTCAGATATAGAGGAATACCTTGATCATTGTAGATGTTTGATTATCTGTTAACTTCTTGATACATCTCTGACCATGAACAATATTGCACACCTACCAAAATATGAGAAAACAAAGTAGACTGTCTCTAAACATTGTACCCACAGGTTTACCTCTACCAACTGACGCTATGTGTAGTTAATAATAATAATAATAATAACCTCCAACAATTTCTATAGCTGTGTCATGGCTGGTGTCCAGTCTTCGAGACTGCTTTACAGGTTCCTGGCAGATTATTAATCCTTTCCTTGGTAAATCATATTTTTGTTATTGATAGCGCCAATCGGCAGCAAGCTCCGATACAAAATTAACCTTCCATGGGCCCAAGGGGATATCTATCATTACTTGACTGACCTGGGCTTTGAACCCAGGCCACTTGCATCCGTGGCGAACACACTAACCGTTACGCCATATCCCCTCCTCAATTGATCATGGACCAAAGTTTACAAATACATAATGCCAAGAGAAATTTACATCAGCCGATCCACCGGCTGATTGCAACACCCAGCAGCAAATTATAAATAGAAGTAACAACGATTTCATATGACATTACGATGACACATGACAGTTTTATTTTCTTCAGAAATGCAGTTTGAAATGTTGTACTTGACTTTAGTCAAGAAGCCTAATTAGGAGCTTTAACTGGATTGATCGTTCTTCTTTCTACTTCTTCGTAGCGTGTGTCGCACTTGTTCAATCATCGTTTATACATCACTTAACTGTTGACTGTGTTACGAAATGAGTACTATACTAGTAAGTACCTCTAGCGGTAGATAGGTATGCTTCTGCTCCTGACCCACCTGTAGGCACGGTAAATGAGGGTAGCTGTGACACATGACATAACAGTCAATCAACACTCCAGCAATCATAAAAACAAAAAACCCCTGCTCTGTCAAACTTCAGGCCAAAGCAAAAATGTCAAACTATCAACTCTTAAATGAGTAACCATTTGATCAGCGATTTAATCAGTTCCACAGCAATAGCTATCATATGTGAATGCGGCCTGGAGGAGGAGGACATTGACCATTTGATGAACTGCAACTTGACAGGTGATGGGGTCACGCGTGAGGATCTCTGAGAGTTCAATGATCGGGCGAGAGATTGTGTCAGACGCTGGATTAATGCTGTATGAGGACACGATAAGAAGAAGAAGTAATCATATGAATGATGATGTATTTAGTAAAACGTTAAAGATTCCGAGGAGAATTTTCGCCTTCCTCCCTTCAGTAAATTCGTCAGTTAACTTTTTCCAAATACCCAACGTCTTTGATTTAACTGAAGTGCCACCATCTCTTCAAAAGTAGTACTATACTTCTAAATGCAACGGCTCCAATCAAATAAAATAAGATTTTATAAGCGACAATACTTATTTTCTCATCTACAACAGCATCCGAGTTAGTTACCTCTTCAGCACTATTGAACACATTCAGGTTTTAAATTGTTTAAATTTAATAAGTCATAATTCAGGTGTTAATTTAATCACTCAATCAATCAATAAGAATTTAACGTCCGGTTCCTCGCCATAAGACAATGTCAGGGACGTCTCTTGCAGACTCTACACAAACAGACGACTAGTATCAATTAATTAGTAATTTACGTAGTGTCAAGTTTTCTAGACAAACAAGAGAATATTAAGCTCACAACCAATACAAACTTTAGTCTCATCTTGTAGCGCTCCTGGAAGTACTTGGCCACTGTGCACTCCACAGTCTGACCAGAGTCCAACTGTAGCGGAAACCTGCAGCAACAACAACAACAACAATAAAACCCGAAAATCTTTTTATTTTTTTATTTTTTATTTCAAATCACTGCACTTTGCACTCTAACAAAACAATAGAAAATAAACTACGACAGTGAACAATGGTTTGTGGCATCCTGAGGAGCCATAAGGCTATCGAGCAGGACACCAAGAATATGACTATAGCCTAAGGCCAAGTTTAGAGTCAGTTTCCTTCTCGACAGCATGTGAGTGAGGGAGACTAATAAGACTGTGAGCATCGTTCACAACAACATCAAGCACTAAGAAGCCACCTATTCGCTCTGCTATCAGATTGGAGTTGCACAGCAATGGAAGCATGCAATCCATGTTCAAATCCTGGGCTCGCCCGTCACTGACATCGCTTTCGAGTTAGGAAACAGACGTTAACATGAGCTTTACCAGCTCTATTCCAGCAACAGTTCAAGTACATCATCCCTGACAGTATCAAACCTTATGAAACCATGATACATTCAACAGCCTGACAGAAGTAAAACTGTAACTAAAAATCAGAGTAACAATAACGAATTAATTATTAAAATTTCAAAGAACAGTTTAATATTATAGGAGTTTAAGAATATAAATATTGGTAATTGAATGACCATACACTAGCTATGAACGATTTAAGATGCACAATATAATACATCGATATGCTGGCAAAGCTCACATGGAGCTGATAAAGTCCAAAACAGGCTGATAAAACTTATAACTAGCTGATAAAGCCCGCAATGGACTGATAAAGCCCACAACCGGCCGAAAAAGTTCATAACAGAGTGATGAAGACCTCAACAGGCTGACAAATCCCACAATAGGCTGATAAATCCCACAATGGTCCGATAAATCTCACAATGGGCTAATAAACGAATATTATCGGTTAACATCCACTAGGAAGGAATTTCACAAGTCAGCACAGGCCTATCAGAGTAAACATCGCTAGTTGAACATACGACTGGGTCTGAGCGGGACGTCGTGTAATGCTACATATTCTGTACTTCCTCTTCATGTTGCCGCAGTGCGTTATCTCCACCTTCAAACCTGAAATAACGTAAACAGTCATCCACATGATAGTCAAAAATTGTTCAGTGTTATCGTTAATCAATTTATTGCCATTTAATTCAATCCATTTTGTTGGTAAAGAGCAATACAATCGGCATTCTGGGAAAATAACTGCAATAGACCTTTTATAATATGCAGCGGTGGCTCTGCTCACATAATAAACAAAGCCTAGTGGAGGAGTGATGGGGAGAGGTGTGTGCTTATATTAACGGCTGGTAATGTTCAGTACATTTGCATATATTTTTCTTATATTTCAAAGTAAACACCTTTTATAAAAGGTCAATAGACTGGTTCACCAAATAATAAGATATTTCGATTTTGTCAATCAGTAGTGATAAAACCGTGATGATAACAGGATAATACTGACAGCTAAAACCTTATACGGCATATCGAGGACTTGAACACTTCTTCAAACGGGAAGAAAAATCTAGTATAATATAATATAGTGTAATATAATATAATACAAGAAATCAAATATAATTTTATATGAAAATATCTCTCTCTTAGTGCACTACCTACTGGCAGGTCCATGGTACGTAACACCTCCACTCTTCTCTGTCTTCCGCCTTCCTCTTCATTGCCACATAAGAGTGGGTCTTTAAATCATCTAACATACCTAATCTCGGCCTGTTCCTGCCTCTTTTTCCTTCCATTCTGCCTTCTATGACCTCTTTTAATAGACCTTCCCCCCTTAGAATGTGTCCTATCTATCTCGTCTTCCTATTTCTTAATACATTTATCAACTGTCTATCTGTGCCAACTCTCTCCAGGACTTCCTCATTTGTAACCTTTTGAGTGCAGCTACTCCTCTTCACTCTTCTCCAAATCCACATTTCCAATGCCCTCCAGTTTCCTAATATCTTCCTTCCTTAAGGTCCATGTTTCACATCCATACAATAGCGTGATCCAAACCAAAGTTTTCACTATCTTTATCTTTGTGTCTTTCTTTAGACTTTTTGTTAATAGTTCTTTTCTACTACCAAAGGCCACTTTTGCTCGTGCAATCCTACTACATATTTCCGTCTCACATTTCCCATCATCGGTATGACCCAAATATCTGAAACCTGTTCCAATTTCGTACCATTTATTGTGATATTAACTTCACCTTTATTATTGGACACTCTCATTACCTTGGTCTTTTTTATATTAATCTTCATGCCATATCTTAGGGCCGTATCATTCAGCCTATCCATTATCTTCTGCAATCCAATCTCGCTGCCCGCTACCATTCCTTGGTCACCTGAAAATCGTACATCTTGTAACAAATTCCCTCCTACTTTTATTCCTTCTTCCAAGTCTTCCATAGCTTCCTCCATCATTGCCTCAGAGTAAATGTTAAACAGCAGCGGCAAAATGCTACAATCTTGTCTTACTCCACGTCCTATTCACCTTCTTCTGAGTATTCTTGTAGGATTTTGATTACTGCTCTTTGATTCATGTACAAGTTCAAAATTAGTCTTCTATCTCTCCAGTCAATTCCTATTCTTTTTAAGATATTCATCATCGTTATCCAATCTATCCTGTCAAAGGCCTTCTCGAAGTCTACAAAGCATACAAAAACGTCATTTCCATATTCTAAGCTTCTTTTGCAAAGAACCTACAATACTCCTATTGCTTCTCTTGTGCCGCATCCTTTCCTAAAACCAAATTGTGTCTTGCTCAGCATCATCTCTGCTTTCGACTGAATGCGATTATTTACTATCTTTAATAAGATCTTCTTTGCAATACATCAGGTATTAGGCTGATTGTTCTGTAATCTGAACACTCCACAGCATTGGCATTTTTGGGAATTGGAATCATCACTGACTTGGCAAAGTCGTCTGGCCAAATACCTGTCTGTACACTTCCATACATACCTCCATTAACTTTTTGAGTGTTTCCCCTTCCAACATTTCCAACAAGAATTCTGCTGAGATTTCATCTATTCCGGCTGCCTTCCCCTTCTTCATACTGTTAATTGTAGAATAAATTTCCTCCTTCATTAAATCGGGGCCCCTTTTATCGTCTTCTATGATATTCTCTTCTTCTATTTTAAAATCCTCTTGAACTGGTTTGCCAGCCTTATCATACAATTCCTCTACATATTTTCTCCATCTTTCATTTACTTCTTCCAGCTCTGTCTTCAATTCCCCATCTTTACCCATTATACTAATGTTCTTTGCATCTCCTTTCTTTTTCTTATCGGTTCTTGTTAATATCCTGACTTCCTGTTATAATAGATCCAACCTCCCTCTTCTATCATATTCTGATAAAACATCACACTTTTCACTCCACCAATGATCTTTTCTTCGTCTGTAATTCTTCTAAGTTCACTGTTTAAGCTTCTATATTTCCTTCGGCCATGACTGGTGTCAATACTTTTCCATTTCCTCCTTTCATCCATTTTGTCTAGAATCTCGCTTGTGATCTAAGGTTTTTTAGCTGTATTTGCTTTAAGAAAGCCACAAACTTCTTTTGCACGTATTTTAATAGCTTCCTTTAGCTAACACCATCTTTCATTTACCCCTGTTCCTTCGTAGTCCTTCATTTCCTTAACTTTTCTTTCCACTGCTTCCTGAAACTGACTTCTTTTCTCTTTCAATCCATTCAAATTCCATCTCTTACGGCTTTTCTTCTTAAGTAGTTTCTTCAGCTGACTCCCTACTTTTGCCATTACTAGATTGTGGGTGAATTAATATCGGCTCCTGGATAAGAACTTGAATTCTTCACACAATTCCTGTACCGTTGCTTTGTCAGAATAGAATCTATCTGGTATCTTCCCTCGTTTCCGGTGCTTCCTGGTTTCTTCCATGTGTAGCGCCTTCTCTTTTCATGTTCATGTTTGAACCAAGTGTTGGACACCACTAATCTCATTCTATTGCAAAAGTCAACCAGTTTCTGTACTCTCTCATTTCTTTTTCCTAGACCATATTCCCCGACTTCATTTCCATCTCTCTCTTCACCCACCACCGCGTTCCAATCCCCCATAACTATCACTTGATCTGTGGCTTTTTCTCCTTTAATCATTCCTTCTATTTTTTCGTACATCTCTTCAATTTCCTCATCCTCTGAGGCTGATGTAGGCATGTAGATTTGGATAAACACCAAATCTACTGGATCTGCTTTGATCCGCACTAACATCAGTCTGTCACTGCACTGAAGAATCTTTGTTACTCGTTCACTTAAATTTCTATCCAATATTATTGCCACACCCTTCTTCCTTTTATCTCCTCCGGAGTATATAACCCTGTACCCATCACTTATAAAATCTCAAGTTCCCAACCACCTTACTTCGCTCATCCCTAGGACATTTATTTTCCCTTTCTCCATTTCCCTCTTTACATTTTCTAACTTTCCCCTTTCACTCATAGTTCTCACATTCCATGTGCCCACACTTTTAGGGCGCATGGAATGTCCTCCTGGTATATCTG
Source organism: Enchytraeus crypticus (assembly GCA_905160935.1). Lineage (NCBI taxonomy): Eukaryota > Metazoa > Annelida > Clitellata > Enchytraeida > Enchytraeidae > Enchytraeus > Enchytraeus crypticus. The sequence goes on along the minus strand of CAJHZI010000818.1, from coordinate 656,092 downwards.
TGGGCACCCAAGGTGCCGTCTGGCCGTGGGATTCTTACCACCCCCTCCCCATTTAACGGGTGCACGGGACTGGGGGCGCTCATTTTTGTCGTGATATACCATTATTTTCTTGGGGGAAGTTCTTTTTGACGAGGTGGGCCCCCTATGCCTTCCTCAGCTTTGACTGACATTTACCGGGTAGGGAGCGCCAATCCCTGAGAAAACTCCTGTTTACCCGCAAAAAGAAAATGAAAATATAATATATCTAAAATAAATTTATCCTCGGAAATTTCATAATCTAAAGGGCATAGAACTAAATTGGATAACAGTATTGAAAAAAAACAGAATGTTAAAAGGTAAAGATGAACACTGACCAATGCAGCAGGGACCTAGAACAACATACAAGTTATTTACAGAACTTTTATTCATCATCATCATCATCCCTTGAATCCCAGTTCAACCAGGATAGTGATATGAACAGACTGTCTCAAATCCTCTCTGTCCCACATCACATCATCAGTTAATCCCCTATTTGAGACTTTTCCATTCGTTTAAATATTTGTAGCAATTTCTGGAGCCCAGGCGCTCACAAACTGAATGCCCTTTCTGACGTTGGTATAGTTCTTTCTTAGTGCTTTAGTCGCCTTCTACGACAAGTGCAGTCACCGGTTGGTCAATTCTTCAAACAACCCGGACACAACACAGGAATTTACAGAACTGTTAATACAAAATCATAAAATGTTAACATATAATTCTCGGATTATACCTCGTATTTCTTTTGTAAATTTAACTCGCTGAGAGTCTGACAGAGGTCGCCGCTGTTCATTAATGTCTTGTATGTCAAGAGCATCGCACATGAACTGTATGACTGACTGAGCCTTGTAGAACGCCGTGGCCGACACTGCGAGATAAATACGTCAATATAATATTAATAATATATAATAATAAGAAGCTGGAGCTTGACTTGAAGCTGGATGCGTATAAAGCGACTGTATCATCATTACAGATACATTTTCTATAGACCTTTAATTGTAGATAACATTCGAACCCTAAATAAAGAAGAACCTCTTGGCTGGAGCCAGTGGCGAAGTCGCTAAGATACTCGACCGCGGATCAGTATGTGCGGGGTTCAAATCCTGGGCTCGCCCGTCACTGACATAGCTTTTGAGTGAGGAAACTGACATTAACCTTAGCTTTACCAGCTCTAATAATAGATACAACTGTAACAAATCTCATAAGCAGTTTGAGCAACAAGTAACTATCACATAAACTATACAGCAGACTTAACTTTACTCAACAGACTAAGACCACACTGAGCTTTGTAGAAGATAAATTACCTGATACCGTGAGATACCATATCAGTAATAGAAAATAGAAACTAATAAAATATAAAATAATTGAAAATGCGGACACAACAGTAACAATGTGAAACTGGATATCATATAAGCCACCGGCAAAAAAAAGGACCTTTTACTTGACAAAAAGGATCTTTTATTTTACTAAAAGTTTTGAATCACTTAGAACAAGTTTAATAGGCCTTTTTATCAATAATTAATAATTATCAGATTATCTATAATATTATAGATAATCTTACTGCTTTGTCACTTTTTACGACACATGCAGTCCACAGTAGGTCTATTCTTCAGCAACCCGGACACACACGGTTAACCAACACAGATACTTCAATACAAAACTCCTATCTAATAACGACAATAGAGTACATTGAACCTGACACTTCTAACTGACAGATATTAAAAGCATATGCAGTATTATACAGATAATGGTAAATCTGTATCATGTCATCATCAGCATCATCTTCCCTTAAATCCCAGTTTAACCAGGATCGGGATACGAATAGACTTCTCCCTGTGTCATGTATCATCCTATATATCAAGTATCATCTGTATCATGTATCATCCTATATAGCATGTATCATCTGTATCATGTATCATCCTATATAGCATGTATCATCTGTATCATGTATCATCCTATATAGCATGTATCATGTATCATCATCCTATATAGTATCATGTATCATCTGCATGTATCATCTGTATCATGTATCATCCTATATAGCATGTATCATCTGTATCATGTATCATCCTATATAGCATGTATCATCTGTATCATGTATCATCCTATATAGCATGTATCATCTGTATCATGTATCATCCTATATAGCATGTATCATCTGTATCATGTATCATCCTATATAGCATGTATCATCTGTATCATGTATCATCCTATATAGCATGTATCATCTGTATCATGTATCATCCTATATAGCATGTATCATCTGTATCATGTATCATCCTATATAGCATGTATCATCTGTATCATGTATCATCCTATATAGCATGTATCATCTGTATCATGTATCATCCTATATAGCATGTATCATCTGTATCATGTATCATCCTATATATCATGTGACATCTGTATCATGTATCATCCTATATATCATGTGACATCGTGTATCTGTATCATCATGACATTATACTTGGAAGAGGAAACGGACGTTAAACCTTTATTACTAGTATACATTACAACCTACATACCATCTATATTGAGCATCATCTTCCAGTTAGACGTCTGAACTGACTGATGGTAGCCGAACCACACCTCCCTGCCGCCCCCTAGCGGGTGCTCCTCCGCCCCTGGGGGCATGAACATCGAGCGAGAGGGCCCCGGGTAGAGACCTCCCCGCCCAGGCTGCATGGCTTCCTGGGCGGGAGGTCGAGGAGGAGTGAAAAATGAGCGACCAACTGCGGTATACCTGAAATTATTAATTGTTTTAATTATCCGTGTTGTGTCCGCATTGACGTTTATTATAACCGTCATCAGTTATAGTATGACCCAAATATTTAAAACTCCTTACCTTCTCCGATTTAGCACCATTTATTGTGATATTAGCTTCATCTCTATTATGAGACACTCTCATCACTTTAATAATCTTATTGTTTTAATTATAATTATCTTTGTTGTATCTGCGTTGATGAAGGATAGGCCAACCGTGGACTGCACGTGTCGTAAAAGGCGACAAAGCACTAACATCTAAACCAACGTCAGAAAGGGCAATCTGTTGGTGAGCGCTTAGGCTTCAGAAATTGCAACAAAATTGTCTAATCCTGATCCTAGTTAAACTGAAATTTAATTATTATTATTATTATTAATTTATCATACGCATGTCACAAACATAGACTTTACAATTGTACACAAACAGCATCAGCGCATGAACGGAGATAAAGGCCACAAGTGGCACTTACATATTCCGAATTTAAAAGCAGAAGGTAGTAATCATATTAAAATATACACAAAGGTACATTTAGCAAGTTCAAATGTTAGAATGATTAGGATATTGCACAATTGAACATCATAAACGTGAAAATACAGGCACTAAATTTAAGTTAAACAGATTACTTTACACACAGTTGTCATAAATGCCAATATTAAAATTGGTAAAAGCAATAGATTACTTAGAATAAAAAAATAATTATATGAAGGAAATCTTTACAGATAACGAGTTAATGCTTTTAATATAGTTCCTTAACTTTTCAAATATTTGCTAAGTTCGATACCGTCTAAACTCTTTTTAAAAGAGTTTAAGTTAGATGCGTTTACAATACTTGGGGGTAGTGAATTCCAACAATCAATGCATCGGTTTTTGAAATAGTACCTTTCAGCATTAAAATGGAAGTTACTCAGATATAAACTTAAACCATTGTTTCTGGTGACGCCTTTTTGAAAACAAAAAACTCTTCTAAAGGTAGGTCGACTAATCCAGAGATGATTTTATAGTACATGCATAAGTCGGATTTAAGTCTTCGCTGTTCTAGCGATTCAGTAGCCAACAATTTTAATCTCTCCTCATACTGCAGTCTCATCATACCACTGAGCCGTTTCGTGAATCGTCTCTGGATTGATTCTATCAGGACAATATCACATTTTCTGTAAGGAGACCAAAGGCTTGAACAGTAATCGAGAATTGGACGCACAAAAACTGTGAACGCTCTAAACAATGTGACCTGGTTTTTAGACTTGAAGCAGTGTAAGATTATTGAAGCCCTTTCTCTGGCTTTATTGCAAATATTTTTTATATGAGTAGAGAACGATAGATTGCGTGTAAAACTTACTCCCAGGTCCGTCACTTCTTCAGTTATAGATAAGGGCACAGAATTTAGATTTTAAGTAAAGTTAAAAGGTACAAATTTTTGGAAAGAGTAGGAGATTACTACACACTTTTCTACAGCGAGTCTAAGCTGCCAAAGGCTCGACCAACGAGAGATACAATCTGGAGACTTTTGAAAGAGTCCACAATCAGAGAAAGAATTTATGGGCGAGAAACACTTTACATCATCATCAAATAAGAATAGGTAGGAAAGTTCAGGACAACAGGAGCTTAAATCATTTATATAGATAATGAATAGGATGAGCCCCAGTACACTGCCTTGTGGAACGCCGCTATGAGTGGTAAACCAGTCCGAATAGCATTTACCTATTCTGACAGTCTGCAGTCTGCCAGTTAAAAAGGACGAAAGCCAATTTAATAGAGTACCGGACACACCATAGGCTAGCAGTTTATATAGTAACTTACTGTGGCTTATGGAATCGAAAGCCTTGGAGAAGTCAAGATAAACAGAGTCTATTTAACAACTATTAATTAAACTAGTAGATAGGCTACTGAAATAACGAAGAAGTTATGTATTCATTGACCTCTTAGGCAAGAATCCACATTGCTTAGGAGATATAAGATCATTTTTTCTTAGGTACCTGAGTACATCATCCTTAATAATACTTTCCATTAATTTGCATATAATGGAGGTTAGAGAAATGTGACGATAATTTGTTATGTTACTTTTATCGCCCTTCTTAAAAATTGGGATCACAATAGAAAGCTTCCATTTTTCAGGTATTTCACCAGCTTTCATAGAAATGTTGAACAATATTGAAAGTGGTTTAGCAATTACATGGCTGATTTTTTTTTATAGGAAGAGCAGTTAAACCATCAATGCCCGGGCAACAATTATTTTTTAGTTTCTTAATTTTACGTTCCACTGAAAATTCTGAGAAGAAGACACTGTTTTTCGAGAGGTTTCTTTCCAAAACTTCTGCTACAGAAAATTTAGGAAGAAAGCCATCATCATTAGTGAATAGAGAGCAAAAATATTCATTTAGCAGCAAGGCAAGGAAAGATGGTGTTGATGATTAATTGTATAGTTGTATACGTGAGGCAGAAATCAGCGCAAGCAAAAGAGGCCTTTGGTATGATAAAGAACTACCAAACAAAAGGCTTGAAAAATGCACAAAGGTAAAGATTGTAAAATCGTTAATATGGTCTACACTCTTGTACAATTAAGAATCAAGAAGGCTAAGGAAGAACAAATTTCTGAAGCTTGAAGGACTTAGATTAAAGGAGAAGGTTATGTATTCTTATATGGCAAGCATTGAATTTTGCTTCTGAACCAACCAATCTGTAATGGACAACATAAAGATCACCATAGTCCGGACATCACTGTACACTTTCTACCAGCCAAATGATCACAGTTCCATAATACTGCACTCGATCCATTCCGCAAACTGTCTAATCTACATGTATGCAATCTAATCTACAATGCAATGTAATCTACATGTATGCAATTTAATCTACAATGCAATGTAATCTACATGTTTGCAATTTAATCTACAATCAATGTAATCTACATGTATGCAATCTATTCTACAATGCAATGTAATCTACATGATTGCAATGTAATCTACAATCAATGTAATCTACATGTATGCAATCTAATCTACAATGCAATGTAATCTACATGTATGCAATTTAATCTGCAATGCAATGTAACCTACATGTATGCAATCTAATCTACAATGCAATGTAATCTACATGTAACCTAACGTATGCAGGGACAACTACAAATCAGCAACTTTCTTCCATTTGGTAGATTTTCTCAATTCTATATCTGAGATAGTCCAGCTAGTGTCAGGAAAAGAATTTTGAAATAAGATTGGCAAATAAATTTATTTTGGTTAAAGATGGAAATATAGTCTTTAAGGTATCATTTCTAGCTTCATACAGACGTAAATAACATACATGAGACCATAGTAACAGTACTCGCATATAATTTCGCCCTTATTTATTCCTATTACAATTTCTAACAATTATTCATAGAAGTCAGTGAGTATATTATATAAATTGTAACTTATATTTATTATTATATTATATTTATTATTATTATTATAGTAATTATGAGTATTATTTGTAGAGAGCCCAAAAGCAGCACTAACGTAAGGCTGGAGAGATGTCTCATGATGACATCGAGCGCCTGGACGGCATCTACCGGTATGGGCTGGTTCTTACCCTCGAGGGCGTCATCTAGAGCACAGAGGCTGACCTGAGAGATGAACTTAATGCAAACGTGAAACTCCCGGTCACGTCCCTCTCCGGGTAGAGTTACGTCCAGCTCACACTGATCAATCAATCCGTCAATCAGTCAAGTAATCAATCAATCAACCGATCAATCAGTATGTCAAACAATCAATCAGTCAAACAATCAATCAATTAATCAATAAGTCAAACAATCAACCTATCAGTTAATCAATCCGTCAATCAATCAACCGATCAAACAATCAACCGATCAAACAGTATGTCAAACAATCAATCAATCAGTTAATCATTCAATCAGACAAAAAATCACTAAAAAAAGCTAAAGCTAATATTAACGTCAGTTTCGTCACTCGAAAGCGATGACAGTGACGGGCGAGCCCAGGATTTGAACTCCGCACATACTGATCCACGGTCGAATATCTTACCGACATCGCCACTGGCTCCAGCTAGTGGCGATGTCGATGTCTTTCAATCAGTTAATCAATCATTCAAACAATCACACAATCCATCAGTCAATCAATCAATCAGTCAATCAATCAACTGATCAATCATTCAATCAACTGATCAATCATTCAATCATTCAACCAACCAATCAGTTAATAAATCAATCAATAAATTCATCAAACAATCAGTCAGTCAGCCAATCAATCAATCAATTAGCTAATAAATCAATCAAATAATCACTCTATCAACCGATTAATCAATAAAATAATCACTAAATCGATCAAGCAAACAACTGGTTAGTGAATAAGTTAGTCAATCAATCCATTAATCATCAATATATCAATAAATCGATCAATCAAAAATCTTCAATCAGTCAACTGGAGTGATAGAGTTAATATGTTATGGATTCCTGTTGTAAGTTGAAAGCTTGTTGGAATAAAGCTCTGAATCCTATTTAAGTAAAAGGTGGTCTGCAAATCAAAAGACACACTCAGGATCAAGGGCGTTAAAGCTCTTGTGCTTTGAGTACAGGTTCAGTGCCCTAAAAGTTAGAAACACATTTTCATGAATGTGAAACGGTCGCTAGATTTACCAATATATACAAAACTATGTGAACATTTACAGTGCTTAAATATTAAGAACAAATATGCATAGAACAAATATGCATAAGTAATGGAAGCGATGCTGACTCTCAGCTAAGATTACCTTATCTCTACCAATGGACAAAGGATTTCTGCTGTACATGTTATTACGCCCATCAAACACTGGCTTCTGCCCGTAGAATATCCGTTCTGAATTAGCTTGCACCATGGTCTCAAATATTTCCCTAAAACATCAATAAAGCATTACAATGACAAGACAATTATACTATATCATCGTTGACTCCATCAGTCTCTCCACAAGTCTATTATTCTTAAAATAAAATATATCAACATTTTCCACTGCAAATTTGTAGTGAAATATTCCCTGTCGCAATGGCCTCCAATCAGCCTGCCCCTTATATCTATGGACACAAAGAGACAAAAACAAAAAGAAAGGCGCAACTAAACGAAGAATCTGTTTGTAAATATGAATAAGTTTACTCGACGGTTTAACTCTTGATTGAGGAGTTCCTAATCAGCATATTTAGCTGACTTTAGTAAATGTGGCCATCAGATGTTAAATTCGTTTAAGTCCAAATGCTATTCCAACCAACTAACTTAGCACTTTGTCATTGTTTTAGTTAAAATATTTTGGATAGCTCAAACCGATAACAATTGGCCTATAAATAATAAGATTTACAGTCAAATGATCAACTATGTTAATATCAATCACTTTTACTACCACATGTTTAAACCGTTAAGCAATTTATACCATATTCCATGTAACAAGTCCTGTGAATGTCCGAGACTTTTACTCTCAGATCAGCGCGACTAAGAATTGAGCCCATGAGAGTTCAGTTCACTTCAGGTTCTGTCAGTTAAAACTTCATGACGTTATCTGACGTCTCTAATCACTATGCTATTGAGACATTCAAAATCTATTCTAATTCAAAATTCTATTAAAATACAGCTACTAATCCCACCTATTGCAGATACTAATCCCACCTATTGCAGATACTAATCCCACCTATTGCAGATACTAATCCCACCTATTGCAGATACTAATCCCACCTATAAATACAGCTACTAATCCCACCTATAAATAAGTTACTAATCCCACCTATAAATAAGTTACTAATCCCATCTATAAATACAGCTACTAATCCCACCTATTGCAGATACTAATCCCACCTATAAATACAGCTACTAATATCACCTACTGCAGCTAATTTCACCTATTGCAGATACTAATTCACCTATAAATACAGATACTAATCCCACATATTGCAGATACTACATATAAATACAGCTACTAATCCTCCCTATTGCAGATACTAATCCCTCCAATAAATACAGCTACTAATCCCACCTATTAACTCTGCGCGGGCACTTGTCCGGGGTTATGGCCACGTCGTAGTGATGGACAAAGCCCCGAGCTACTTGTATTCTAAAGTGGTTGGCCTTCAGTCTGATGAGAGTGCCCTCAGACCCGTAGTTAGCTCGACCAGGAGTCTTGAACTCTGGAAGTATAGGCATACGTGGCGGCATACCAATGGCGCCTACAGAGGCTCCTACGTAAAATCAATCAATTAATTAATTAATTAGTCGATTATGTATAAAAAAATAGCAACTACAGAGGTTCCTACTTAAAATCAATCAATCAATTAGTCCAATAAACCGAAATCGATTAGTAGTGTGGCGGCATGCCAATAGCACCTACATAAAATTAATCAATCAATCAATTAGTCCAATAAACCAAAATCGATTAGTAGTGTGGTAGTATGCCAATAGCACCTACAGAGGCTCCTACATAAAATCAATCAATCAATAAATCAATTAGCCCGAAAAGCCAATCAACCGAAATCGATTAGTAGTATGGCGGCATGCCAATAGCACCTACAGAGGCTCCTACATAAAATCAATCAATCGATAAATCAATTAGCCCATTTAACCAAAGTCAATTATAAGTTAATGCCAGTTAGTTGCATTTTTAAATTCTGAAAGAATAGACATAGATAATGAATTGACATCTATAGATAATGCCAGTAAGACTTTCTGAGTCAAAAATCTCGATTAATTCCCCTTTCAATAAGATATTAAAAACAGAAGCTTCAAAGAAAATTCTGTTAACTTTTCTGTTCTGCAATAAAAACCTAGTGTTGAATTTCCTCTCTCATTTTCACACTTAGTTCATCATCATCATCTCTCTCTTCAGTGCACTGCCAAGTGACAGGTTCAAGGTACATATTCATACTCAGTCTGCTTTCTCGCTCCATAAGAGCACTCATTAAATTAACAAGTTAACCCCTTCACGAAGTCTATGCCTTATCCATACCTTACGTAGCCTATAGCTTGAGAAAAGTACGGCTTCTGAGGCGGTTTCCAGTAGCGTTCCTCAGTTAGATGGATTAATTGCCATTTAATCCAGGGGGGAAATATTTCATGGTGAGGTGGTCCCCTCTTGCCATCCTCAGCTCCTGCCTTAGTCGCCTCATACATACACGCAGGAGATTGTTTGTGTAGAGTCTGTAAGAGACGTCACTTACATTGCCTTATGGCGAGGAACCGGACGTTATATTCTTATTGCTTGATTGATTGATACTTTAACAATTAACATTGCCCTATTCTGCAGTGGTCCAACCACACCCGAGCACAGCACATCATCATCATTATCCATTAAATCTCAGTTTAACTAGGGTCGGGATATGAATGGACCTTCTTTTCCATTAGTTTTCGAAAATTTTGTAGCAATTTCCGGAGCCTCCGCACTCACCAATCGAGTGCCCTTTTTAATTGGAGTTGACGATGGTGGTAAGACATTCGACAGAGGATCAGAATGTGTGGTGTTCAAATCCTAGACTAGCCCATAACTGACATCGCCTTCAAGTGAGGAAACTGACGTTAAGAATAGCTTTGTTTTTTATATATATTATAATATATCAAGTTATATATACATATATATATTATATAATATTCTATTTATATATATATATAATATTATATATATACATATGCATATATAACAGTGAGAGAGAGAGAGAGAACTATGTTTATTTTCGATACACTCAAAATATACAATGACATACAAAAACAAGGCCGTCAAAGAGGTCACAAGTAACCTATCTAGTTGACCACCTCTCAATCATACAAATTGAAAAATAACTAGGCAAACGAAATAAACCTGAAGTACAAGTAAAATAAATTCTAGTTACTAAAGTTTGAAATAATAACAACAGGAATTTAAAAAGAGAATATTGCTTCTGCCGATAAATCTGAGCTACAGAGAATCACTACAGAGAAACACAGGGAACTAAACAGAAACGCAGAGTAGCACTTAATTAGTTCAAAATTGAAACTTAAGAAAAATTCTATAAATAATTAAACAAGATAGCACAGTGTACGATTTCAACGAACGAACTAATCAAAATAATCAATGTTGAAACGCACTCAACGAATCCCATGATATTGTATTATTACAGATTAATTAAATGCTTATGACAATGAAACTTATTATAACAAAGAACTGAAGTAGCTCTTTAATTTGGATACAAACGATTTAACCGAGTGAGAATTATGTATCACTGTAGGGATTTTGTTCTATTCAAAAATACAATCATAAATATATGATTTAAAAAAGGTAGGATTAGAATTGGAATATATATAATTAGTGTTAGATAGCCTGGTATCATAAGGATGACTTAACTGTAGAGAGCTGAAAATATCTCTAACGGCTATCGACATTACACCATTATAATTGAGACTCTTATAGATAATTTTACAGACAGATAATTTATAAAGTTGATAAAGTGGTAAAGTGCCATAGTTAATGTATAATTGATTAACATGATAGAATTTATGCTGATTTTGCAAGGTTCTTAGAACTCTATTGCAAGAGATTTGGAGTAGACGTAACATATTTAAAGACGTTTTACCATAAATTTCAATTCCATATTGAATTCTTGCATGAATGAGGGCAAAATAAAGATCTCTGCGACAGTTCATGGGAATTAAGTTTCTTCGTCTGTAAAGCATACCATTTAGACTATTCACCTTTGAGACTAGAAAATTAATTTGATCCTTAAAGGGGAGAGTTTATCATCAAGTAGTATTCCAAGAAATTTGGTAACATGAACCCTATTAATTAGGCTGTTATTTAGTTTGATGCAGAGATCATTAGATTTGATAGAACTGTCGTCGTCAATTTTAGGATGGAATAGTATATACGCCGATTAGGCGCCGCAATTTACTGTTAATCGATTGTATTTGAACCAGAGGCTCATTTGAGAGCAGGCCAAATTAGCCGATTGGTACAATTCAATAAGATTTTTACCTACTAGAAATAGATTTGAATCATCTGCAAAAAGTTTTAAAGACGCATTAGAACAAGCATATTGCATATCATTCACATAGATTAGAATTAAAAGAGGACCTAAGATTGAACCTTAAGGAACGCCAATTGATAGCTTCTTTGTGCGGGAAGTATAGTCACCAATAACCGTGAATTGCTGCCTATCAGAAAGGTACGATTTATATAAGTCATAGGCTCTACCTCGTATACCATAATTATTTAGTTTATATAGCAGAATATTGTGATCAACCGTATCAAAGGCTTTACTGAGGTCTAGAAAGATACCCAGTACACGATTGTTTTTAGCATTTTCAGTTTTTATCATATTCATACCACTAAATAATGCATCAATTGTAGAGTGACCTGTCCTAAAACCAAATTGGTGTTCATATAGAGTATTGAAATGGTTTAAGAAGTACGTTTAAAAATTATCTTTTCAAATATTTTGCTCAAAATATTGAGTAAGGATATAGGTCTGTAATTTTCAATATCATCAGTATTACCTTTTTAATGAATCGGAATAACTTTCGCAATTTTTAAAGACGAAGGAAAGTACCCTTGCTCGAAACAATTATTAATGATGAAGGCGATAGGGGTAGAGACATGATGGGCTGATCATTGTAAAATTTTTGTGGATATTGAATCATGGCCAGTGGATGAGCTTCTATTGAGGCTTTGAATCACATTGAAGACTTCGTTAGGTGAAGGAGCTAAAAAATAGAATGGGGAAAACTTTCACCGAGAAAATGTTTAAACTCCATATCACTTTTAGCGAAAGTATTAGCTAGAATCTTTCCGATATTGGCAAAATAGTTATTAAATTCATTGGCGATTTCTTTTTTTTGTTTGTAATTGTTCTACTATTTGAGCATATACGCTCAATAGTGGTATTTTTTGTTTTATTATTGTGGCTAGTTATATTATTTAAAGTCTTCCAAATATTTCTAATCGAATTTGTTCTTTTATTGAGTAGATTTTTAAAGTAAATTTGCCGAAAACTCTCAATGTCTTTCTCTAGCAACTTTCGATAAGATTTATATTTCAGTTCAATATCTTTGTTTTTCGTTTTCCTGAAGTTAAAGTACAAATCATTTTTTATTTTAATTCGTTTCTTTAATTCATTAGTCAACCATGGCTTACCTTTAAATCTCTTACGCCAACACTGAACTAGTGGAAAGTTTTTCTCGATTGAATTGATCAAGGTTGACGTTAAAAATTCAATAGAGTTATCAATGCTAGACGAGTTGTAAATTTGTCCCCAATCTAATAACGAGAGGTGTTATTTAAAGTTGCTGATATTTTTATTAGAGAATATTCGTATCATTGGCCGTGTAGAGTAGTCGACTCTTTTTTTATTTGATACTATAAGGACAATGTTAGAAAAATGGTCGCTTAGATCGCTTTTAACTGTTAATGATTTAATACTATGTGAGTAAGCATTAGATAATTCTGAACCAAAATTGCAGAATATGTGATCGATAATACTTTGAGAATTATTAACATAGTTTATAGGAAGGATAGAGAAAGGTGTAAAGTTCATGTTACTCAAGACATTAGCGTATCTTTCAATGGCACTGATCGAATTAATTTTAAGCAGGTCAATGTTCATGTCACCACATATTGCACTGCGCTTAGTAGGTTTATATACAGTAAGAAAATTAGACAATGTATCAATAAATTCAGGTATTGACTTACTCGGGTGTCGATAGAAAAGATAAATACGGAGATTACTGTTTTTAATGATGGTATCAATTATTAAAAATTCAGCAGCATCATTGAAATAATTGATATCCTTAGAAGTGATAACTATTTTAAAGTCAATGGAGTTATGAACTAATATACCAACACCACCAGCACGTTGAGTAGCTGGTGGGCAGGAGATAAAAGTGTAATCCTTGAAGACATTGTCGAAGTAATTAAGATTAGTGGACCAAATCTCAGACAGTAAAATTAAATCAAAATAATGATCATACAAACTTAGAAAATTAAGTAGTTTTAAGTAATTAGCATTAATGCTTGTAATGTTAATGTGAATAAATGATAGATTACAATGAGAATGAAATTGTTTAATAACATTATTAGATGATTCGGGTGTATATAAACCGATATTAGAGCTAGAAATAAGATCATTATCAATTAAACCGCTGAAAGTTAAATCGTCATTCATGATGACTCAGAAGATGAATTGAAAACCCACTCACATATTAAACAGTCAGTAGGCCAAGTGTTCGCATCGAAAAGAATGTTATCATAGCTTGAGTCACATGTTACCATGAAGGCCGCAGAGTTGAATTCCCGACCATTTTTCGCGACACCAGAGTTTTTTACAGGAGATAACGGAAGCCCCAGCTGATGACAGAAATTCTTTGACAGTTTCCACAGTGGTTTCCTTGTCCAAACGTCCCAGGAAGATAGTTTTTTTTGGGACCACTTTGAGAGATGAGTCCATCGGTTTCTTCCCGGATACAACACGCCTAACTTTATGAAGATTCACCAATGATTCTTTATGAGCATTGATGACATGATTTAACGGGGGAGCAAAGCTTTGGGTGGCCAAAATGAAATTAGCCCATGATTGCGATGGATGAGTTGGTGGGGCCGCTACGGATGCATATGATCTAGGGGTGTCAAGTGGATCACAGCTAGGGGTTGTAGATAGTTGCTTCCTTAAGTCAGCAATGACCTCTTCTGCCTGCTGTAGCCTGTCTTTAATGGCTTTATTTTCTTCCTGAAGAGAAGAGATCATTTCCGTGAACACGTTTTTAAGGGAGAAGGCAATTATGGGACCCAGTGCTTTTCCAAGTTCGTCCATCACCTCCCCATTACGAAGGGCTTCTATAATTTCCTTTCCCGTGGTTGAGCGTGGCTTAGGAAGCATGACGAGTTGTTAACGCGGTGCAGAGGCGCACTGAAGCGTGGCCGCTTATGACAGCCAGCGCCTTCAGGTAGACCTAATCAGCGGGGTTAAAGTTCGAGATTTTAGCTTTCATCCAAATATTCTATTAATATTATAAAAAGTGTTACTTTTAGTCAAACGAAAAGTATCCAGTTGTATTCTTTAGACTAAGACCCATCGATTGGTATAGGAAATGTTCGGATAGACTTTTAATTAATAAGCTAATTTCTTGAGAATTAACGGAGCAAATTAACGTAGTGTTGTTCACTTGACGACACTGAGTCGACTGAGTATAACACTACATGTGTGTATATATTATATATATGTATGAATGTATGTATGTATATATATATATATATATATATATATATATATATATATATATTGAACAGTCTAGAGCCTAAAACCCAGCAGTCACACTTGATATTAAATAAAATATTTAGAATTTCAATTAAAAGTTATGAGAAGGAACTACAGTAAATCAGGGGGCGTTGAAAAAGCAGAAAGAAATTTTAGTAGGATAACAAAAGAAATTAACAGATTCTTAATATACATGTATATCTATTCATAATAAGCATCCTTTAAAATTTAATTTAATTCTTAATAATTTCAAATCTTTTTTAGGTTATAATATTTTTAGTGTTAGAAACATCATTGTAGATTCACACTAGCTAGCTCGCGTACATTTCTGAAGATTGCCGCCCAAGCATCATAGATTATATTAACATTGTTAAGAAATTTATTTAAAAGTTTAAAAAAAAGTTATTGAAATTTATTTTGGAAAGCAATTTCGACACAAATTATTAGAAAAAATTCTTTGCATGAATGACTAATGATCGCTGTTACATGATATTATGTATTTGGATAGTTGTGAATATCTAAAGATATCAAGTCTTTCATTAAGCCTAACAGCAGATCGCTTAGGTGTCTGACTGTGGATCTGTAGGGGCATGGTTCAAATTTAGAGCTCGCCCCGTCACTGATAAACCTAACGTTAGTCTCGTAACTCCAAAACATGTCGGTGACGTCAGCGACGTGGCAGCTATGTCAATGACTCGTCAGTGACGTCAGTCACGAGACAATGAATCCATTGGTGGGTCAATGACGTCACTGACTTGTTATGACGTCAGCGACGGGCCTAGAACACAGAATAAGAACTTCACAACTACTATACAGAACTGAAAATTGGACATCTTCACTGATAGGCTGCCTGCTGAGATCATCTATTCGTCGTAATCTTACAAGAGTCTCCCAGTAAGAAAGTAGCGAAGATCATCCAAGATAGGATCGATAACATATCAGGTTAGACTGATACAGGCTAGACTGATCCAGGCTAGACTGATACAGGCTAGACTGATACAGGCTAGACTGATACAGGCTAGACTGATACAGGCTAGACTGATACAGGCTAGACTGATACAGGCTAGACTGATACAGGTTAGACTGATACAGGCTAGACTGATCCAGGCTAGACTGATACAGGCTAGACTGATACAGGCTAGACTGATACAGGCTAGACTGATACAGGCTAGACTGATACAGGCTAGACTGATACAGGCTAGACTGATACAGGTTAGACTGATACAGGCTAGACTGATCCAGATTAGGCTGATACAGGCTAGACTGATACAGGCTAGACTGATACAGGTTAGGCTGATACAGGCTAGACTGATACAGGCTAGACTGATCCAGGTTAGGCTGATACAGGTTAGACTGATACAGGCTAGACTGATACAGGCTAGACTGATAGGCTAGACTGATACAGGCTAGGCTGATACAAGCTAGACTGATACAGGCTAGACTGATACAGGCTAGACTGATACAAGCTAGACCGATACAAGCTAGACTGATACAGGCTATACTGATACAGGCTAGACTGATCTCAATTTACTTAAGCAATAACAGCTAGAAGACTGTTATGATTTCTTTTGGTTATCATTTTGTTAAACCCTCGTCAAGGCTGAAGAATTAAATATGAGTTTATCATTCGTTTCTGGTCTCAAAGCAAGTAAATGGCCTATCAATGCGTCTGAGGGCGATAATATTTTTTTAAAAACCCCTAAAAGCATATATTACTCTTCTCAAGCCTAAGGCTTAATTAAGGCTTAATATAAGCTTAGCTTTAGCAGTGAAATTGATCAACCTGATGGTCGATTGCTCTTTAGAAAGCAAAGTTAGTAAACTGTAACGTTAGTAAGTAAACTGCCATTATAGTATGCATCATACACCAGCCATTCTACAGAATATGACAGAGAAAGAGAGAGATTAGAATATTTGTCTACAAGAAAACTTTTTTAATTCGTTCAATAAAAAGAGCTAATAATTCTACGAAATACAGAAAGTAAAAATGAGTTATATGTTCTTTAATAAAAACTGAACACTTTTAAATTTTAATCCAGCCTTTTATACCTACATTAAGAATTTAATTTTTTCTCCATATCAAAGTAATTTTTGAATGGCCTACATCCAAGAATAAAAATATATAGAGTAAAATTTCGGTAATGGGCATATAAATACAAATTATATTGACAATTTCGGAAAACAAAAACTCTAAGAAAAACTTTTTCTCGTTAAAAAACTTTACAAATCGGTCACGCTATTGACAGCAATACACTATATTAAACTAGAAATCAGAATTCTCTGTTAGAGAACTAATAATTCTTGTATATTTAATTAAACATATAATCACATATAATAAACCTGCAGAAAATTCACACAAACATGTGCACAGGCCTTCAAACAAAAATAAAACACCAACAGATTCCCGGATATAAGAATATAAACAAAAACGTATATGTGGCAAAATATAACAAAATGCAAACTGAATATAAACAAAATTAAGCTTTATTTAATTATTACTCAGCTGATTATTAGATTAAGGTATGATGTGAAATCAATAACTAGAATGACACTCGAATGTCACAATGCATAAAGATGGTAGCATGAGTAGGTTAATTGCCTTCCACATGCCTTGTGCATTTTGTTCATATGGTTGTACACATGACATACCACAAGTGCTTCAAAGTTTTCCTTTTTACTTTCTTTTTTAAAATATCCTTGCCTTTGACAGCGGACTACTTGAAGCCAGAGTGGGTTTAGGAATAACCTTCGAACTCCCTTGGAATTTCTTCAATCAAAGCAGTCAACACTCGGTCTTTCAAGGCGGTCACCCATCCAAGTACTAACCAGGCCTAATAATACTTAGTTCGCTGAAGCACAACTAAATCAATTGTTCTAAATCTTGCACCCAGCTCACAAATCCACAAGTGCCTTCCTCAGCATCTCTACTAATTGGCTATCATGAAAACAGTTTCAAACTTGAAACTATTTTCAGAATTGGGATTTTTCAGCAATCATTTTGGAAAATATTTTTAAAAAATCATATAGAAATAGAGATATGACCTACCTGCACTAAGAGCAGGACTAGGTGGGGGAATCATGAATGAGGTGGTGGGGGGTATGGAGAAGGGAGGGGGCTGAGCCCCTCCACTGGTGGGCACTCCTTGACCTGCCAATCAATCAATCAATCAAGCCATCAATCAATCAAGCCATCAATCAATCAAGCCATCAATCAATCAAGCCATCAATCAATCAATCAAGCCATCAATCAATCAATCAAGCCATTAATCATTCAAGCAATCAATCAATCAATCAAGCCAGCAATCAACCAATCAATAAATAAAGCCATCAATCAAGCCATCAATCAATAAAGCCATCAATCAATCAATCAATCAAGCGATCAATCATTCAAGCCATCAATCAATCAATCAATCAAGCCATCAATCAATCAATAAAGCCATCAATCAGCCATCAATCAATCAATCAAGCCATCAATCAATTAATCAAACCATCAATCAAGCAGTCAATCAATCAAGCCATCAATCAAGCCATCAATCAATCAAGCCATCAATCAATCAAGCCATCAATCAATCAATCTTGAAAACCAATCAATCTCAAATCAAATATTTAATCAATGGATCATAAGTGGGAGAGTGGATGATTGTCCTATACAATATGAAGCCTGGATTTATCACTTGACATTAATCAATCAATCATTCAAAATTCATAAAAGTTCTACTGCATATTATAGTCTGGCTTAGACACAGGATATTGATCATAAACACAAGAGACAATTCATATTAAAAATATTTTCCTAAATACAATTGATCAAGCCATTAAGCCACTAAGCCATTGATTAAGCCAGTATATATATATATATATACAGTATATGTATATATATATATATTATATATATTTATATATATATATATATATATATATATATATATATATATATACATAATTTCTCTGGTAATATCCAGGGTATTTCAGGCCATTAATGAATAGACCAACCATAAACTGAGAGTGTCATAATTTACAAAAATAAGCATGAACTGAGAAATGCTAAGGTTTGCTAAAGGCTTTGCATTTCTATTGAGATAAACATAACATAACAACGATTAGAGTGCTACAGTCATCAATGACAACATCGAGCACTACTGAGACAAAATCAAGCCGGCGAGCAAGACGAATATCCAAAAACGATGCAAATTCCAAATAGAGAAAATCAGTCGAAAGATAATGATGATGAACTCATTAGTTAATGAAGTGTTCTTACTGTACATCAAAGCAGAGTTTTAACATTATGTACCTCAGATCTTACACTTGGCAGAAAACTAGTGAGAAAGAGAAGAAAAAGAGGCTATGACATATGGCTGGAAAATTTACGAATTAAATTACTGTAGGAACTGAAATAGCAATTAAACTCATAACAGATGACTACTAGCTGAAGACTAGATTAAGGCATAGCAAAGTCACAACCCTGTGTAAAACACTGTTGATCGATGGAGCGCTCTTTGGTTCGCCTAAAATAGATCTGAGAGTGAGAAGGAACATGCGAGTAGTCTTATTTGATCGAGCTAATACTGCTGAGTTTTGCATAGAGTGGTATTTGTATAAATCTACTTATAATTATTAGTAATATTAATTTTTTATTATTATTATTATATATAGCAAACACTAGAGAGTGTAAGTAGCCAATCTGTAACAAGCCTACCAAGTGCTGTGCTCACAAGCTATTGGGTAAATCATGTAAATGAGGAATAGGTACAATTCTACTAAGCACTCTTTAACATAAAAGATACAATAAAGAACTCGTTCAATGAGTTTAAAAACCACTACCAGAATACTCTCCGAGATCTTCCTTCGATGAGAATGCAAAAGTCAAACCTCAATTTTTATTTAAAAATTTCTCAAAAAGCTTAAGGAAAGGCAATGCAGCCATCAGACACCGTCCATGACACTTTTAAGAGGAATACATTTGAAAGAAAATTTTATCATATCATCTGTCAAGTCAATTAAATTCAGAATACCCTTCCACACTCCAGCAAACAAGTTCAGAGAAATGAATATAAAGACAAGGAGGTATAAGTGCCAGTCACAACTCATCGCTACTAGATGTAAAAGCGATATGCAAAGGTAAACCAGTAACTGGTCATGCAATTCTTCATAGGAAAAAAAAGGCTAATTGTATTAAATACACAAAGCTTTGAGAAAGAGCCAGTCAGTTCATTCTTAAGAAGACGAAGCAGGCTTGCAAATCATACTGTAGTATACGATATTGAGCGGTACATTACAGCAATTTTCTTTAAATAATAAGACATTTAAGCATAAGCAGTTATATTATAATCTGTGTAGAAAACGGAGAATCTTATAGGCTTATTAAACTATGCTAAACATCTCTAAAGATATGGCAATGACTTTATGAAACGTTAGGCATAAAATTAAAACATTCAATTTAGTGCCATATTAAGCTACTCACCCGGAGGTCCTATGGGTCTGAACATAATTATTTATATTTATATTTATTTTCACTACATTTCAACCAATATTTACATCAATGGCTGCCTCCATATCAACATAGAGACGTAGAGATTTACGATGTAGCAGATAGTAAAGCTTTGACTAAAATATGTGAAATGGTTCTGCTGATACTCGAAACGAATGATGTAGTCATAAAGAGAGATATAGAATATCTGATGAGATACAGGCCCTAATTAAATAATTTCCTGCATACCACTAACTCATTTACGTTAAACTCGTTTTTGAGTTGAAAATTAATTTTTTAAAATTTAATTGACTCAACTAACTTGGAATTTGCGAGTCAGAGAGGTTCTCTCTTTCTCTCTCCGTCATTGTTACTCATTTTTAGTTAGTGACATTAGTAGAGAGAAAGGTAGATAGACAAAGAGAGAGAGAGATAGGTAGATAGATATATAGATAGCTAGATAGATATATACATGTAGATAGATAGATAGATAAATAGATAGATAGATAGATAGATAGATAGATAGATAGATAGATAGATAGATAGATAGATAGATAGGTAGATAGATAGGTAGATAGATAGATAGATATATATGGAGAGAGAGACAGAGACAGAGAGGGAGAGCTAATTAAGATAAGGATTAACATAAGTTTTTATGACAAGGATCATAATTTCTTCTGTTTATACACATAGAAGCATAACGCAGTGAGTGCATGATACGTTTAGTACGATTCAAGAGAGTATGTTATGAAGATAACTATAAAAAATGACAACAATAGCATTGGCTTTGCCAGCTTTTTTAAACTTAAAAAGCTGGTAAAGTTAGTGTTAACTTCAGTTTCATCACTAGAAAGCGATGTCAATGGCGGGCAAGTCCAGGATTTGAACCACGCACATACTGATCCACGGTCGAAAATCTTACCGACATCACCCCTGGCTTCAGCCATTTAACAATCTAAGTATCATGTAATATAGTTAAATGTCTAACAGTTTGAGTAATATAACTATCATCTCTCTCTTTCTCTTTACAAGACCTGTCAAGCGACAGGCCCAGGGCACATATTCGCACTAACATTCTGCTTTCACGCTCAATAAAGAGCATTCCATGAATAATACATATATAATAAGTAGTCCGTTCACAAAGGGCTATACCTTAATATAGTTTGGGATTAATACGGCTCCTGAGGTGGTCTCCCATTGCCTTCCTCAGTAAAATAACGTGTCATATATTTTAAATGCCCGATACTGAGTAAATTGAAAACTCCTGGGTTCGAATCTTTGCAGAGCTCATTATAGATTTAAGATATTAATTCTCAAGACTGGGACATTGAGACTAATGGTCAAGTTATAGCCGAAGGGCTTAAACATAATATGAAGTGTTTAAAATAGGCGCAGGCCATGGTTTCACCATGATGTGTAAATTTAACGTTCAGATTATGATCATTTACCCGTGTTGTGTCCGGGTTACTGAAGAAAAGACCAACCGTCGACTGCACTTGTCGAAATAGGCGACAAAGCATTATGATCATTGTCAGAAATTGCATTCGGTTGCTGAGCGCCAAGGTTCCAGAAATTGCTACACAATTTTCTAACCCCGACCCTAGTTAAGCTGTAATTCAAGGGATAATGATGATGATGACGATGATAATGATCTTCATAATTTCAGAAACAACTTCGATCATACCAGTATCACTAAGTAAACCAGGGACCTCACACGTCGAGACCAAGAAAAAATCAAGATGATGTAAATTATGCCAGGTAAGTAAAGCACGCAAAATGAAACAGTTGAAATATGCCCATAATATCACCCGGAGATCAGAAATTGAATCCAACAGCAAACTACTATATTCAATTTATTGATATTTTATTATATCCAGATAAAGCTTCAGCTGGAGTCATTCACAATGGTTATAGCACTACCATATTGTGTTCATTTAAAATAAAGACAGCAGAAAATTAGATATGCAACGATTATAATCTGATACAGTTCAGAAAATCTAGTAAGTTATGATTCAATACTGATAACATGATAATCAACACTATTTTAATCAGAACAACAATAGTACTTACCTGAATTTATATCAGATCAGAAGTATTTCTGACCTTATATATATATATACAATGTAGAGCTTTGACTCGCCCGTCACTGACACCACTTTCGAGTGAGAAAACTGACGTTAACATTAGTTTTACCAGCTTTATAGTCCCGGCCATTGGTACAAATAATATAATTATAGTTCAAAATAAAAGAATAACTACTGTCTGTCCAGTACTACTAATTATTCCTATGAACATATTATATTTAGATGATTAAAAGAATTACAGTAGGATTCACTAGTAGCACATGTTATTGTTTACTTGATTACTTATTCTCAGAAGTAATACAACATTAAACGTCCATCGAGAAATAAATTCAATTCCATAAAACGCCACTATGAGCACTACAGAAAGGTGATAATACAGAATGATGTTTTATCGATATAATGGTTTTTGAGAGGTCATAGCTACAAGTTGTCTAAGCCTAGTGTGTGGACAGACTTGGGAAAGTTTTCTTTTCTCAAAGGGTGATTGATAGATGGCAATTCTGGTAAATAACAGAAAATATTAATCAGTTTAATTATACATTACACACTATTCATTGGTGAAAGGTAAACAACAGAAGACAAAAAAAGAAGCAAAATCAAGATATGTAGAAATCACATTACACTCAGCAACAAATAGTTTTAATTACTGTGAAGTTAATATCAGAAAATATACAATTGGATTATTGAACGGCCGAAATATTTCACGTCACAACCAAATTGAACCAATATTTCGGCCTTACCAATCACAAGTCGGCCGAGTTCCATTAAAAAGAATCCCGGCCACACTCGTTTCAATATTTACGATAACTGAACGAGAGCGACATAACCAAATAAAAATTGAACAGTAAAGCTAGACTTTTAACCACAAGTCTGCCAATTTTAATTCTTAAATTAACACAGAAAGTAAACATTATACAACATTATGAGATGTATCTAAAAAATCAAATACAACATAGCAATAGGTGAATACATACGTCTATTCAAGTCAAAAGTATAAATTTAATCACAGTCACTGACAAGTACCTTTCGTTCATTATACACTGCATACGATAGCTAAACAAATAAAATGTCAACTCCATAAGCAAATCAACTTCGGCAATTCTTTTCTACTAAAACCAATTAATGAGCATAGCCAATAAGTATCTACCTAGCTTGCAGCTTCACTGCCAGCTTTTCAAGCCATTAACGGAAATTTTTTACAAGGAAAAGACTGTCCCCTTGAATCCTTCCTGAATGACTTCAATTTAAATAATATCTATTGTTTTTTATTCCTAGGTATCTACAGCTCGCTGCCACATTCCTACGGCACAGTTAGGGAAAGATGGCCACTAGGACAGCAAAATTTACCAAATCA
Organism: Enchytraeus crypticus; assembly: GCA_905160935.1. Classification (NCBI taxonomy): domain Eukaryota; kingdom Metazoa; phylum Annelida; class Clitellata; order Enchytraeida; family Enchytraeidae; genus Enchytraeus; species Enchytraeus crypticus. The sequence continues at coordinate 632,194 of CAJHZI010000818.1, read as the reverse complement.
AGGCCAGTTATAAAAATTCAACTTAGTTTTTAGATTACTTGGCTACAATCAATTTCCCAGTGGTCGCTTGGAAGCTATTTGATATCAAAGTGGGTCAGCAGGCCCCAGTGGTTGCTAGGAAGCTATTTGATATCAAAGTGAGTCAGCATTCCCCAGTGGTTGCTAGGAAGCTATTTGATATCAAAGTGGGTCAGCATGCCCCAGTGGTTGCTAGCTATTTGATATCAAAGTGGGTCAGCATGCCCCAGTGTTCGCTAGAGAGGCTATTTGATATCAAAGTGGGCTAGCATGCCCCAGTGGTCACTAGGGAAACGTCGACAGCCCGGGATCCTCTCTAGACCGATGAGCTCAAGGTAGACGGGCCTCAGACGATCTCTCTGACGATAGTAGAGCCGATCAAAGCGACATCTAGGACGATTTCCAAACTCCATTGTGAGATTGTCGTTGCGCTTCAGGTCCCACGTATAACGAGCTTCTTCTCGCTTTCCAGTGTCTTCCCAAATGTCTCCCACACCTTCAGGTATTGCGGTAGCTCCGGTTAACTAATAACAATCCAGAATCCATATCATCACCATCATCTTCCCTTAAATCCCAGTTTAACCATGGTCGGGATACTAATCATAATCCATATAAATGTTAAAATCATACAAATGTATGAATCAATACAAAAATCCATACAATATTACAGTACTTAGTTCGATTTCTATTCTTATATCAAGCAAATTTGTATGCTTTAGTATCGACCAAAAGCAATCACGTAGATTAAAATTTTTCGATTTGAATCATTTAATGAATAAGTTTCTTCCATTGATTCATGTAGCACATTTTAAAAGTGTTGTGTGTTGTTAGCGTTATGTGAATGCGTGAGGATGAGTTTGACTGTTGAGGGGATTAGGGATAGGTTGGCTCAGTCGAAATTGAGATGGTATGGGCATACATTGAGAAAGGCAGATGGGGATGTAGTAAAGAGAGTTTGGCGGGAGGAGCTGGATGTTAAGCTAGAGATAGGTATACCACAACTGACATTGGATGCGGTGATTAAGAAGGACATGAAAATAGGGAATTGACTGATGATATGATGTGGGACAGAGTGGATTAGAGAAGTTCTATTCGTATCATGTTATGGAACTTATTTCAACTGGGATTCAAGGGAAGATGATGCTGATGTTGTAAACTAGAGAAGATTAAGTGCAATCTAAAAAAGAGTTAGCATCAATTTCAGAGACCACAACCAATAGTTAACAATGTTGTTGTTGTTTTATTACTAATGTTGTGTTTTATTAACTAATCATGTTAATATGAGAGACAACTGTCTTATTAGTGCACTTAGTTAAACTTAGGTTAGACATAAAACTGCTAACAGCGAATTTTTAATTTTATGAACCAAACTTTAATATTGATAAAGCAATCAAGACATATAAGTGTCTGATGAAATCATAATGTCAGAGTATAAAAAGGTTGTATAAGGATAAGGTTGGCAGTCAAACTCTGTATGACGTCTTGAAGAGAAGCCCTTTGGGATTCTGACCTTGACGTTAAACCAACATCATCAACAATTAGACTCTGTAGAGAAAAAAATAAATTACTGTTTGAATCAAATTGCCTTATTATTAACATTTAGTTAGAAATGTAATTATATAGCTTATTCGTGTTGTATCACACAGACATCATATCAAGGAATACAAATGTATCAAAAATTGAAATCACATCAGTTATGATCATTTAAATTAAAACCCAATACTTCATTAAATAACACTACATTAACAATAGTGGTACAGTATCAGTCATCTACGATCACATCACACAAAATGAATTAAGACAACTAGATGAATTTTTTTACAAAATTAAAAATTGTTTTCTAATGCTGTATATAATGTTTATATTCTACAATTATATTTCCAAAAGATTTCAATTAAATCAATCAATCAAACAATAAGAATTTAACATCCAATTCCTCGCCATAAGGCAATGTTAGGGAGATTGAAAAAGTGCTATTAGATTACAATCAACCTCTTTATCGCGCAGGTTCATATCTCCACCGAACAGAACAGTCTGCTGCCTGTCAGCTGCAACCATCCTGTCAAAGGCTGTCTTTAGCTGACGCTTTCTCTCTCCAGCATGACTAGCGGTGCTCTCCAGGTGTGACGTCATCAGGATGCACTCCACACCCTTCACCTTGGCCTACAACATCGTCGGCAATGATTAGAGTGACACCGTCGTCCATGATAAACTCTACCATTCTCTTGGAAACTTTTCAGTATATAATCGGATATATGAGCAATTCATACATTCCGCACCCATACATACATACATAGAGGGCCTACATTTTATGCTCTTTGTCATCCATAGATACCTCTTTATCCTGTGAAATTGCCATCAATGACTTGAGATATCCAAGATAACATCTAATACGATACAGATCCTTTCTCAAAAAATGGTTTTTATATGGGATATACCAAAGTATAATTTGTTTCCCTTCATAGAAGAATACAAATTGTTCCTTCAACATTTGTATAAAACATCACCAGCAATGATAAGACCTATAAACATCGAGTCAAACTAATAAGCCTTCATTCCCTATTACGACTGGCAATACGATAGTCTAGTCTTCAGGTCTACGCTACGTATTGAACACTTGCTATACACGCTAACTGGCCACGGTCTACAGAAACAGACAGTATTCATCAAAATTTATTAAATTTTGCCTAACCAGCAGTATCAGCTGGTTATCCTTGTCTCCTTGAGCAGATGGTTGAGTTGGTGTCAGACTGAACTGACAGTCAGGATTTCATCACTTCAAATTTCAGCAAGACGGTCTCTCATAGTAACCCCTGTGGTACGAAAGCAACCACTAAACTTAACAACATTGCTACTTCAAAATACTAACCATAACGGTTAACAATGTTCGACCCATCTTGCTGCTTGCAAAAGGCTGCACCTCGTGGGCCAGGTACTCCACAGTTGCACTGTTGAGCATTATCGCTGTGTAGTAGGACACAGCGTTCTGTTCAGCAGCGCTCTCTGTCGACTCTCTGCCGAGGAGTATCTTATAGGCTGGACATTGCTCCTTCAGCACCCTCAGGTTATCATCTATAACTTCTTGAAGGAACACAACGTCCACTCGCTCTCTACACGATAAATGCGCATCATAGTTATCACTCATGATATCATAATAATTTCTAATAATCATCATCATCATTATCATCATCATTATGACTGGAGCTAGTGGCGACGTCGGTTAGATACTCGACCACGGATCAGAATGTGCGGGGTTCAAATCCTGGGCTCACCCATCACTGACATCAATTTCGAGTGAGGAAACTGACGTTAACCTTAACTTTAGCTTTTATCATCACCCCTGGATCCCAGTACAGCTAGGGTCGGGCTATACAAAATTTTTAGCAATTTCTGGAGCCTAGGCATTCACAAACCGAATGGCCTTTCTGATTTTTATTTGAATCTTAGTGCTCTGTCCCTTTCATGACATGCGCAGTATACGGTTGGTTCAGCAACTCGCACACAACACGGGTAAATAATTTCTAATAATACGTGCTTAAATAGCTTTGGACATTTAGTCAGTAATAATCTATCTACCAATTCTCATGATTTCTGTATAGTAATAATAATAATAACACACATTATAGTGAAATGATCAACTTTGTTGATATCTATCACTTTTAACACCACATGTTAAATCCCTGAGGCAATTTAGTCCATTTTCCGTGTAGCCAGTCCAGTGAATGTCCGAAATTTTACTCTCAGATCAGCGCGGCTGGGAATCGAACACATGAGAGTTCGATTCACCTCTGGGTCTGTCATTTAAAACTTCATGACGTTATCTACATCCTTAACCGTTGTGCTTATTGAGACATTCATTAGTCTGAGATTTCACTTTCCAGTACACTCATTTGGGATTTGAACTCAGTATATTTTGCAGCAGGTCATGGTTTATTAAATAGCAATGGAATATTTAAAATTTCACGACGTCATCGAATGTGCCAAAAAGCAACAACATAAATAATAAAAGATTAGGATAAATAATCTTCATTATGCCTTAAAATAGACTATTAAAATAGATAGTATTATCACATTTCCTTCAGTAATAATAATATACTGGCTTCAGGCCTAAATACTTGCTATAAAGAATAAAATGCAATTAATAAGAAGTCAATCAACTGCCAGCATTGATGCAGTGACGTAGCATTAATTTACACGTAAATTTCAAGTAGCCTAGTGATAAAGTTTTGCGACAGATGTCTAAGATCCAAATATTGACAAAGCCTGTAAATTAAAGAACAAAGTAGGAGATCTCCTAACAGTGATAATGTTCAAGATTTAAAGTAAATGATAACATCTGAGAAAGAAAGAGTTATAAAGTATACTATAGTACTTTGACGAAGTTCGAGAGTTATAGAAATAAATTACATAATTCGGAAGTCAGGGTTTACAGCCTTTCAATATTGTGGTTTGGGTTTAAATTCCAGTTCAATCAAAATGAATATATAATAGTCCAGGATAATGGGAAGACTGTTCTGAAATGATTTCTAGCAGTGAAATGTGCACACCAATGACAGTGATCACGAGTAAAAATGGAGGAAACAGATATCAAAAGGTATAAAAGAAAAACTGAAGCAAAGAAAAAAGAACCTACAGTTTTCAAACTTAGTTGTAGTTTAAAATTTAATATCTGAAGAAGTATTCCTCAGTCCAATATAGCAACCTGATAATAGTCTGTGCCGCGGCCCTAGCACGTATAAATACGTTGTTTGCATCTAGACCATCGATGTTCCATGTTATCAGTCGCACCCGATGTGGCTGCTGGTCAACTGATTGCAAATTATCTGTCGATTGTCTGCATAAGAATTATAGGAAACATTATTTATAGCAAAGATATTATAGAAAACATGATTTACTGCAGAGATATTTTGGAAAACATGATTTACAGCAGAGATGTTATAGAAAACATGATTTACAGCAGAGAAGTTATATAAAATATGATTTACAGCAGAGATGTTATAGAAAACAGGACTTACAGCATGATAATATAGAAAACAAGATTTACAGCATAGAAATATAGAAAAAGTGATTTACAGCATAAGAATTATAGAAAACATGATTTACATTATAAGAAATATAAAAAAACATGATTTACATTATAAGAAATATAAAAAAATATGATTTAGAGCATAGAATTATAGAAAACACGGTTTACTAAAACAAAGAATTGTACCATAATCAACGCTGCATCTTCAATATATAAAATATTGTTGTGAATCCAATAAATTTGAAGCTAAAAAAATTTGACAGTATTTCTTAATATTATTTTCTAAAGATATCACAAGATGAAATAGTAAAATTTTATAGGTTCTCAACTTTTTAATACGCTCTTAAGTTATCCTTAAAAATAAACTTGTTCAAATTGAATTCATTATCTTATAAATACAGAATATTTCTCATTCAATTTCAATTAGTCTTTCTGAATCCGTATAGCTTTCTTAAACCTGCCCTCTGACATATTTCATGACAAAATGTCTCTTTTATAACTCGCTTTTCTTGCTATATTGGCAAAGAGTTAAGCTGAAATCATCGTAACCTTCCCTAGAATCTTAGTTTAACGGGTCGAGATTTGAAAATTATTTCAATTGGTGTTAACTCTTTTGTAGATTACTCTTTTTCTTCCTTCAGCAACCCAGACAAAACACGAGTAAACTTATGTTTAAATCATTAGAAATCCGAAATGAATTCAAGCATAATTTATTACAAAAACAACAGCATGCTCAAACTAGTAGCTTAAAAAACAATATACTTGATATCTCTAATAAATTACAAGAATTTTGTAACAGTCATACTTGTCTTGTAATCTTTTAGGACTAGAGTTCGTGTTTTCAAGTCCATCATGTTTACGTTTCTCTGAATCAGACTTTTTCAATCTGAAATAAACATTTGCATGTTTTACAATGACATATCAATTCATGCATAAGAAAAATTAGATTCACACCATTAATAGACCAATCATATCAGACAGTCACTCGATTCTGCACTCAATATGTTGATGTTATACACATAATGTGTTGGTGGCTTTGTTAGTTGACTCATTAAAATAAAACATACGACAAGTACAACTTCTTATGTTACAGTTAACTGGTTGAAGAGATATTGGCATTTTAAGAAACTACCACAATAATATTTTGAACAGCAAATTTCAGATATTATTAATATCAATTCAATTATGATAATTAATATTATATAAATTACGATATTTATAATTAATAGTTCTGATAATTAATTTAATGATGATAATTAATTTATGATAGTTTTAAAAATTAATTTTATTATGATAATTAATTTATGATAAAACTTATACATCAATGGTCATTACGATATACTCATTGAACAACAAAGATGCACAATGCTCAATCCAACAAATACAAACTGACAATAGATCCTTGTCAATAAATGCATGGATTCCATCTGATAATCACTGAGTAGTCAGTAGTCACCCATCATGGCACATTTCTGTTAATATTAGATGGCTAGATAGCCATTCAATTTGAGCCTATTAATGCCAACACTTACTCAATCACAATAATAATAATAATAAAGGTTCAACGTCCGTTTCCTCACCCAGGGATGATATTAGGGACGTCCCACAGCACACATCACTACAGATCAATTCACCCGGACCAATCTGCAAAATAAATGTGCAGAGAAGAAGCAAGGTCCTAAACGAAAGTCAGTCCGATGATCAAAAAATGGTCAGTGTAGATTGATTATGTCTATGGCAGGAAAGGTAAGTCGCAACACCTACCCACTGCAGGAGGCTCCAGAAGAAGAAGACTTATTTAATGATGCCGACTTCTTCTCTTCACCGGTTGACGATGACGATGGTCTTTCTCCGTTAAAGAAATAGGCATCAAGTGCTTTCTGCCCGAGATAAAAATTTATAATCTTGAAAAAAATTTGACAAAACTTTAAACAAAAAAACAGAAAACAGGTTTAAACAACAGAGATGCAGCACTGTTACAGAAAGTTAATCATGAATTTAAAGTTAAATAAATGATTTACATTATTTGCATTCTCTTTGGCAAAATCAAGAAAAAAGAAAGAACAAAATTATAAGTTAAAAAATCGGTGTATATACATGTATATACCTACCAGAACATAAGAATGATATAATATTATATATAAATTTTATCTAATATACAGAAGATTAGTAATTCCTGAATATTTAGAGCTACACACCAATTCTTCAGCCAGTGTTAACTCACATGAGGAAAATCCGTTAATCAAACAATATGGCAGTAAATGGATAACAGACTATAAACACCACATGTAGCAGGTTAAAACATGAGGCGTACTGAGCATAATCATTTAACTATACTGTGTGTTTACTCTTCAACTGTTATCAGGAGACGTGTTACGTCAACTGAGACCATCACGTAAACGCACCACTAGTTCCCTTCCTCGGACTGACTTCCCAGATTTTGGCATGCACCGTTTCGGATCCCACACTCTGCTCATCGTATTTGATTTGGTGCCATAGTGCTCAATGTTTTCATGGACGACAGTAGCACTCTAATTCTGCTGCATACACTTTTTTTGACCCCTCACTCCGCTCATCGTATTGGATTTGGTTCCATAGTGCTAAATGTTGTCATGGACGACAGTAGCACTCTAATTCTGTTGCTGTTGTTACCTGGAGGTCCCACTGCCGATCCTGCAGAAAGAACATGGCCAGTGCCGTGTCTGTGGAGGTGACGGCAGCAAACTCCTGGCAACGCTCCTCACACTCCTCTCTGCTCGGCAGGTTTTCTTCATCAATGGCATCACTGTCACTGTCTGACATCTTCAAACTTAGGAACTCAAACTTGCTTGCTCTGATTCTAAACTCTTGATCTGAAATATAAGGAAAAGAATTATTAATTAAGGTTTTAAGTCAACTATTCGTCACGTCTCACTTCAAGCCAAATTAATTTAACATCTTCACTCAGACTTTATCAAAACAGCCTATAGACTGCAGTGGTATTAGTTAGAAGTGCACATTTTTGCAATAAATCTGATTTTTAATCAGATTTAGATTCAATTTTTATTCTAACAGCTGCAGCACATAAATTACTCCACATCTATGGACTTCATCTTGGATAGCATGAAATTAATTGTGAAAATATTTACAAATGTCAACTGAAATTTAAATGTTTAAAGTGTTAACTCCACTTACGAAATACTTGGTAAAATCATAGGGCAACATGGTTCATTAGTAAAAGAAAAACTATCGTTAATTTACTAAGTAATAGCATGGCTCTCTGTATTTATTAATACTACTGTTCAGTCTATAATATGCTTCTTGTACTTTTATTAGAAACTTATAGTTTTACCAAATTAGATTTGAATTTGTTAAAATTAATTATTACATATATAATTGGCAGTATTCTTACGCATATAAGTATAATATTAGGGAGGCAGTGATCAAGCTAGCAGAACACTTGAATCTGAGTGGATGTGAGATTTGAGCCGCAATAAGAGTGTCGACAATGTATAGGAACAGTTTGTTTTGATTTTATAATGAATTATATTCGGTAGTGCCAAATTATTTTGAGCAGCAGCGTCACTTATATTCACTACTAAAAAGCGAGATGATAATAGAAATTTGTGTGTTGACTTCGATATTTTAATCAGATAAGAATTGATCATGGAATTGAGATCAACACGTATACCTCCATTCCACTAGTACCCTTCCTCGGACTGAATTCCCGAATTTTGGCTTGCACCATTTTGGACCCCACACTCTGCCCATCTGATTGGATTTGGTACTGTAGTGCAGAAGTTAGATGTAATAGTGCATGGTGAGGCATAAAACATATAATGACGTCATTGTAAATTACCTCTCTATAAATATAAATTAATTAGGCTGTATATGAATACATATATCACAACTGTGCCTTGCTTTTTAGGAAAAAGTAATTAATCAACAAACAACAGTAACAGCGGCAATTATAGTGCTAATGACGCCAATGACAACATAGAGCACCGAGCACTCTGGAACCAAATCCAAATCGAAGAGAAAAAATATGGTCCAGAATGGTGTAAAATCCGAAATATACAAGACCAGACCAAAGAATGGAAATTAATTAAAGAAAGGTTTAAAAGCCAGTTGAAGCTCATGGGCACTGGATGGAAGAGAAGTAAAAAGTAGATCATAACAGAAATAAGAACACTTTACACAGTATTACACAATATGCATAACAAATTATTATATAAATCAAGAGAATTATAAACAAATAATTTGAAACATACTTACAATCAGAGAAGTTCTAATTTGCTTACGCTAACTGTTTATATCAAACCCGCGGAATAAGATTATAAGAGTTCTAACTTTGAGTGCCATTAAATCTCGACATTACGCTTTATTAATTATGGCCAACCAAGTTAGTTACAACATATAAGGCAATAAGTCAATCAAATTCTGGCAACAATATTGATATGGACTACATTAGGATTACGATTGGACTAGAAATGATCAGATTCAAGAGCTTTTGATTTTGAGTCTCAAGTTTGTCAAGATATAATTGATATTGCTATATGCCGTATACACAACGCAAGAAATATTAGAGAAGCAAAATAATTTTATTATTTTGAAATATTAGAGAAGCAAAATAATTTTATTATTTTGAAATATTAGAGAAGCAAAATAATTTTTAAAATTATTAAAAGTAATTATAATCAGTAGATAAAACAACAATATCTAGAATAATTATTTTCTTATCTGGAGAGTCTGTGGTGTAAAAATCAACGGTTGAACTCTGGCAAATGGTAAAGCAATGTTTAGGGAAAAATCTAAGCGTCTAGTTCCTGATAACATCACTGCTGACTCCCTTAACGATCATTATGCTAATATATCAGCTGGCCCTAAATATTCTGCGCCTCTCTTCAAAAGTACCAATTCTAAGGCCGATTTTAAACCACTTTCTGAATTTCAAGTTTTTAATATATTGAATAACCTGAAGCCAACCGCTACTGGTTTGGATGGTCTAACTGCCTGGTTTCTCAGGTTGTCTGCTCCTGTATTCTGTCAACCTCTAACAACACTTTTAAATGCACAGTCCATGGCACAGTCTGTTGTCCCTAATCAGTGTAATACTTCTTGTATAATACTTTTGTCTAAAGTTTCTTAACCCTCTACACTGTCCGATTTTCGTCCTATCTCCATCACCCCTGTTCTTTCCAGACTTTGTGAGAAAGCCATCATTTCAACTTACATTTATCCTGCTCTATTAAGTCCTCCTGCTACACTTTGTTTATATGATGAGTTCGCCGAAAGGCCAACCGGATCTACCACAGGTGCCCTGATAGCACTCTATCAGAGTATCTCACAAATGTTGTCGAGTAGTCCCATTGTCAGAGTCATTGTTCTAGATTTTAGCAAAGCTTTTGATCGGATCAACTGTTATTGAAAAGTTTGCTGATCTGGACATACCACCTTGCATCCATAATTGGCTTGTTAGTTTCTTTACTGGCCGTCAATTAACATTGTACTAAATTTGATGGCAATGTATCCTCTACTGCAAATATTTCAGCTAGTGTTGTACAAGGTTCATCTATTGGTCCCGCTTCATATTCCATTACTGCTTCAGATTTAAGACCTATCTACTCTTATAATGACATTATTAAGTTCGCTGATGATACATACCTCATTATCCCATCTCAGTATGTGTATACCACTGACGATGAACTTGCTAACATTGACTTGTGGTCCAGTAAGAGCAATCTACAGTTGAATAAGTCGAAATCCCGTGAACTTCTTTTCCATCCTCCGCTTTCTAGATTTCTAGCAAGTTCTGTGCCACCGCTCCTAGATGGAATTGTCAGAGTCAACACCTTGAAGTGATTAGGTGCTACACTGCAATCCAACTTTTCTTTTTCTGTCCACGTGGATGATATAATTAGCAGTTGCTCTTCTAGTCTTTTTGCCATTCGCACTCTAAAATCAAAAGGTCTTAATTCTGACCTAATTGTCACTGTCTTTAAATCTATTGTACTCTCCACGTTAACATATGCATCGCAATTTTAGTGGGGTTATGTTGGTTCCTCCGAGAGTGAACGACTTGAAGCCTTCCTCAGGAAGGCTACAAGATGTAACTTCTATGATGGAGTACGATCTTTTGCGGATATCGCTGCCGATGCAGATGAGAAATTGTTTAACGCTATCATCAGTAACAAACAGCATGTCCTGCACCGGCTTCTTCCGCCGCTTAAAGATAATGTTAACTTTAAGCTCAGGGAGAGGGCTCACCCTTTCTCTTTACCATCTAAGCGCACACCTTTGATGGATAAGAACTTTATAATTAGAATGCTATATAAAGACTCTTATTAAGTTTTTTTAAACAATGTCTGCTTATGTTTATTACTTTCTATATTGCCATTTGTGTGTGTGTACGTTTTCTGCGGTATGTCAGATTTCATGTAATAATCAAATATAGTAATAATAATTTAAATTTCGGTACTTTCTCAAATTAATTACTTTGGACTGAATTTCTGGATTTTGGAATTTGCACCGTTTTTGGACCTTCTTTTTTGCTCGCCGGCTTGATTTTGTCTCAATAGTGCTCGATGTTGTCATTGATGATTGTAGCACTCTAATTGTTGTTGTTGTTGTTGTTGTTGTTCTCCATTTAAACTTTGTAAAGTTTCGTTTTCTTATTAACATTTTGGAAATTGGAAATTCCAATCATCTCTGTTTCTTAAGTTGCCCAGCTTTAATGTTTTTACTGCTGTTGTAGGCCTATTCGTCATCGAAACGAAACTGTCAATTTTTCGAGCATTTCGATTTAACGAAACATGGGACTCAAAAGTTTTACCAGTTTTAAGTTGCCAGTGTGGCTGTTGTATCATCGGTATATAACTGCAGCTATAACTTAAATTCATTCATTTGAAAAACGCATGAAGCTGCAACTCGTGTTGAGAGAAAAATTTCGGCGGATTTTAAAATTACATTAATCTCACTGAACTGAAGCGATTTACTATCAGGCTAAGCTTTCTATAGGTAAGTACCCATATTTCTCTCAATTTTAGTAAGTTTAATTTATTTACATGTTTAATAACTTAAGTCTTAAGGACTACATATAATTAACATTGATTTAATTAATTAGGGCCTAATAGGCCTATGCCTCACAAAACATAATATGGGTCAGGTAGCTATGATGAATGTAGAATCTCTCATTGAAGTAGATTTCAAATCATCCAACATCCCAAGTTGCGGTCTTCCTCTAACCTTTTCCCTTCCATTCTTCCCTTCATTACCTCTTTCATTAAACCATCACCTCTCAGGACATTACCCATCCAGTTGTACTTTTTATTCTTTGTGATATTTTCGTAATTTTGTCAGTCTATTTGATCTCTCATCCTGATCTTTGAATGTTGAATAGCAAAGGTGAAATAATTTATGAAACAGTGCAGCATACTCACTTTTATTGTTTATTATTTCTACATTCAAATGTATATTCTATCTAAAGCATCAAATCTACAGCATGTTCCCCTCATGAGCAAATTATTGCAATGCACTCCTAATGTTTTATTCTTAATTTGTTCATTAATTAATTATTAACCAAGTTAATTAATTATATTATTCAACCAGTTAGGGCAAATTAATTTCTCCCTAACATCTATTTGTTCATTTATTCAATAACGAATAATCACTTTTGATAAGATCAGAGAATCATCGATTTGAAGAATAATGAAATCGTTAAATTTTTTCAGATTTGATAGAAACCAATAAGCCTAAATCTTACACAAAATGGCGAGCAGTAAAAAGCATCTGCGTGAGTGGTTACTAGCGCTGATTGATGGAGGAACAATCGAAGGATTGTACTGGACAAATAAAGATCAAGGAATGTTTCGCATTCCGTGGTTTCATAAAAAGAGCTGCGACTGGAAACCAGAACATATGAAAGTCTTTGAGGTTTGATTGTGTGCTCTGTCATCTATTGTTTTATGTGTATCTCATTTGTCAATAATAAGGGAATTGTGTATGCAACTCGGCACTATTTTTCACAGTTTTCATTCAATATGCACATTTTAGGTAGTAGCTGCAATGCGAATGTTTTGCATTACTCGTACAATATTAACTGATTAACTGATTTAGTAACTTATTTTGTAGGCCAATGATTTAAGAGAACAATGCCAAAATGCTCAATGCTATATTTCTCAATTCTGTAATTAAGAAACAAGAACAATGATAGAATCATTTTATGAAAGCTACATTTCTATTTTCTGCCTTTATTTTCATATCTATATACAAGTGTATAAGCTAATCTTCAAACCCTTCAAGTCTTGGTCTTTTTTAATTTTCTTCCCTTAATTTTTTCCCATATAGCCCATATCTGTCATTTTTGGAAAAACAATCCTCTTGTAAAATATGTCCTACCTACTTCTTTTTTGACAATCAATGTTAATATTGTTCAAGCAATTGTTCTTCAATGTAATTTTTACCGTGCACCTTTTGCTTGTGCAGTTCTACATGTCTATAGGAAATTATATTGCTACATTAGTTAATTTAATATATTATTAAGATTTATTTCTATTACTTCCTTCATAATTTATTAGTTTATTCACTACTTTTTCTGCAAATATTTACTCATACTAATCGTCCCATGGCAATTTCCTACAAGTCAATAAAAGCATGACAATCAGATCAGTGCTCTATGTTGTCATAAATATTACTGTACATTTATTGCTCATATCTTAAATATGGCCTACAGGAATGGGAACGACACACTGGAAGGTATCAGGATGGGATGAGTCGGCCACCAAACTACGTTCAGTGGAAGACCAGGCTTCGATGTGCTCTAAATAAATCAAATGATTTTGAGCTGGTGGAGAAGGGCAGCAACGACTCTTTCAGGATATACAGAATTCTCAACGTTGAAGGTAAGCTGCCATTGATTCTCTATTCTCTCCCTCTCCCTCTGTCGCTCCCTCCTTCTCTTTAATGTTCTATCAAATATTCCTACTTATTGTCTGCCTTCAGTGGTTCTTGTAGTTTTTGTCAAATTATCAGCTGTGGACTGTGGCTGGCAAAATGTAAATAGTGATTGACAAAATTACTCGTGGACAGAATCATTTGAGAAACTGTTATTTCTATAAATTATTATATTACATATATATAATATATATACATATATAATATTCTCTATATATATATATATATATATATATATATTTATATATATTTACAATATATATACATGCATAATATTCTCTATATATATATATATATAAATAATAATAATAATAATAATAATAAAGGTTTAACGTCCATTTCCTCATCCAGGGATGATATCAGGGACGTCCCCAACAGCACACATCACTACAGATCAGTTCACCCAGACCAATCTGCAAAAGAAATGTGCTGAGAAGTAAGGTCCTATATATATATATATATATATATATATATATATATATATATATATATTTATCAATATATATACATTTATCAACTGTCTATCTGTGCCAACTCTCTCCAGGAAGTCCTGGAGAGAGTTGGCACAGATAGACAGTTGATAAATGTATTAAGAAATAGGAAGAAGAGATGGATAGGACACATTCTAAGGGGGGAAGGTTATTAAAAGAAGTCATAGAAGGTAGATTGGAAGGAAAAAGAGGCAGGGGGAGGCCGAGAGTAGGTATGTTAGATGATTTAAAGATCCACTCATATGTGGAAATGAAGAGGAAGGCGGAAGACAGAGTAGAGTGGACTGTGGACTGTTATGTACCACGGACCTGTCAGTAGGCAGTGCACTAAGATATATATATATATATATATATATATATATATATATATATATATATATATATATATGTCTGGATGCATAGATATATACTGCATATAGAAATGTATATGTGTATGTATATATAGAGGATGTGCATACATGCGTGTGTATATACAGTGTATATTTTTTAAAATTTATTAATTATTATTTAGTTCTCGTGATAGATTTAAAAAAAATAAATCTATAATTCATTTTCCATTTAGACAAGAAATCAAGCAATCGCAACAGAAATAGGAGTCAGACCAGCAGTCGGACAACTGAACCGGTGTCAGGCACCAGTGGTATAGGCTCCAGTAGTACAGGTGGTGCAGGCACCAGTGGAATAGACACCAGTGGCACAGGAGGTACAAGCACTTGTGATGGAGTGTCTGCTGCAGCAACGGTACTGCTATATTGATTGTTCTGCAGAATGACTTTCTTGTTTCACTATTTTATGCGGTGCTATGTCAACTGTTGTGCAGAAAACTCTCCTCTGAATGACGTAAACAGTTAATCAACAAATTTCTTCACTATTTTTGCTTCATTTTTTTAGGAAGGAAAATTTGCATGTGATAAAGATTGAACTCACCCTTTATACTCTCCAACTATACATAGCAATATATATATATATATATATATATATATATATATATATATATATACACCTATATACACATGTATATAGGTAAGTGGGGTCTGTTAGATTTGTATTGGCTCTCTCTGTAGCGCTCTGTCAAGTGACATTTTCAAGGTACATATTCATACTCAGAAGCTATTTTCATGTTCCATAAAGAGCACTCGATAGATCAACAAGTTAATCCCTTCAGGAAAGAAGATGCTTTGTCCATATCTTACCGTAGCCTAAGGCTTGGGAATATTATGATTACTTACGCTGAGAAGAAATTTAAGAATAGACGAGATCTCTGAAGTCTTTGTCGGGTATACAAGTATTTGGACGTAATCTACTAAATAAATAATTTTAAAGAAAGTTTAACAACCTCTGGTATTGTATTGCATT
This sequence comes from Enchytraeus crypticus, assembly GCA_905160935.1. Lineage (NCBI taxonomy): Eukaryota > Metazoa > Annelida > Clitellata > Enchytraeida > Enchytraeidae > Enchytraeus > Enchytraeus crypticus. Next base: position 616,372 of record CAJHZI010000818.1, on the reverse strand, counting down.
GTACAATGAACTTCACGTCTTAGAATTTTCCAGGGTCCAAGTGTGCCTATTCATCCGTTTTATCTATTTCTTGATATTATCAAACAATTAATTTTGTATGCTAACTGCAGGCATCTAAGTTGTGTACATATACCTTTTTTTGAAGTTGCACGTATATTAAGTATATTTATAGTTATATGTGCAATGTATGGTAAAATCCATTGAACATTTTATTGTAAATTTTTATTTATGTTAATTTTTTATTTATAAAATTTAGCCTTTTTTATTTTTAGGCTGGAAGTTCTTCATTCATCCCAGCAGTGGTCGAATTTGAAAGTTAGTCTTTTCTTATCATTGACACAACATAACATAACAACAATTAGTGTTCTTCAGTCTTCAATGACAACATCGAGCGCTATTGAGACAAAATCAAACCTGCGAGCAAAAAGAAGGTCCGCAAACTATGAAAATTCATAGAGCTTCTGTGATGAAAAGTAATAGAACTCTAAATTTTGTTTTAAATTCCACAAAACACTGTTATCTAATTATACAATTAACAACAATAATTTGTTATATACATATATAATGGTATCGCTCCCGTGTCTATTCAAGGCATCATTTATTTTTTGCTGTTCTTCAGAATCTTAAATCCAAAATTGGAATTTGCTAAATATTTCACAATTCGTTCATACATAAGTCAGCCTAAAAAGAATATGCAAAATATCTCGACCAAACTCATAAGAAGTAATAATTACAACGTCATTAACAATTGTATTTGTATACAATTACTTATTCGCCGAATTTTTCTACATTCACTTTTTTCACAAAAATGAAGTTTTGTCATTCTCTTATTTTATATTCTCTCTCTGTCTATCTCTCTCTCTCTTTCTCTCTCTCTTTCTCTCTCTCTAGTGTTCTGCTAAACGACAGACCCAAGGTATATATTCATACTCTCTCACGCTGAGAGCTTTCCATAGATCAACAAATTAATCCCTTCACAAAAGACAATACCCTATCCATACCTTTTGTAGCCTTTAGCTTGGAAAAATACGGCTTCTGAGGAGGTTTCCAGTTGCCTTCCTCAGTTCTTGCTTAGTCGCCTCTTACGACTGATACAGGTAATATTTGTTCTATTTGTAAGTGCAGCATATTGAACGTATTATATTGATAGCAAATCCTAACTTTAAGTTGAACCTCTATTAACTAGTATAGAGTAGCAATGATAAAATATATAGGCCTACTAACGGTATAAATCTAATGGAAACTCTAAGACGGAGCAGGGGGGTGTCAGTCGGGAGAATATTTTCACTCGAACGAAACAAGTAGTTTAATATTTGTCTTTATTTTTAGATGTTAGCCTGGAGACTGACGGTGCTTTGTCTGTGCCACTTCAAGCTTCTAACCGAGCAGCCGAATCCAGAAACTCTCGTCTCTCTGCCGCCATTAGAAACCATCCAGACGATATTCTCCGGACTCTTGGTGTCTTCAGAGGCGATGCTGACCTCGCCAGTAGTTTTCCAGATGATCTCAACAGCCTGCCTTCCTCAGATCTCGTCAGGCTGGATACTGGAGAGCAGATGATGAGCATTGGAAAGATCTCTTTTGATCCCAGCGTTGTTCTGCTGTCAGATGGTATCGGCTCTCTCAACGTTAACAACAGAAACACACAGCTGGATCCATTTACCACTGGTACTGCTGGTGCTTCTGGTGTTCCTGTTGTTCCAGGTACTTCTGGTGCTTCTGTTACTACTGGTGTTACTGGAGGCACTTCTTCATTTAATTCTGGTAATAACTGCTGATTGTATTTTTAATGTTTGTTTATATTACTATTGATGCTGGCTTGTGTTTGCAGCTGCTACATTGTCTGGAGCTGTTGATGCAGTTTTCTGCAGCTGCTGCAGCTGTCGATGCAGTTTTCTGCAGCTGCTGCAGATGTTGATGCAGTTTTCTGCTGCTGCTGCATCGTCTGCAGCTGTTGATGCAGTTTACTGCAGCTGTTGATGCAGTTTTCTGCAGCTGCTGCATTGTCTGCAGCTGTTGATACAGTTTTCTGCTACTGCTGCATTGTTTGCAGCTGTTATTACTGCGTCGGCTGCAAACAATCTTTGCCTTTATTATGCGAAGAAGTGTTTTCTAGAAGTTTTAACTTTGACTTCTGATATCTACGAATTTTGGCTGTTAAGTTCTGATTATATTAATGATTAGTACATAGAATAGAATAAATACTAGCATGTAATTTTCATGTTATTATTTCTATTCTCCCTTTGAAATGTCCTTATTAATCGACGGGATAACAGAGAGGAGCCTTATCGTTTGAGCTCTAACTTATCTATTTACTTTTTATTACTAAAATGCATTTCTTGCGTTACAGGCAAAGATCTCACTCAATGTACTATTTATATATTAACACAAAACAATATTGAAAAATATCTAACAACAATTCTTGGTGTCAACTAAACTGGGTTACTCTCTGAATAACAAAGTTTCTAGTTTTCTAGCTTCTAGTTTTCCAAGTTAAAAACATTTTTATTTCGTGGAGTGGATTGGGACTAGTGTGCTGCCTTGTTTTTCCCGTACCCACGATTGCAAGTGTCGTTTGCACACATCCGTGCGCAGAAGTGCATACTACTACTACTAACTCGACTCATTATTCTGCTATTTCTGCCACAGGTTATCAGATCTCAATCTCGCCATTGGAATTCTGTTTCACTGAAAGTCTGTCTACATCAATGTTCTCTCTCTAAGAACGATCCTCCACGCGTTCAACTGATTACGAACTATTTAGACAACAGTTGCTTAACATCGAGTCAGAAACATAATTCAGGATTCTCATGAAGACGACTTCAGTTCCCTTGAAGTACAGATTAAGTTCAAGAATTTAGACGACATTTGTACAGCATGCTGAACCTGTCACAAGTTAAATTGTTGATGGTTGCTAAGGACTAACTTCTGATTCTCTATAGTTTATGGAATATAAGCAGTGTAATAATTTTTATGTAATACAATGTAAGATCTCGTGCTCATCTTGTAATATAATCGATGTAGTATGCAATATGATGTAATATATAATTTATATATATATATATAATTTATATATATATATATATATATATATATATATATATATATATATATCGACGAGGAACGTTGAGCTGCCTCATTTCTCATGGTAGGGGTAGATATGAAGAGGTGAATAGTGAATAACATCATTGAAGCAGTTGCATTTCATGACAGAAATGCGAAAGACAGAGAGAGACAGCAACAGACAGAGATAGAGGCGGAGACAGAGAGGAAATCTTTACTTTTCTGTTGGTTGTGATTGACTTACTGATAGATTTACTTGTATTGTGCTTCTGATTGATTGATTTAATGGTAGATTTACCTGTATTGTGCTTCTGATAGATTGATTTAATGGTAGATTTACTTGTATTGTGCTTCTGATTGATTGACTTACTGATAGATTTACTTGTATTGTGCTTCTGATTGATTGATTTAATGGTAGATTTACCTGTATTGTGCTTCTGATAGATTGATTTAATGGTAGATTTACTTGTATTGTGCTTCTGATTGATTGATTTAATGGTTGATTTACTCGTATTCTGTTAGATAAATTTCTCTGTGTTGTGATCCGGTTATGTCGAAAACTACAGAAATAGCAAAGAGCAAACCATTTTTTATGTAGTAAAGGACTATTAGAAAAATGCTAGACTCTCTTTATCTAAATATTAATTCTAAAATAGTCATAGACGGAATTCTAAACTGTCACTAGAAAAAGCTCTATAGCCGATGTTAACGTCAGTTTCGTCTCTCAGTGGCGTTAAAATTAAGCCCAAGATTTGAACCCACTCATACCGATCCGCGGTCGGATATTTTATTGACATCGCTGCTGGCTCTATCAAATGAGGTCATACTTAGAGCTATATAGAACCTAGTTAAATGTAATAAGCACGTATATCATCACTGTTGTATTGTACACACAACGATCAGTCACTTCCTTATCGGTGGCCAGCAAGGTAGGACCAAGTCCTTACTGGTGCCCGCATGCAGGATAACTAATTATTTTACCGTGGTTTGCACTCTTCGGGCTCTGTGCACGATGTTTGTCTGTACAATGTTATGCTAAAATGTTTCTGGCATCTGACATTGTGTTTACCAATAAATATGGCTCGCTCTCTCTCTCTCGCTCTCTCTACTACTCTCTCTCTCTCTCTCTCTCTCTCTTAGTGCACTGCCTACTGGCAGGTCCACTGTCTATAACTCCTCCACTAATCTCTATCTAAAGTCTTTCTCTTCATGTCTTCACACGAATGGATCTTTAAATTATTTATAACATTCCTTTTGATATATCATTTTTCTCGGGGATTCTGCTTATGACGATGTGGGCCCCCTGTGACTTCCTCAGCTTCGACTAACATTTACTGAGCAGGGGCGTCATTCCGTGAGAAAACAATCCTGTTTACTTCCTGTTTACCTCTACTACTACTAGCGTCGTAAATAGATAGAAACATGTAGAAAATACTTGTGTGTGAGTGTATGTGTGTTTGTAGCTTTGTGTGTGTGGGGGTGATTGTGTTAGTGTGTCGCATAACTTTATAGCACTGTAATAACGATGTTAAATTATATGCATTCGCTTGTCGCCTTTATGATCATATTAGTCGTGCATGGTGTGGTTTTTAAATACATGTAGAATAACTAACTAATTTGTTAGTATTTTAATATATTTACATATACACGTATACAGCACATTAATGAAGCTCATTTATATTCTATGTAGCTCTATTTCGGCTTTCTGTCTCTCTCATGTCAATTTTTGATATGAGCTGAAAAGGCATTCCATCTTTTCTCCAGTCGAATAGATCGAAAACTTGGAATTATCTCGCAGTAAAAGAAAGCCGTAGAATATTATGAATTTAAACTTGCCACATATTAGGCTAGCGACGTAGGTAGTTGGATTAGGGATATTGTCTCTTGTATGCGGAGGTCGATCAGAATCAGTATCTGTTAGTCAAACTTGATCTCAATATTTAGTTCACTACGCCACTACTATCTCATATATCACCGGCGTCATGATGGCCATTAGAGTCATTCCTATTTTGAAAATAGTCTATTGTATGGTTACCATCGGCTTTACGACACTTAGTGGTAGACATTTTTGTGTATTAGACATTTCTTGTAGTTCAGACTTGAGCTGACATTTGCAAGCTATTCCTCTTTGGTAGCCACTAATCCAAATTGCTTGTTTGTTTATAAAATTACTACTATATATATTTTTTTTCTCCCTCTCTCCGACTTCACGGTAAGACAATCGACCGCGGATCAGTGTGTGCGGGATTCAAATCCTGGGCTCGCCCGTCACTGACATCGCTTTCGAGTAATGAAACTGACGTTAACCTTAGCTTTCTCTCCGTTTCTCTCTCTCTCCTCTCTCTCACTCTCTCTCGTTCTCTCTGTCTCTCTCCCTTTCTCGCTCTCTCTCTCGCTCTCTCTCCTGTCTCTCTCTCTCCTGTCTCTCTCTCCTGTCTCTCTCTCTCTCTCTCTCTCTCTCTCTCTCTCTCTCTAGACTTCACACTCTGGACTTATCATCATCTTGCAGCCTGGCGTCACTGAAGCTCATCGTATTCTGCTGCTGCCGCACGTTCAGCCTCTCTTCCAGGTCTCTGATATACGTGTCCATACTCTCCACTATGTTGCTGATCACGCTCTTTCTATTTCCTCCCAGACATCCTCGCGCTGTCTCAATCATTCGAGACAGTTGATCGAATCCCGGCCGATAAATGGACGAGCTGCTCGCGGCGCTCTCTATAATCTGACGCGGCTTCGTTGGGAAAGCGTCGAGAAATGGCAACACTTCGCACACAGCAACCAGTGTCGTCATCACTCTAGCGGGTGACGTAACACTCTGGAGATACTGAACGCAAGGGTCATTTCCGGTGAAGATTTCATACACTACCAACCCGAAGCAATACACGTCTCCTGATTTAGCTGGTGGATATTTAAATTGACTTTTGATCATTTCCGGCGGAGTCCATAGTCTACGATATGCTTCCATTAAGTCGAACTTATTTGACGAATTGTCGCTTTTCTTGCGTTCCAATAATCCGAGCGATGCCTTTCTGGTGTATTCAAAAGCCGAATGTTCCCAATCTGATATCTTAACCGACCATCTGGAATCAACCAAGCACGCGCTTGTGGTTAACCTTCCGTGAACGATGTTCTGACGATGCAGGAAAGCCATTCCACTCGCCACGTCAGCTGCTATAGCGTAGCTGAGTGATATGTCGTCCTTAAATCTGCCCTCCTTCAGAAGTAGATTCAGTCGTCCCTTCTCACTGTAGTCCCTCACGATGTACGCTAAGCGATTCGACTGCGACAATCCGAAGAATCTCACAACATTTTCATGAATCACCGTCTCGCGCATGTGCATCAGTTTCCTCGACGTCTGACGGTCTACCGTGGAGACGTTGACTTTGGGAATTGACGTTAGGGTTACCTTGTGAGACATCCAGATTCCATGGAAGAGACTGGACTGCCCGGTTTCTTCGTCAGGTTCGGAAAGACCGAAAGGATCGTAGACGTGAAGGTAGCGTCCTTTCGGAACAAAAGTCTCAAGCTGGAAGAAATCGATCTTCCAGTCCTCTCTGTTTAGAAGTCTCATGTAGCGGACTTTTTGTTTGAGAGAGAAGACAATCAACAAAGTAACTAGAACGACAACAATGGGCGTCACCACAACGAGAGGAATCTTCCAGGTCTTCAATGACTCCGCCTCTTTGTACTTCTGGTCATCCACCAGAGTGACGACATTTCGATGTCTTGGACCACAAATCATTTGTCCCAAAACCTTAGAGACGTTGTTGATAACCTTCTGGCCCGCAGGCACCATCAGCGCATGCTCGGCGGTAGTCCCGGCCTCGTAGCTCGATTCAATCCATTCGATGAACCTCACAAGTTCGACTGCTGAGTCGCAATTCTCCATTGTCTGCTTGCGGACCAGTATGTAAGAATATCCGACCAACGGGTAAGAGTTTTCTCCGAAGGAATCCGCCAGCGAATCAGTAAGTCTATCAGTCAGACTCACTCGATGAGAGTTAACAGAAGCCCTGATCGATTCTAAATTAGCTTCCACTATGTTTCCTTCGCGATTTACTAGTTTGGCAAAAGGTAAGTCCTCCTCGAGGGTGTTCTGAAGAGGAAGATATCCAATCGAGTACTCGTGGATGAGAATTACATGGGCAAGCCCGACAACCTTCTCTCCAAACAACTTCACCGCACTGTTGTTCCAGTTCTCTGGACTGCTGAAGGCTCCGAACTTTTCCTTCCATTTAGGATTGAATGCACTGAGCGCCTCGGTGAAAGCCTCGGTGGTTCCTAGGGGGTCGAGGTGAGCCACTGGCAGGATGCGAGCCCGAGGGAAGGAGGTGTTGGGGTTGTGGAGAGAGAAGGTCGAGTCGTTCCACCAGCTGTGAGTGCCGTTGTAGATACCAACCAACTGATCCCTCGTTAGAATTAACTCTTGTACACCTGGCAGGTTATATCCCATTACCAGAGCTCTGAATTAATCAATCAATCAACCAATCAACTGATCCCTCGTTAGAATTAACTCATCTACACCCGGCAGGTTATATCCCATCACTAGAGCTCTGAATCAATTAATCAATCAATCAATTAAACAATCAATCAGTCAACTTATCCCTCGTTAGAATTAACTCATCTACACCCGGCAGATTATATTCCATCACTAGAGCTCTGAATTAATCAATCAATAAATTAGTCAGCCAATCAATCAATCAATCAACTGATCCCTCGTTAGAATTAACTCCTCTACACCTGGCAGGTTATATCCCATCACTAGAGCTCTGAATTAATCAATCAATAAATTAGTCAGCCAATCAATCAATCAATCAACTCGTTAGAATCAACTCGTCTACACACCTTCTCAAGTTGGTTTGAATCTTAGTGATTTTCGCTCTTTACGACACGTGCAGTCCAAGGTTGGTCTATTCTTTTTAAAACCCGGACAAAACATGGGTAACGCCGATTTAGTACGTCATATGAATAAAATTCCGCAGTTAAATGAAAAAATCATACCAGTCGACGATAAGAAGAAACTACAAGAAGAAATTAGAATAAGAAGAAAGTCCCCGTGTCGTGTCCGGGTTGCTTGAAAAATTGACCAACCATGTAAATATGCACGTGTAGTAGAAGGCGACATCAAAACAAGATCCAAACCAACGTCAGAAAGGGCATTGAAAGGGTAGGTTTGTGAGCGCCTAGGCTCCAGAAATTGCTACAAAATTTTATCGAATCGTCAAAAGAAAGTCTATTCGCATCCCGATTCTAGTTCTACTGGGATTTAAGGGAAGATGATGATGATGAAATGAAAAAAAACATACCGGTTGACGATAAGAATAAACACGATGTAGCAAAAACGAGTAAAGTTTAGAAAAATTAAAATTCACAATGTTTTGGCATACCCCGCCACGCACGGTATCATCTGTATATCAGGCTGCATGTTGTACTCCTCATTAGTCAGCAGCGCATCGGACACCACATACTCGACCTCCACATTCGACCCCAGCTGACCCATGATCGCCTGCTTGCCCCAGGCGCTGCCCTGGGCAGAGTAACTCATGCGCACCGTGAGGAAACGAGCCCTGAAAGCGTAGTAGGCGGACATCCAGGAGAGGAAGGCCGGATAGGCGAAGGTTGATCCGCCACCCCTGAGCACAACGTCTGCCGGGGTGTCCATTGTGGGAGTGGGTGGGGGTGGCTGGATGAGAGATTGAAGGCTGTCAGAGAGGAGGTATGTAACTGTGAAGAGTATGAAAGGGCGAGCCAGCATGGCTGCTGTGATGTGATTTGTTCTTTTATATGATCTCTTGATCTATATGATCTCTTATGTGAGTAGATATTTGTGTGGGAGAATATCTGTTCTTTATGTGAATAGCGAAAGTTAATATTCGCTGAATAACTGCAATAAGCACAACGTTTTATCATAATAAATTGTGGAGTAGTAAAACCACTTCATTATTTATTGTTTCGCTTCAGAAATTACTATCTCTCCCTCTCTCTCTGCTCTCTCTCTCTCTCTCTCTCTCTCTCTCTCTCTCTCTATCTATCTATCTTTCTCTTACAACTATCTTTGCCCCCTCTCTCCCTCTCGATCATTCTCTATTTCTCATTCCCCCCCCCCCCCCCCGCTCTAGTATACTTTTAACGCAAGGTTATGATACATATATCCTTCATTAAGATTCATCTAATGTTTTAATCTCTACACAGCAGTAGTCTATGAAATCATCCAACACCTCTTGCTTCGGGCAGTATGTTTCTCCAATGCTATTTTTATTATTTTTCCTTAATCATATAACGCAGATCATCCTTACAATGAAATAATTAGACCAAGCTGACAACATTTTTACTTTTATAATTATTTTTATGCCAATTATTTGCCAATTCATGTACAAAGTTTGTTTAAAATTCTGAGCTAAGAATAGAAAGAGCTAAGACTATGGTTTCAATTTTCAATTTTTACAGCAACTTCGCGAGATAAGGGAAGTAATCCGATCGCTATCAATTGCGACAGTTACAAATACATATACAACTAAAATCAAAAATAAATGCATGATAGCTGAAAAAGTAAAAGATTATAATTTTCACTAATTTAATTAATTAATTTGTTTATTGCACTAACTACATCTAAATACAACTAAATACAACAAAATAAAACATGAAATTTATGATCGATGAAACATGTATTCATGATTGCTGCAAGCGTAAAAGACTATAGTTTTCTCTAATTTAATTAGTAAGTTTGTTTATTGCACGAAATACAACTAAATAAAACATGACATAAATGCACGATTGCTGAAAGAGTAAAAGATTAGAATTTTCTATAGTTTAATTAATTTCTTTGTCTATTGCACTGCTTTTCGAGTGCATGTGTGTGATGTTTCATGTTCTTTTCGTTTCGAGCGCTACATCTCTTTGCTTTATTTGGTTGAACATGATATCACTTTATATTGTGAACTTATTGTAGTTATGATACCATATTTTTGGTGAAAATAAAGATGTATTAATACGGATAAAGCCTTGTTTGCCGTCAGTTTCCTGCGCGACAGCATGTCAGTGACTGGGAGAGCTCTGGATTAGAACACTTGACCTACTGATCCACTGTCAAACGATATACCAGCGAGCCACCGGTTCGATGAAGTATTATGTTATATAATGATATATGATGAAAAATGATATATGATGAATAGGATGATATATGATGAATAGGATGATATATGATGAATAGGATGATATATGATGAATAGGATGATATATGATGAATAGGATGATATATGATGAAGTATGATGTATTATGTTAGCTGTGTGTGGTGCGATCTACGTTTACTTACACTGCAAACATCCTCTATCTACATTTGTTCATTTTTTCTTAAAAGATTTCTCATTGTATCAGTCAATTTATTTTCAAGTATTTCACTACTTATTATTAGTCTGTTATTTACCATATCGGATTTTATTTTTTTGGCGAATCGGCTTGTAGTGACCTATGTTGTACTGCAACGACCCTTACATCATCATTAGATTAGAAACTGTCGCTAAATCTGTATACTTGCAATTCATTTATCTGTAGTCGCTTACGATTCGTGATTAAAATGTTTCACTGTTCTGGAACTTCTGGCTGATATTTACAAAACCTAACATAACGGCACACTGGGTCAGGAAGCACAGATGCTTGTTTAAGACTCATTTCCTCCTTCCTCTCCATGGTTATTAGTAATCGTTGCCTTTTGATGGCGCATCAATTGCAGCCGGCGCGGATTTAATAATACCCTTCCAACACCCTCGCTATTTTTTCCTTCAAAGCTGTCAACACTCGATCATCCAAGGTGGTCACCCACAAAGTACTAACCGAGGCCGATGTAGCTTACCTTCGATTATTTACGCGCAACTAAACCAAGTGTGCTAAATCTCGTCGGATTTGCATGCAATTGACTTCTATTACTTAAAGTATTTACAACAAGCCTTTTGGTGATCTAAGGAATTAAATAAATAGATAATTAAAAATGATATCAACTTCATCCACGGAGGTAAATTTAGATTTGGAGCCCAACACCACTCAAACAGTACGGCATATGTTCCTCCTGTGCGCTATCAAGGGTGACGGGCTCACTTTCGAGTGTTCTCTGAGTTACCGGGCAGATGGGTCCTAACAAAACTTTATGTCTTGGATGCAGCCTGGGTCACTTTTAAGAAAATTTTATTGGAGCGCAAACATGACAATTTTTCCGCCAGCACAAACTTCTTTCATAGTTTTTCAATTTGACCCTACGTAAAAAGTGACGATCAAATTTTGGGCGTGCAACCATTTTTTGAGTCACTTTTTGGTATCTGATTTATATCAAAATTATAGATTTTGTCCGTGTCCGATGTATAGATATCTTATCATAATATTTGGGCTAACAAACATTTTAAAGTCACTTTTTTGGTATCTGAGTCAGATCACTGCGGGTCAAAACCGCTTTTACTGGGGGGGGATCCTATAGATAGCTTTTATTTCACCACTTAGCAAGCAAGATAAGAAATAAACTATAATATAATCATTCAAGTAAACACAAAAATAGCGTTGAAAAAAATCGATGCAAGCACACACTCAATCCATCAACTAAAAATGAATAACTAAAAATTAATTAAATGATTTCCAGTGAACGTTCAAAGTAATTTCGCAATAATGACTTCCAGTCAAGTCTCTCAACCTGGAAGCTCTCCGGCAAGTTACAGTTATTACTATCGTTGACGCAGTATTTATTAATCAATGGCAACAACTCTCCAGTGCAACAATTAAAGTATTTATTTGCTGGGTGCATTAATTTTCCTTCCGGTTAACACGATGAAAGAGGCTACTCAGGGCGTTCTAACTCCCCTATCTCACAGACTGCCATACTGTAGCAGTGTCTGCAGGGATTTGATAGTAGTGGCTGTGCCACTAGGAATACCACAACATTCAGTGGTCAATCAATCATTAAATATAATAATAATAATAATAGCCTCCGACAATTTCCATAGCCGTGTCATGGCCCGTGTCCGGTCTTCTTAATATATTATATTCTCTATGATTTCAATTAATTAATAAATGGGCAATCGATCATTAGATCAATTAATGTCTCCGTCACCTAAAAGATATCCATTTAGCTAAATTGTTAAATATAATCTGGGGACAGTAGCGCAGTATGAAATATTTGCTGCAAATTGAGACTTAATTGTGCAGGTAAGAGGTTTAATATAATAATTAGCAAATAGTCTGCGTCTTGAATTTATTCCTCATGCAAATATCAAAAATTTGTAACAGTTTTTTTAAAGTTTGATTTACGACCAATCAATTAAACTATGCGACAGATCAACTTACGACTTTATAATACAAATATTTTATATATCATTCACGGACAAATTTAATAAGATTCTCATGCTAACAAAACTACATGTATTTAATATTGAGAAAAGTGAAATTTCATGTACTAGATCTAAATATAACAATAAATGCAATTCACCTTTCTAGACTATTTTAAATCAAAGCAGAAAATATATAAGACATCATTTTATAAATTATGGCATTTTTAGACTAATCCAAATGGAAATCATTTTACATCACTAATTAAACATGATGTCGGTAAGATATTCGACCACGGATAAGTCTGTATGGGGTTCAAATCTTGGGCTCGCCCGTCATTGACATCGCTTTGGAGTGAGGAAACTGACGTTAACACTAGCCTTAGCTTTTTCACCCCACACGCTGTGGATACTTTCAGAAGTGCAAGTGGAAGACTGGAGGCCATTTATAATTTTAGAAGAGTATTTCACTAAATCGATACTAACATAGAACAAACATTTTTCTTGTATTCACAATTTTTCTCACATGGGCCCTAAACAATTGACAGCATTTACAAAATTCTAAAGAATCTCTAATATTAGAAAATTCTCGAAAATCTCTAAGATTAGTCCGAGAGGTGAAACTGACGTTAAACTTTCCTATAGGCTTGTCTTTAGCTTTAATCCTGTAGCTGATATATTTTCTTCTTTCAAACCAAATTTTGCACTGAGTTTGAGAATGATAATTTAAATGCGCGAAATAAATACATTCATATTATATATACTACTTACCCTAGGTGAGTTCAATCTGGCCACTGATAATAAACTTTACGACGAATTTTTCTTAGAGGCAATTAAGTAAAAATAAATTTAACAAATCATCTCAAAAGCCATATTTATGACGAGCTTGTTAGTTTACTAATGTTTGATTGTAATAAGGCAGAGCTGATGGAATCCAATTGTATGTCTATGAAATGATGTAGAGGGTGAAGAAGACACAGCACTGGCTAAGAATGGATATGTATCTCGGAGTCGGACATGCCATTTGGCAGAAGTCTGAATTACTTACTATCACAGGTTCATGAACTGAACGGACATTTTCTTCAAATCGATCGTAGTCTGAGAATCTGGAGCAAAAATAACGAACGACAATTAATGAGATTTACTTAGAGAGCGAAGTGTACCGAATCAATGGATATAAAACGATTTCATACTGCAGTTTATATGTGGTATTTAGCCAGTAGCGCATGCCGCAGCGTTACCATGTTACAAGACGTGACGTACCTCAAGTTTGCACAGCAACCGATGATTCTAGAAGAGAAACCCGTTGACTGAGATATAACGAGATCTAGACATTTACTCTCCGCCTGTTGTTGATATGTCGACACTCTCTCTTATCTCTCTCTCTCTCTCGCTCTCTCTCTCTCTCTCTCTCTCTCTCGCTCTCTCGCTCTCTCTCGCTCTCACTCTCTCTATCGCTCTCTCTTTTTTTCTCCAATACAAATAGAAAGTGGACTAGTTACCTTGAAGCCGCCAACAACATTACAAGTGGTGTTGCTACAATACAGAAGACTTAAATTTATACTAATTAGCTAAAAATGGTTTCGATAAGGTTTCTGCACTATGTAAGTTTTTGTTCAAAACATGCTCGGTGCAAGTCATGTAATTGTTCGTGTTGCCACATCATAGCTCTGTTGCTATTTTATTGGAGGAAAAGCCTTTCATAAGCGGTATCATGTTGAAATGTCAACCAAAACATAGCTTAATCATATCTTAGCTTTTAGTCAAAGTCCTCAACAGTTTTGTTATGAACTCTGCTGAGACTCTGCACGTTTATTTTTCTTTTGTTTAATTTTTGCCCTTGAGTTCACTACTTGTCAGTCAACTCTTCCGAGTGCGTGCAGTTTATGCTGACTAATTCCTCAGTTTATCAGGCTAGTCACGGGATATTATTATTATTCTATATTCTTTTATTACATGAAATCTGACATACCGCAGAAAACGTACACACATACAAATGGCAATATAGAAAGCAATAAACATAGCATTATGCAGACATTGTTTCAAAGAAACTTAATAGGAGTCTTTATATAGCATTCTAATTATAAAGTTCCTATCCATCAAAGGTGAGCGTTTGGATGGTAAAGAGAAAGGATGAGCCCTCTCCATGAGCTTAAAGTTCAAATTATCGTTAAGCGGTGGAAGAAGCCGGTGCAGGACATGCTATTTGTTACTGATGATAGCGTTAAACAATTTTCATCAGCATTTTATCTTCTCATCCAGTTTGTAATTTCCACACATTTTAATTTAAAGTGGATAAGAAAACTCTAATTAACTTACTGCCAAATCACTTTGATTTACAAACAATTAATTTTATTAATTATTCTATTAAAAATTCCTTAAATAGAACTTACATGTGGTTTTTATGTTTCAGTTTTCAGAAAAAATATAATTACTTTCAGAAAATTCTAAATTTATTTCCTTATTATAGAAATTCTAAATTTCTCTACTGACAGGAAGATTCATTCGTCAACATTGGGCTGGGTTTCTGAATTTTGATATTTTAAACCGTTTCGAACCTTCTTTTTACTTACCGGCTTATTTCAATAATGCTCGATGTTGGCACGGACAACAGTAGCACTCAAATTATTGCTATGTCACTTAGACATGCCAACAAAGTTCCTTTGATGTTGTAGTAATTGACGCAATTTTAGCCGTTTTAGTAATACGTTATTAAAGCAGACTGCGTGACTCTACCAGTATCAATCTGACGAGTTCTTGAGAGGGCTAATATATCGGGTTTCCGGTGTTAATTATCTTTTAGATTTATTAGCAATATTACTACGAACTCGAAGTTCTAAAAGAGAATGAATAATTTTATAACTGTATGAAAATTAAATTGGTTCAATTATTTCCAAGATGAGAAGTAGTCTTGCGTTAAAATTAGATGCAATTCTTTCATTGGAGTAATCCTAGATTTAATGCGAAGGAATGGAATTATTTGGTTTCGCTATTTTTGGTATCTTTTTATCGTCATTGCTTAACAATTTCGCTATCGTAGCCTACTACTAGCATTTATAATGTTAATTAATCCACTTAATTAACCAGTAACCTTAAAGTTGTATTGACAATTTTGAACTTGAACCCACTTTCTTCTGTCTGATTTAAAATCTTCGTCTACATTGCACTAAATACTGATTTCTTTACAACTTTCAGAGAGTTCTCCTTCTGTTTTAATCGAAGATAACACAAGAAGGCAATGGAATTCTACACCACTTATAAAGGAACTTCATTCTTGTTATATAGATTACATGTGTATCAAATTTTAATATATGAGTTTTCTTACTTATTTATAATTTATATAATTTGCATAAATATATACACATGTAGTCTACTAATTTGCCCATTTATAAATGACCAAATTAGTTAACATTAGATTGTCCGAGACTATCTCTCTCTCTCTCTCTCTCTCTATCTCTCTCTCTCTAGTTTTCTGCCGAATGGCAGGTCCAAGGTAAGGCCTACATAATCGTATTCAGAGTTTGCTTTAATCCTTCGTATAGGGCATACCATAGATCAGCAGTATAATCCC
The DNA here is from genome assembly GCA_905160935.1 of Enchytraeus crypticus. Taxonomy (NCBI): domain Eukaryota; kingdom Metazoa; phylum Annelida; class Clitellata; order Enchytraeida; family Enchytraeidae; genus Enchytraeus; species Enchytraeus crypticus. The sequence continues at coordinate 600,432 of CAJHZI010000818.1, read as the reverse complement.
TTTACAAAAGGCCTTGCCGTACCCATACCCTATGTAGACTAGAGAAAGCTTATGTTTTTCTAGAGAAAAATATGGCTTCTAAGTTGGATTCCTGTTTCCTTTCTCAGTTTTTCCTCTTGCGACACGCGCAGTTAGCAGTCGCTTTATCCTACAGTATCTAGGACACGACAAGAAAATATATGAGAGATGTCTAAGACATCTCTGTTATCGGCATACGATGACGAAACGAACGTTAAATTTCTTTTGGACTTAATATCACCTTTCCATTTTAACAAATTAATTCAGATTAAATACATAACTTGGAGAATTACCTCCAGCCATATCTCACAAGATAAGGGTGTATTGTTACATTAAGATAGGTAAATACTTTGTCTTTTGCTAGGATCTAATTTAAAGACAATGGAGCGCTTTAACTGAGCGAGAAATGTATAGAATGTATAGAAATATATGCAATGGGCTTGACACTTGACAGGACACGAGAGATATCTGAAATATTACTTCATTTACCTAATGTTTGGATAGACAGCGAAAAGCGATGAGAATATAATTGTTTGAAATATGAAACTGTGCTTTGTTAAAAAATTGAATAATCTATTTTAATATAGCTCAGAGATTCCTTAGTATCAGTGGCGGATCCAGGGGGGCCCGGGCCCCCCTGGATCGGCCTAAGGCGGCGGCCTAAGGGGGGCCTAAGGCGGGCCTAAGGGGGGGCCCGGGCCCAGGGAGCCCGGGCCCCCCCTTAGGCCCGCCGATAATATTTTAAAAACTATATTTTCATTGTTTCTATGACAATTTCGATGTGTATATGTTCATAAGGGCAGTGGTGGGGGGGGGGTGTACAAAAGGGAACTCAGTATCCATTAGCTCGATTTTTTGTTCAAATATCGTATATGGGCCCCATTAGGGGCCCATATACGATATTTGAACAAAAAATCACTAATTTAAAATATTGATTTAATTTTAATGAAAAACTTCATAATTTTCGTTAAAAAATATCATAAAACTGTAAGTTACTAAGCAATTAAATTCACTACAAATTTCATCATTACTAAATTATACACTACCTATTAAAAACAATATAAAGCCTAGCTAATAAAGCTTAGCGTTCACCTAATACCGAAAGAAATTTTGATAGGGTTCGGCTTGGATTAGAACTGATGGTCTAATTCTCCAGCTTATCAGGCAGGCTTGCTACCCTCTCTGTCATCACACCCGTTTAAATTACAGTATAAAGTTATATTGAATAATGAGTTACACTGATTAAATGTTATCATCATGGCTCTATATACAGCTATGCTGATTTACTGATTGATTAATTGATTTATGGCCTACTATTAAACAATGGTCTTCAATGTAAGAAACTAAACTTGGCTTCTCGTCATCATATTGACCATTCTTCTCTAGTAAGTGCACACTGAGCAAGGCAACTCAAAACCTTCAACGTAAGGAAGGCATGGGATCGAACCACAGCCCACCTGGACGGGATATACTACTGCGTGGTTCATATTTGCTGAACCACCATCTCTTCCCTCTGGAGCCTCATCCATACAAACGAACTGACCACGTTGACGACCCACGTGAGCTTCAGCCACCATGCTGCCCTTGTACTGAAGGTCAAACCCAACTTCTCCACAATCCTGTCTCCCAGGCACAGTGATCGCAGTGGTGGAGCCAGCCACGTAACACAGAGCGCACACCATGTCCTGATCCATGAGACGGGCGCCGTTTACATTTTCATTTGAAAATGGCGAGTTGGCGTTGACGTATTCCGCTGCAACTAACTCCATTTCCACTCCGTAGATCATTGCGGTCCACCCCTGGGTACCAGAGATAGGTTTGACAAATTTGGGAGAGTCGTGGAGGCAAAGATAGTTTGCCCCACTGCCTCCAACAGCGTGATGCGAGCCGGCCATGTAACCTGATTAATAGAAATTAATGTAACATAACTACAATTCCCCGTGTTTTGTCCGAGTTGTTTGATGAATTGACCAACCAGGACAGCACGTGTCGCAGAAGGCGACTTAAGCACTAAGATCCATACCAACGTCAGAAAGAGCTTTCGGTTAGTGAGCATCTAGGCTCCAGAAATTGCTAAAAAAATTTTAATGAATGAAAAAGTCTCAAATAGGGGATTGACTGATGATATGATATAGGACAGAGAGGATTTGAGAGAGTCAATTCGATTCTCGACCCTAGTTAAACTGGGATTCAAGGGAAGATGACGATGATGATGATGCTGTCATATAACTGCAATATTACTTTCATAATAGATGCGCATTTTTTCTTCATCGTATGCCACCACATAGCTTGGACACGAGGGCGCGTTTCGATGATGATTAGGGACGTTCCTGTCAGAAATGGGAGGGGTTAATGAGCTGCTGGTTGAGCAGATATGGTAGATGAACTCGTAGGCCTTATAGTTCGTGTCTGCATGGAATTTGCGTCATCTGTATGTCTACTACGTTTTACATCGCCCACTTTAAATTTATTCACTATTCAATAGGTCTTCTATACCAGAGTCTTCATTTAGTAGTTGAATCGAAATCGGCTAATAGTTAGGATCTACACGTTGCGGGTTCGACTATCAGTCCTACTCGAGTCAATTTTTGTAGAAATTCCATTGAGTCTTTTTCAATTACTACGATTAGATTTAGACTCATCAGATGACTGGCTCTACAACTGGTTTTAAAATAGAGATAGGAGGATTAAAGTAGGTAGTTACTAGTTAGAATTTAGGGTTTTGTTCAATTAAAATTACTGAAAACTTAAATAACGTCCAATTCTGTTATAATACTTTCCTAAAGTAGCAGTGGGGAAGCGGTTAGTACTTCAATCAAGTGAGGCCTACCGTTAATGTTGAATTTGTGATATTATCTGATTGGTTGAAATCCAACAAGCTATCTTTAAATATTAAAAAAGTGATAACTATATGTTGTTCAGATTTAAAAGTATGTTAACTAATCTAGCTTCAAACGATTATAACTTTAACTTTAATATTTAAATTGACGTACGCCGGTAAGATATTCGACTGCGGATCAGAATGTGCGGGGTTCAAATCCTGGGCTCGCCCGTCACTGACATTGCTTTCGAGTGAGGAAACTGACGTTATCCCTAGCTTTACCAGCTTTAGCATTTTACACATTATCAATTTTAATTTTAAATTTAAGGTTACGATTGCTATATTTGCTAATTGATTTTAGGCCTATATTTAAGTTTGTCGAGAATAATAATAAACATAAATACTTACGCGGTATATTTAAACTGTTAATTATATTATAACTATACTTGTAAAATTGCATGTACTTAATTAACACACCGAGTTAACAAGTAATTAAAGTTATTCTCTAAGCCTCGTTTAACTTTTTAAAACTCATTTATTACCTAAACCACGTGATGCCATTTACCCTATATTTAAATCGCATACCTTTTAAATGTATAGTTTATCATGTAAACGTATTTCATGCAATTATTCGGCTAAAATAATTGTACAATTAAGTCATTTCATTTAAATAATTAAAACGTTTACCTTTATAAAGTCTAGTGGCTCCGGCAGGACACACAGTTCTACCCCATCGAATGTATGTTACTCCAGCATCTACAACAGCACACAAATTATATGTTAGACTTTAGAGCAAAAATCCGTCAATTGTTTAGTACTATTTACTAAATTTCAATCTAATCTAACCCGAATAACATTATTATAAACCTAATAATTCCGTTTTAAAAACAAAAAACCTAACCAAAAATAAAATCCTAACCGAAACCAAATTAGTATTAAATGTTAACTTATATCCATGACCTCTTAAACCAGTATTGGAGAATTTGAAAAAAATGTTGCTCTTAAATCGGTAAGCCCATGCATTGTTTAGTTAACTGAGCTTAATATATACACTTTCATTAAAACTAAAGTAAAAATCTAGTTTGACGCCAGCTTTCTGCTCGAATGGCATATCAATGACGGAGAGAGCACTTGAATTGGACCCTGTACATGTACCTACTGAACGTCTGTCAAAACAACAAGCCATTAACTCACAGTCTCAGCTCAGTTCATTATTGTCTCGCCATTGAAAATATTAGTATGTAGTTGGTTTGAATTAGATCTATTAATTAAATTACCTAATTTTGCTTTGGCAGTCAGTAACGTATGTCTATGGAAAATAAATAGAACAAATGAAACAGAACAAAATAAGCGAAATTAAATACAAATAAATAAAGTAATAATAAGTGACAAATAAATGAACAACATATATGCGTAAAATAAAATTAATTTAAAAATATATTTAACAAACTACTATAATATATATAAAATTATATATATTTTAATTTGTTAAAGATATATGTATATATATATATAATAACATACAAGTAAAATAAATAAAAAGAGAGAGCATAAGTAAATAAATAAAAGAATAAATAAATAAAAATATTAAACAGATCAAAATAAAGAATTAATAATTAAAATGTAACAAATAAACCAATATAACAGACCTGTAGAGTTGACAAGCAGTACAACAGCAATAGCTACGAAAGACAGCATTCTGACTCCTAATTCTCAACTTTTCCTTTTTCTATAATGTACAAAAATATAGTATTAACCAGAACTAATTCGTTCTGTAAATGAGAATTTTGTGTAGCAAAGTATATGTCAAGGTAGGAGTAGAGATAATACTAATTATTGCAAGATACTCCACAATGACCTTTGTACTTTACTAGCACAGGGCAAGTTTCTTACCCTGCAGGCCTATTGTTCCGTGCCTGGGTCTGTGGCTGGAGTGAACACGAGGGTTGGGACTTAGAGAGTTGGCCGCAAGCGAGGAGCTTTGATTTTATTTTGTTGATAAACTTTAGTTTTCAGATTTAAGATAAATCTTATTAGACGTTATATTTTTCGCTAGTGACTATTTTATTACAGTGTACATTTGTTTTGACTAGGTATCGATCCACATGAGACAGTAAGGTTATATCGGATTGTATTTTAAGAAAGGCCTAGGAAGTGTTAGACTCATTTAGAGGGGAAAGTCCTATGAATAGGTAACCCCTGAGTGGTGTTTATTGTGGCTTATTAGAAACTGCCAGTGAAGATAACAGGACGTTAAACGGCCATAGGGAATTGAGGGTTCTAGGGTCGTGCGTTGCTGATAGTTACTTCGAGAAGGCCAGAAGTTGAGTTGGGGATTTTGAACTCAAGGAAGTTGTGATCGACTTGTGACATTTCATTAAGAGTGGATTCTAGGGTTTGATGTTGTAGTCATTAGGTATATTCTTATGAAAGAAATGAGGACGTTGAATAGGAACTAGTTTACCTTTATATTCTTGTGAGATAGTATTTGGTGACGAGTGTTGCGATTTCTCCATTACTAAGTACTCCTCAACCTTTTTGCAGTCTGGTATTTAATTAGTAGTATTTTCGGTTCTTTCATTTTAGTTTGTATATTATTAAGTTATTTTCAACTCTATTATTAATATTTGATTATTAGATTTAATTCCGTTATTTGTCATATAAGGACAATTTTCAGTTTCTTGTAATATATTATTTTCTTATATTGTGTTTGAGTAAAATAAAATATAATTGAAGTGAACTAAATACACTTCATTTATAATACATTACCTATGTGTCTGTTATAATTTAACTGTAATTAGAAATTACAAATGGAAAGTAGTTATCTACTATTATAGATCATTAACTTTAAGTTTAGAGTTTTAGAATTTATGAACCTGGTCCAGGCTAGGGTTCACCCTTAGAACCCTTCCCTGACAGTATATATTTTCATAATTAAATATTTTAAATAGGCCTAACGTTGAGTTGTACGTTACATGGAAGAATAAAGTTTATGTTTATCGGAAGAAAATGGATAGAAAATAAGACGATTTATTTATATAATAATTACATCAAATTAGACATTGTGTGGATAACTATTTAAATGGCCTATTGAAATAGGCTCTAATGATGGTTTTACATGTATATTTACAGTAAAAAAGTAAAAAAGTATACACGCATTATAGTGAAATGATCAACTACGTTGATATCTATCACATTTTAATACTACATGTTTAAACCGTTAGGCAATCAGACCATTTTCCGTTTAACGAGTCCGGTGAATGTCCAAGATTTTACTCTCAGATCAGCGCGGCTGGGTTTCGAACCCACGATGGTTCAATTCACCTCAGGATCTGTCATTTAAAACTTCATGACGTTACTCCTACGCTATTAAGACAAAACCGACAGCAATTTGCTATTAAAATATATATTTTTTGTCTATTGATCCAAAACCGACAATCTAGAGTGATTAAAACATGAATATTCAAAAATCTGCTTTAAAACAATTTAGTTTAGAGCATACGACCAGTGGCGGATCCAGGGGGGCCCAGGGGGGCCCAGGGGGCCCGCCCCCCTTAGGCCCGCCGAAAAAAATGTAACCTATATTTTCACTGTTACTATGCCAATTTGTATGTGTAAAATTGTAAATATGTTTGTAAGAGCAGTGGTTGGGGGGAGGGGTACGGGAGGGAACTCAGTTCCACTATATATAATATGGACCCCACTAGGAGCCCATATATTTGGTATACTACTTTGCCTGTGTAATGGATGGGGGGCCCGAAAAATGTTGACCGTTTCACTTACTCTTAATTTTCACATAAACCACTGTATAAGAGGAGAAAAGGGTGCGAGTAAAATATGTTAAATCTATCCCGGAGAAGTGGTGCAAACAGGCATGGCTGGGAGGGGCCCCCCTACCGCCAAAATTAGGTCACTTTTGCAATTCGTCCAGATCTGCTGAGTTTCTTCGTAGGTGAAAAATTAAACTGCTTTTTTTCTAAACAAATGTAGAATTTTAGGCATTTTAGGTTTCCCCCTGACCTTAGGGCGGGTATGACTGGGGGGGGGGATAAGAGAGGCCTATGCGAATACGTTCTCTCTATGAGCCGAGCAACGTAGTTAAAAATTTCTTAAACCCTCCCCCCCCTCACAGCATATTTTCTAGTTGCTTCATATGCTCCGAAGAAGGCGAGGCGTAAGCAAAAAATTAGTTCACTCTCAAAAATAAATTTCGGGCCACCCCCTTAAAAAATTCCTGGATCCGCCTCTGGTAGCGACATAATATTATCTGTCTGAATTATATTTTAGATGTAGCTATATATTTCGACCATTGGCATTCCATACGGCCGCATCGGATAATGCGCACTCAGTATTGGAAAGCTCTATATAAAGTTCTTAAATAAATGATTGATATAGAAAACGAATAGAATTTTGGATCAATATTTTATATCACTTTGCACTATTTGACAATTTCATAATACTTAGCTATTTATGGCCACCAAGAATTGCTGTTGGGAGTGTTCTGTATTATTCTGTATATCCTACTTTATACATAGGCCAGTCAGACGAAGATGTATAATCACACAACAACACAAGTCTCCAGGCATTAACCCTAACCACTTTGCTTCAAATTTCTAATTGGAAGAAGAGAAAAATATTGAATTTTAATGCATAATGATTCCACATTGCGGTTAAACTCCTTCATATAGGAAGATTAACAAACCAGACGCAAATATTAACTACTTAATGCTTATTTAATAGGCCTACCTGTCTGAAATCAGCAGTCTGATCTGCAGTGTCGACTTGTTAAGGTATAACCAGGCTCGATCTTGAGACAGAATAGAGCGATGGAGCTTTCTTGGTCATCCTTTATAGTCGTTGAAATTGAAAACCTACAAGCTGTATAATCTACGAATATGGAGGCAGAAATATGTGCACACGTGGTAGCAGAAACTGAGCAGCCTCAAAGGATAATCAAATCAACGGTAAGGTTTTAAAAGTCACGTGATTTATTTTCAGTGAATTCTTTTAAAGAATCGACTGATGTCAATAATTCATTTTAATTAACTGATCAATTAGAACTCATGTCGACGTTGGTGTACTCCACGCGTGAGAAGTGGATAATATAGTGGAAGCTGGTCCAACTGAAGAAAACAATGGTAAAGCACTTCAAAACATATTTTTTAGCTAAAGGCGCCACTAAGATATACTAAATACATCATATTTATAATACAGCAATTTTCTGGTCAAGTAATTCTACAGTCTAAGATATCAAATACGACTTAGTTGACTTAGCTTTATCATCCTGAAATGTAGGCTTCCACATTCTTCATAAATCGTTGGTCTTCGTAGAAACTGTTGTTAATGAAATTGACTAAGCTGCATAATAACAATTAACTTCAAAAATAAACCAACTCGGAAAAAATTAGTTTATTGACCATTGTTTATATATTTTAATTTTAATTATGTATCTTAAATTATTATAGCGGTGACCACTCGTCACCGCTATAGTCGATTTTTTAAATTATATAACTTTAAATTTACTATTTTCAGAAACAATATAATATTACCGGTAGACTCTACGCGGTATAACAGTTAAAATACAGTTGTAGTATATAATTTTAATTTGTGTATAGAACAGCCATACATGTATATACGTGTAGGCCTACATATTGTTAGCAAGGTGTTATATATCTACTATTGTCATTTATGATATTTTGAATATTTTTCTGTATTTCTTTAACGTAGACTCTCTGCGTTGTCTTAATAGGACCCGGGCGATTATGCTTTTCAGCGGCAACGATATATCTTAGTAATTTTATTTTATTGTTTGACACTTGTGTGCATAATATGATTTCCCCATACATATTTGAGACCAAATGAACTCTAAGACCTAAAGATAGTCGATCAATCAGTGGCAATCATCAACATGTAGATTACAGATCGGAGGTTTGGAATGTTGTAAATTTCACTACTACCTCACATGAGCATCCTAAACGTAAGCTTTCTAAGCATATGAAATTGTCTAAAGAAGATTTGCTTACTTTATCAGCAGTGATGCTACCATTAATTCACACGGGGAAAGTGCCGGGGGGATCAAAGGACTACGTTGGGAGGGGCAAGAAGGGGGAGGAGCACGTTTGCCTTCTCTCTCTTAGTGCACTGTTTACTGGCAGGTCCATGGCATATAACGCCTCCACTCTTCTCTGTCTTCCGCTTTCCTCTTCATTTCCACATATAAGGGGGTCTCTAAATCATCTAACATTCCTAATCTCGGCCTGCCTCTGCCTCTATTTCCTTCCTTTCTGTCTTCTATGACGTCTTTTAGTAGACTTTCTCCCTTAAAATGTGTTTTGTCCAACTTTTCTTACAAATTCTTAATACATCTATCAACTGTCTATCTGTACCAACTCTCTCCAAAAACTTTCTCATTTCTAACCCTTTGAGTCCAGCTAATCCTTTCCATTCTTCTCCAAATCCACATTTCCAATGCCTCTAGTTTTTCTACATTTGTCTTACGCAGATGAAATGACGCCTTCGGCTGGAGCCAGTGGCGAAGTCGGTAAGATACTCGATCGCGGATCAGTAGGTGCGGGGTTCAAATCCTGGGCTCGCCCGTCACTGACATCGCTTTCGAGTGAGGAAACTGACATTAACCGTAGCTTTAACCTTAGCTTTACTTTTGATTACACTCTAATGATAATGTGAGTGGTTTGGGTAGGAGCTCATAGAACTAGGGTTAGATTACCGTAACCCACAACCCTCCTTTAGAGTTGCAGCTGTTCCGGCACATCGATAATTGCGCATCTGATACTCGTATTAATCTTCTCAGTCACTAATAGATTTACTAATTTAAAGCAGATAATTCACTGAAAAGTCACGTGATTCAGCAGACTCAACTTGAGGTTAAATATAATCATGAATCTTTATCAATTTTCAAAATTGGAACATCATGCAAAACAAGATCCAAGGCTATGCATGCATAACCTACTTGTACTTTATTACTCGTATAAAATTTGATATAATTTTTCATGTGTATACGTATATATATATATATATAATTATACACATAATTCTATATATATATATATACACACACACACACACACACACATATATATATATATATATATATATATATATATATATATATATATATATATATATATAGATATATCTAGATTTTTTTTGCCCCAGTCTATATATATATATATATATATATATATATATATATATATAGAGAGAGAGAGAGAGAGAGAGAGAGAGAGAGAGAGAGAGAATAAAATAATCCTAGCGCAATCTCAATAACGTTAAGAAAACTCAAAATATCTCTACAAAATTTTCGGAGCTTCGAGGGGAGGAATTTCTGCGTATATTCTGCAAATTTGATAAAAATATTTTCATTAGTTACGAAATTACAGAATTTCTACGAGAAAAGTGCTAAAATCAATTTTAACAAGGCTTTTCGAAATGTCAGTCGTTCCTTTTGAAGAAAATAACAACCCTGAAAAGGGCCGTTTACTTAAGTGGTGGAGTTTAAGCCTGCACTACCTTGTTAGCTACTGCAATAAATTATGCTTAAAATTCGTTCTTATGTTCAAATTATTCCTAAATTTTGAAGAAAATGTTCGGTACTTTTGTTTAAAAAAGCCTTGTTAAAATTGATTTTAACATTTTTTTCGAAGAAACACTGTATTTTTGTTACTTTTGAATATATTTTCACCAAATTTGCAGAATATGTGTAGAAATTCTTCCTCTGGAAGCTCTGAAAATTTTGTAAAACTATTTTGAGTTTTGTCCAAGTTATTAAGACTTTTATTTTAAAAAAGCCTTGTTAAAACTGATTTTGCACTTTTTTATAGAAACGCTGTAATATTTTTCCTGCTCAATGGATTTCCATCAAATTTGCAGGATATACGCAGAAATTCCTCCCCTAGAAGTTCCGTAAATTTCGTAGAGATATTTTGAGATTTCTTAAAGTTATTGAGATCTCGCTAATGGATTATTTGTTTTGCCCCCGTGTATATATATATATATATACATATACATATATATATATATATATATATATATATATATATATATATATATATATATATATATATATATAATTTTACATGACCGATCCAGAACCTCTCACATTGTCATTCCAGGGTTACCTGACCAAAGAGCAGCATCTCGGACATAAGCGAAGAGGTAAATAGATAATGTAATTGCTAAAGCGTATTCTACCTTTATACAGACGCGTGGCTCGGGCAGGACGAACAGTTCTACCCGAGCGTATGTACGTCACGCCAGCATCTACACCAGCATATAATAATCTCATCAATTAGAAAATTCAGAGAAAAAAATCTCTTGCATCACAAAATATCAGAGAATATAATCTCTTGCACTAGTAAATGTCAAAGAAAATAATCTCTTGCAATAGTAAAGGTCAGTGAAAATAATCTCTTGCACTAGTAAATGTCAAAGAAAATAATCTCTTGCACTAGTAAATGTCAAAGAAAATAATCTCTTGCACTAGTAAATGTCAAAGAAAATAATCTCTTGCACTAGTAAATGTCAAAGAAAATAATCTCTTGCACTAGTAAATGTCAAAGAAAATAATCTCTTGCACTAGTAAATGTCAAAGAAAATAATCTCTTGCAATAGTAAAGGTCAGTGAAAATAATCTCTTGCAATAGTAAAGGTCAGTGAAAATAATCTCTTGCAATAGTAAAGGTCAGTGAAAATAATTCCATGCATCAGAAAAAAGAGAAATAAATCTAATGCAATAGAAAATGTCAGCGAAAATAATATCATTCATTCGAAAACGTCATAGATTGTATTATACAGTTCAATATGTGCATATTTATATATTAAATATAAATATACGGCGGGAGCTAGTGGCGATGTCGGTAAGATGTTCGACAGCGGATTAGTATGTGCGGGGGTTAAAATCCTGAGATCGTCCGTCACTGACATCGTTTTCGGGTGAGGAAACTGACGTTAACATCAGCTTTACCAGCTTTATTATATTTACGATTGAAATGGCTTGCAATAAACTCCTTGTTAAATATAGCTCACTTCAATAGTCAGTCATATGACACAATGTATTAAACTTAAGTAGGCCTATATCTACACTTGAAATCAATTAGTGTATATATAGAGTGCCGTGCTATGCAAAATAGGACCGGACCCGTGCCGCTTCTCTGTTCAAATATTTAAGTATCAAAGTAAGAAAATCTCAGATCGAAGAAGTCAGTCAATGTGGATTGAAAGCCTTTTTCTTCACCCGATGATGATTTTGAGGATATATCTCATGTTTCTGTCGTACAGATATTTCAACGAAGATTTGAAAACTTTGAACATTTCATGGGAAGATGTTGTGAGGGTTGCTAAAGACAGAAAAGAATTGAGGAATGTTGCCGCCCTATGTTCTCATCAGAACGCCGCAAGGAACTGATGATGATGATGATGATGTCGTACAAACAATGAGGCTCAGTCGTCATATAACAAATGATTAAGAAACCGAAACAAAAGGTACAGTTGGGAAATCGGAAGTCCTCAGCTGCTGCTGTCTGTGCGTCCCTTGCTAATGTTAACGTGCATACAGGAATGGCACGTGATAGATAAGACATCAGTCAGCAGATCTCCCTCCCGTAGGGGCTTTCAGGGTGCGACCCCGTGAGTTGTGCAACTTTTGTGGATTATATTTAAAAGTATATTTTTTGTGCTGGGCGGAGCACGATAATGAGACGGTGAGTTGTTCGACTCTTGATAAGTAGGCCTAAGCGAATGGTTCAAATACAGTGCTTGCCAATTCACTGATATGTTTTTAAGATAAAAGCTAACTTAAAATCTGCCACTTTTATTTTGAAACAAAGGTAAGGTGATTAATGTCATCTGCGATTTTAGATGCAGCATCACGCGCTGATGAGCACCCAGGTCCATTGTGGTTTTCATTGTTCGTAGTTCAAGTTGCCGTTACAGACTGTATTCCAGCAATAGCCTAAATTCTAAAAATTCAAAAACCAATTTTTAGATATCTTACAGACTTCTTTCGGTGCTGCGCCTGGATCAATGAAGATTAGAGCAATGGTAAGCTGCATGTTTTAGTGAAATGTGACTAATTAGGCAACATATCAGAAGTTACATTTTTATCAAGCCAATAGTTTGATGGAATGCCTCTTCTGTATAGTAAATGCAGACTGTGAGCGGATTTATGTGCTAGCGGATTTATGATTTCTATTTTGCAAAGTAAAAGAGAGAGAGAAAGAGAGAGAGAGAGAAAGAGAGAGAGAGGAGTATAAATTAATAACAAAAATATAAACCAAATGCAAAAGTAGGCCTACCGCGCTATATAGTGATTCTATACGAGTAGGCCCCTACTCGTCTAAACCAGTACTAAGCAAGAATGCTCGTCTCTCTCTATCTCTCTCTTTCTCTGTGTGTATATATGTGTCTGAGTAACAGTGAGTTTATTAGTTATGAAATAGGCTGCGCGTGTATTCGCAAAGTTGTACTTAATACAAGAGCCTTCCTCTATGCAGTCATCTACTAGGTCCTCTAAGTTAATTAATCTAGAGCGACCTAGCATTCCTCTCAGTAAGCTCTCCAAGCGCTCCTTATAGCTCACTGCTCCTCAGATCTGGAATTCTCTTCCTTCCACTTTGCGAACCCCCTCATCTTCTCCTGATCATCCTTTCCTTCTGCATGAACAGTTTCATAGACGGTTGAAGGCTTTTCTCCTTTTTGCTGTTTTGACCTCTCAAATTCAACCATTGCACAGGAACTGATACCAACACAGGCTAAATCTCCATTCCACTAGTAGGCCCTACCCATCCTCGAACTGAATTCCCTGATATTGGCATGCACCTTTTTTGGACCCTACACTCGGCTCATCGCATTGGATTTGGCACCTAGTGCTCAATGTTGTAATGGACGACAGTATCAGTCTAATTCTGTTGTTGTGTTTGTGCCTACAACTTGTAATAATAATTTGTAATAACTAACACGCGTACAAGTGTACGCGTGTTAGTTATTACGCTATTTGTTAGCTATTGAATGATGTATCCAAATAATTTGTATCTAATGTATTTTCACCTCTAAACAAAACCTTCACTTCGCCCTGGTAGCTGCTAAGCTGTCGTCCAGACGGTTAAGTGTTTCGTTAGAGAGATGAGTGGGAACCCGCTCGTTTCAGCTATTCATTGATTTTTCATAGATAAGCAGATTGTGTAATAGTCACGCAAGTTTTAGGTATAGGCTAAAGTAAATCACTAAAACTTAATAACTACTACAACTACGGCGTTCGCAACTTATTAATTTGTTGGAGTTTTCCTATTACTGAATTACTTATATTATTTAATCGTTTCAAAGTATATTTAAATGTTCATTTATCTTTATGAGTGCGTATGATGGTAAGTTTTAAACTTCACATGCTAAACATGATTGCTCGAATCGTACACCTGTCGATGTAGTCAATATACAGTGAGAGAGATGACAATCTGTGATGGGCATGTATATTATATTAAATAGATATTGTAAATAAAAAGCTGGTAAAGCTAATGTTACCGCCAGTTTCCTCACTCGTAAGCGATGTTAGTGATGGGCGAGCCCAGGATTTGAACCCCGCACATACTGATCCGCGGTCGAGTATCTTACCGACATCGCCACCGGCTCCAGCCATAGGCACACGCATAGTGAAATGAGCTCTCGAGATGATATGTATCACTTTTACTATATGTCTAAACAGTTGGGCAGCCAATATGGTTCATAATTTATTTGCTTGTGAATGTCATAGATTCCTTCTCTCAGCTCGGCCATGAGTGGAACATACGAGAGTTTAATTTTCCTTCAAAATTCACCTATGGTATTTCAAGACGTTAATAATAACAGCAATTGTAGTGAAAACTTCAACCATGTTGATATCTATCGCTTTCAATACCAAATGCCTAATCCGTTAGGCAGTTTGGTCCATTTTTCTTGTAGCCAGTTCTGTGAATGTCTGAGCTTTTACTCTCTGATCAGCGCGGCCGGGAATCGATCCCACTATAGTTCAATTCATCTCAGGATCTGTCATAATTTTATATACTTTCATGATGTTACCTAACATCTCTAACTACTGTGCTAGTGACACTTTCAAAACATTACTTGACACTCTAGATATTAAGCAATGAGACCAATCAAATTATCCCAATACATTCGTAACTTATTGTAGATGAGCGAATTTTATTTCATATACTTATAACTAGTTTATACTGTTTACAGAGAGAAAGGCATTAAAACTGGAAAATAAAAATGTAGCTGAACTTTGAGTCCAAGACTCAACGCTTCACACAAGAGTTAATTTCTAGAAACATCAAGAACACACATCCGGATACACTTCTTGACATGGATCTGATTTCATGTATCCAGAGAGGAGACGAAACTTCAGCCAGAAACCTCGTAAAGCAGGCCGTGGTTGACGTCGATGTTGAAGGACCTGACGGCACAACACCTCTCATGCAGGCAGCTATATACGGTAGTTCTACAAAACTCATAGAGACTTTGTTGTTGGCGGGCGCAAGGACGGATGTTATATCTCACAAGACTGGCTGGACACCGCTCATGTACGCCGCTCATTACGGCAGAAGTCGCATTGTGCAGCTCTTGGTAGCTAGAGAAGACATTGCGGACACAGTGAATGTAAAAAGTCCAATTGATGATACCACGGCTTTGATGGTAGCCGCTGAGAGAGGTAAGTACGACGTGGTGTGGATGTTGATAGAAGCAGGGGCTGATACAGCTGCAGAGGACATAAATCAAGAGACAGCAGTGATGAAGGCCGCTAGATTAGGGCATGCTGATGTGGTGCGGCTGCTGTTTACGAGAAATAAATCTTCTCTCTGTGGAAGGAATCGTAAACACGAAACTGTTACTGATATTGCTAAAGCTCATTTACAAGGGGAGATATATTTGATATGTATGGATCATGGAGCTAGTGTAGTAGACACATACTTAACACCAGCAGTAATATCACTCTCTGACATACAAAAGTCTGCCTTTAAAGAAGATAAACAAGTTATAGAATACATATTGCTCGCCAACGAGTTCGACAATTACCAATTGAATATAATTCGTAAAGACACTGATGATTTTCGTACAGATATAACCAATTTGGTACTTCAAACTATCGGTTCCAGAAAGCAGATTCAGTATATGAAGCAAGCCTTAGATGCACTACCTGTGGAAGTAGCGCATTTAATAGACAGATCAGACTCTGTCAGAATTTTGATCAGTAATAAAACCTCAACCAGCTGCTCTAAAAAACATCTTACGGAAGAGTTTCGCCTTTTGAATTGCCACAGTTTCAATAAACATGGTAGACCAACTGAGAAGTCTAAGTGTCCATGTAAATCTAATATGACGGCAGTCTTCGACCTTCCCGACCATTTACAAAGTCTAATTCGACAAACAGCAGCCAACTGCATTACACCAGTGTCGAGTGAGATATATGATGGAAACGGGAATCGTGCTACTGTCACAATTAGGTACGAATACTATATGTCATTCCAGATGGTAAATGTCCAGATAAAAGACAGTTATGGTAACATTGATTCAAAACGCATGTTCGTATTATATCTCAATAAACACAATCGCCCAGCAATGGATACGGCAGGATACTTGCGTGCAGCTTTCACAAGACTTATTCGACGTTTCGGTGCTTTTTCTGATGTATTGTGTCGATATGCAGAGAATATACACGACAATGAATTCATTGCCAAGTCCATTCTCTATGCACATTACAATATAGTAAATCAACGAATTCAACCCAGACAAAGACTAGTGAGACCTTTGGAAACTTTGATCGACAATGGTCTGGACTTCAAGCTAATGCATTTCACAGGAAATACTCTCCTGGAGACATTGGTCAGTTGGTACGGAATGTCTGAATCAATTGATTCACTACTTGCTATTCTGATTAAAGAATACGGAGTTAAGATTCAGGCGAGGAACGTACAGCAGAAGAACATCTATCAGGTGATGTTAAAAAATCGTAGGAAATGCCAGCGACACATAGCAGAAATACTGGCGCCTCACGTGACAGAAGCAGATATTAGAGAACTCGACCCTCTTGTACCTGAGGATCTGAACTACTGCCCAACCTGCATGATCGAGTCAAAACTTAAGTTTCGTCTAAGGCTAAATAGCGAGAGCTCAGAGTTGGTTCAGGTGAAGAAACGAATTGATTCCTTGACTGGTAGCTCGACTGTGGATACCAGCGAGTATGACGCTTTTATTAACTGCCTGATGAATCTTTTGCCTGATAAAACCAAGCACGAAAGATTGTGTTGTCATGGAAACTACAGTATATGCGAGGCAGTCTCGAGGTTCTGGCAGAAAAGCAATGGAGATATTCTGGTGGACAGTAGAGACAGAAATCCTCTTCATATGTACGCATTCATAGATAATCAATATTTAACACGAGCATGCGCTGAATCAGATCAAATAAAAGGCTTACTGGATAAAGTGCATACACACCCGGAAGTCCCGTTACTGATAGCTAAACCGGACCACTTTGGGAGAACGCCACTGCACTACTTTGTTCAGGGAGACTTCAACAATTCACTACTCGAGAAGATTCTTAACAATATGTCAAAAGACGCTTTATCAACTAGCATAAACAAACAGGATAGATTTGGTCGGACCGTTTTGCACTATGCGGCTTCGTTGTTTGAAAGAAATGAGCGCATTGATTTGCTGAAACAAAAAGGAGCCAATGAATCAATCCTGGACGATTTCGGTAACTCGCCAAAAGACTGTAAAAATCAGGCAAAAATCATAACTAATAGAAGTGAGGAGTACACTGATAAAATAAAATGGCTCAATATGGATGCATCTGGACGAAAGAAACTCATTGCATCATTAGGCTCAAAGACTCAGCTATTCGTTCTTGACCTTTCAAAAGTTTTATCTAAGCAAGGACTGTGTTGGAATCCTTTCGAATATAAATTATTAACCAGAATTTTACCGTTTGCCTATCAAGATGGTCGATGCACGGAAATACACGAAGAATTGTTTCAATTTATGGAAAGATTGTTTAATAAACTTTATGACTTAGACCGGCGATTCAAGAGCAAAGTAGTTTCCGTAGGTAGTGGATACGAAAAGTCTAGAATAGGGCTGGTAGACGAATTTGATTTCAACATTATTTTAGTGCAATTTTCAAAGATATGTGAAACTTACCTGACACCCGCCTGTCCGCCAGGGTTTGTCCACGTTCGTAAATCATCCAAAATTGACATGGATAGCACTTACTCCGAGTTCTTTAATGACAACGGTGTTCTTAACATAAAAGAACTGAAAAACACCTTCGAGAAGCTCGTGAAAAACTTATTAAAAAGCAAATCTCTCTGGGAAAACGAAATATTCTTTGAGATGGCCATTGTCCACGAAGATTTACTCAATACTTACGAAACTAGTAAGTGTAGTTTCAAAATAAAACTGACGGTTTTGAATCCTATGTACGTAACAATTTCTATCGATATCGTTCCAGTTCTTCATATGGACGGCTACTGGCCCGAAGGAACGATTCAAGAGTTGAGCCAGGAGTTTAAGGATAATAGATGCAATCTAGTCTTCGACCAGCCGCATAACATCCATCCCTGGCTTCCTAAGCACATTCCATATGCTCGAATTTCATTCGCGCCAGCTGAAAGCCAGATTGTTCGCTCCTGCTCGATGGAGTCCAGGATGGCGTTCATGATAGCTAAGTACTTGAACGAAGCCTTTGTGGATCTTAAGCAGGAACTTCCAATTAAAGTCACGTCTCACATACTGAAAACAACACTGCTGTATTGTTTAGCTGCTGAAGCAAGAAATACGAAGAAGAAAATAGTTGGAAAACCTGTGGGATGGAAAAACACCAGCAACGAATTTAACGAAAATGAAGTGACAGTTTGGCTGGAGAAACTTCTTAATTGTTTTCTCTGTTTCCATAGATTAGACTATCTTCCTTCGTTCTTCTTGCCATCACTCTGTCGGCCCATTTCAGATTACGAGCATTATATAAGAGAGAATATAACACAGCTAGCAATCAGATGTCCTTCAGCCAACATAAAACGCGACAACATGATAAAACACACGATAGAAGCTGAAATAATGTCCCCTTACAACACAAACGTGTCATATCCGTCTCAGTCACAGCCTCCGATCAGTACATCGAAGCTCTACATCTACACATCTTTCTGCAGTGCTGTATACAGCATGATTCACATTGTAGGCGAGGAACACAACGGTTGGTTACGAATTAATCAGCTGACCAATCAGGAGAACTGTCTCCTAGAGCACTTCAACGCTGCAGCACTCTTCTCGCACCTGAATGGACAGCACGTGATGAAATGGTTCAGGGTGATGGATGCTTCAGAGGAAGTGCCGGCAGCAAGACTTATCTGCAGTCTTAAGAGCACACCTCCGCCACCCTCTTACAGTCGACCATGTGGATATTTCTGCAGTAAACCAACCGAAAGTGTTGGTTTACATAGCGAACTGGAACAATTTACGACGATCCTTGGTGGAATACGGCGCGGATCTGGTCAATCTGAACGTTTTGGAGGA
Source organism: Enchytraeus crypticus (assembly GCA_905160935.1). Lineage (NCBI taxonomy): Eukaryota > Metazoa > Annelida > Clitellata > Enchytraeida > Enchytraeidae > Enchytraeus > Enchytraeus crypticus. The sequence goes on along the minus strand of CAJHZI010000818.1, from coordinate 581,033 downwards.
TCTAAATTTTCAAGTTATCCAGGAAACAGTTTCGGACGATCTAGAAGCAAATATAGAAGAACCCAACCCATTAATGAGTTCCCGCCGCTAATCATTCCATTGAATTTTACGGGTCAATCAGTTCCAGCAGGACCACCCAACGTCATGCAATTTAATATACCAACAAATCACATGCCGCATGGAGTCCCAGCTGACTTTGGAGAAATCCTTGGAAATATTTCTTTTGGAATTCCTGCTGGGCACCAAAGTCCCAGTCCACAGGATCAGGCGGCGAGCCGTTATGAGCAGTCTCTCAACGCTACCACACTGTCACAACATCAGTATGGCCAGGAAGAATCTAGAGGATTCAGACCCCAGTTCACTGCCTCGAGACACCCCACAGCAGAGCAGTTCAGCAGTGAGCCTCTACAGGTAGGAATGAATAATTCGTCGATCAGAGCATCTCGACCGCTCGATCCCAGTGATGTTATATCTCAGTTTAATGCGCCAAGTCATTCAGCTTCTGATCTATTAACTGCTGAAGAAATTGCGTATTATGAGAAACAATTTGAAATGTTGGAGAATCCCAAGTAATATATTCTCAATAAGGATATTTAGAATGAGAAGATTTGCAGATCCAGATTAAATTGTGTATGTACCGTAAAGTGTAATACATGTATATCACAATATTCGTGTATGTTTAATATCTTAATTTAGGTAATATATAAATATAAGTAAATATGATACATGTGATGTGTTGTGTCCGGGTTGTGTGAAGAATTGACCAACCGGTGACCGTACGTGTCGTAGAAGGCGACTTAAGCACTAAGATCCATACCAACGTCAGAAAGGGCAATCGGGTGGTGAGCGCCTAGGCTCCAGAAATTGCTACAAAAATGTAAACGAATGGAAAAGTCTCAAATAGAGGATTGGCTGGTGGTGTGATGTAGGAGAGAGAGGATTTGATACAGTTTATTGGTATCCCGACCCTAGTTAAACTTGGATTTAAGGGAGGATGATGATGATATATATGATGTGTATTATTATTAATTGCTACAAAATTTTCTACAACGAATGAAAGAGATTATAGGGATTGGCTGATGATACAGTATGACCGTATGGGACAGAGAGGAGTGAAGAATACATCTCATTCGTATCCCGACCTTAACTAAACTGGGAATAAAGGGAAGATGATGATGCTGGTGTGATGTATGTTATCGAACCTTAGTTGTACAATGAAATTAGATGCGTGGCATAGTATACTGAGGAAACATAAAGCATAGACCAATGAATATATTTGTAGTCATATTTTGAACAAAGGATTCGTGACAATTAATGAATTAACGTTGCACTCAGAGGAGTCGCATATAAGAAAACAATATAAGAATTGAAAAGCATATTAATTAAAATTAAATACATAGGGGTTCAAGACACCGATTAATTCATCTACATTAATGTAAATAAATAAATAAATAAACGGTACGATAAAGTGATCGATATCACAGATGACTATTTCACTGCAGTGTTAATCATTTTTACGAACATTTGCAGACGTTTTATCGTGCTCTATAATTTATTCTCGTGGATGTGCACTACCAATTAAATATAAATGATCGCAAAATAGCTACATACTTATTAGTAAGTTATTACTATGGCATCATGTAACTAAAGTGTCTAGGAGTTTAAGCTGGGTACATTTGTCTTTATTCCAACAAAGCGTAAAACACATATTTGAATTGGTTAAAGATTTCAATTAGTGTTCCTCAATCATAGACCATACAAAAATGGCTCACATACAACTATATTTATAGTGCAAATCACAGTTCCAGAAAAACAATCTAAAAACAAAAGCGTAAATTTCCTACACAAGCCTATTAAACAAATAAAATAAATTAGACTATAAATACAATATAGCAAAAAAATAATTGAAGAAAGAGACAAATCAAAACTCTAATAAATTAAATACAAAATTTTAACGAAACAGTAGTAACATACTATTATAAACCTTATAAACCTTATAAACAAGAATCACGAAATAATTTTAATTTTATACTTGATTACACATACATATATCAATCAATCAATACGCATTTAACGTCCGGTTCCTCGCCGTAAGGCAATGTCAAGGACGTGTCTTGCAGACTCTGTACAATTGGACGCCAAAACACCACAAGTTGATAACTGAGTAAACAAATACTACAAGAGAAAGCGAGATCAAACCAGCGCAAGTCCAATATAACGACAAGTGCAACTGTCGTCCATGACAACATCGAACACTTTATCACACATGTGATGCACGTAACTCATAAGGCTTGATATGAAATAAAAATCAGCAAAATATAAATTAATAAGTTAATCTTGAAAGTAATATAATACTCTAAAATTAATCAGCAAAGTGCAATAACTTCGTTTTTGATATTTGCCTTAATGACAAGCACAACAATGACGTTATACATGATATAATATGTAGATTGGGCTATATGTGTTTATATGTATGTGTTTCGTAACTTAAGACTTTATTAGAAACATTATATATATATATATATATATATATATATATATATATATATATATATATATATATACACATGTATATATACATATATATATATATATATATATTACATATATATATATATATATATATATATATATATATATATTATATAATAATAACAACAACAATTAGAGTGCTACAGTCATCAATGACAACATCGAGCACTATTGAGACAAAATCAAACCGGCGAGCAAAAAAAGGTCCAAAAACGGTGCAAATTCCAAAATCCAGAAATTCAGTCCAAAGTATAATATATAATATTCATAGCCATACAAAAATTCAGTCCAAAGTATATATATCATAGCCATACAAAAGTTGGGCTGAGCCTGATGACTTATTGGCAAGTTGTTCGACAGCAAATCAGCACGTACAGGGTTCATATTCTGTGTTTCCCCGTCACTGACTAAAGACTAAAGCAAAGTTTAACGTCAGTTTGCCGCTCAAGTAAAGACTAAAGACTAAAGCAAAGTTTAACGTCAGTTTGCCGCTCAAGTAAAGACTAAAGACTAAAGCAAAGTTTAACGTCAGTTTGCCGCTCAAGTAAAGACTAAAGACTAAAGCAAAGTTTAACGTCAGTTAAACTTTGCTTTAGTCTTTTTAAAACATAGTATTAACGTCAAACATTTATCATTTGAAATAAACAGCTCATCACTCAAATCATTCCACAAGACCTTTAACTGCCTACCTCCAAGCTAATTATACAGGCATATACAATATTTTTATGATCATAATATACTGGAAACCAGAGTGCAAATGAATACTATCAATTGGCTGATTCTATAGTACTTATATCATCATCATCATCAGCAACAGCATCATCATCACCATCGTCCCTTGAATCCCAATTAACCTAAGGTCGGGTTTAGAAAATGTGTAGCAATTCCTCGAGCTTAGGAGCTCACCAACCAAATGCCTATTCTGACGTTGGTTCGGATCTTAGTGCTTTGACGCCTTTTACGACACGTGCAGTCACCGGTTGGTCTAGCAATCCGTACACAACATGGGTAAATTTAGAGTATTTATGGAAGTTACTACTGGTCCAGACGATCCACAGATTTTCTAATAGGACAACTGATGAGCAGTACACGAATGAGGAAGGCGCATGTGATGATAGACACATATCCTACACGGAACTTACATGTAGAGAGAAACAATTGTAGAGGCATTTTTATTCTAGATACAAGTAAAGTCTGAGACAGTACCAGACGGATGGAAGAGAGAAAACTTTAATAATAATTTATTATATAAAATACTATCTTTATCTGATGCGCTTGGAATAAAATAGTACAAGATAAGAAGATAAGATTCATTTAGATTTTGCTAAATAGTTTACGTAAATGCACTAGATTTAAAAGCACGGCCTGTAATGACTTGTCAAAGGGCAGGTCCACACATTAACGATGAATGTGCAATATTTATATTCACTAATCATATTCATTAATGAGCACTGCATCAACCTTGACAAAAATGAGTTCGTCCTTCCAAATGCAAAATATTTCACATCGAACTGTAGTTTGAAGATTCAAAATATGGTTATGATATGTTTAGCATGAATAGTATTATTATAGCATACTTACTTTAGTTTACACTACAAAACCTGCCTAGCTTTTACGTTAATCAATTCTTCACTTCTCAAACCAACTGGTTGTATGAGATTAAAGTTTGAGTAGAATAATTTATCAAATGTTACTTATAAAAGCACAAACTAAATGGGCCAAAATCCAATTACTTAATCTAATACGCATAAGCCTACAAATAATCATTGCTTGTGCCAAGACCATCAACAGTTCGTATTCAGTAAATTTACCTGTGCCTTGGCCTTAAATAATTACATTATGATCATCATTACTTTCACTATTACAATATTATTACCAGGCGGTACTATACATATGAATACACACAAACAGACCACCACAACTACACATAGTCAAAGCTACACAGAGCCAAACTCAGACATCCATTTCTCGTATTTCTCGAGGTCGGCTGAAGAGACAGTTTTGCTGACATTCCTGAGAGCTTGCTCAAAGTCTGCCATAGTGGTCGGTGCCATCAACTCTTCCTTGGGAATGTTTCTTATCTCCTCCGGTTTTAGACCTTCAATTCTGCGCCTCATTGACATCATGGCAGCATCGCTGCAATAAATCAATCAATAAATCAATTAATCAATAGGTGAATCATAATTTAATAGATCAATTAATCACTGCCATCAAATAAATATAATCAGTCAATCGATTAATTGATCGATCATCAGTTAATAGATACTTAAAATAGATGAATCACTGCCATCAAACAATTCATCAATCAATCATCAGCATAGTGACCAATCAATTGTTAGATAAAATAATCAGACCATTGATCGATACCTAGTAAGCAAATAAACTGGTATTGTTTTGCATAAATTTAATATTTTATCAAATCATTTCAAATTTTCATATCAAGAGATAGATAATTGAAAGTGCAGCATACTAAGCGATGGACCTGTGATTTAACCAATAGGAACTTGAAAAGTAGTCTCGACGATAGATTCTTTTCCATCGAAAGTAATAATAATAACAATCATTTTCTCTAAGACTAATAATTAATAGTAATTCTTCTAATAATAACCAGAAATCACAACTGTAACGAAAAGATAACTGAATGGTGTAGCATACTAGCATCTCAATTTTGATCCATACGTGTGTAATTCAGCTTGACACATGTTGACGCATTTCATCAGCCAAAGAAAAGTTCAATCTCAATCTACACTTTAACAAATGCCCTGTTCAAGCGTGCAAATATGTAAATACATAGATATATGTTTGCATTTAAACACATGTCAATTTTCAAAGCTATATTTAACTGATTCATTTGTTGCGCTACACGGATCCAGTCTGTTAACAAGCAGTGCTCAACATACCCAGTCTGTTAACAAGCAGTGCAGAACATACCCAGTCTGTTAACAAGCAGTGCAGAACATACCCAGTCTGTTAACAAGCAGTGCACAACATACCGACAGACGTTTGTGATGTCAGCACCAGAGTAGCCGTCCAGTCTCTCTGAGATCTCGTCCAAGTCCACATCAGCAGCGATGTCAACCTCCTTCAGGTTGATGTCCAGCAGCTTACGCCTTCCTTCAGCTACACACACATGTAAACATACAAATACACACACGTAAACATACAAGTAAACACAGGTAAACATACACGTACACACAAGTAAACATAGAAGTACAAACACGTACAAATACAAATACACACACGTAAACATACAAGTATACACACGTAAACATACACACAAGTACACACATGTAAACATACAAGTACACACATATAACATACAAGTACACACAAGTAAACATACAAGTACAAACACATACAAATACAAATACACACACGTAAACATACAAGTATACACACGTAAACATACAAGTACATACACGTAAACATAAATACATACAAGCACACACACGTAAAAGTATATTCATATAAACACACGTACTACACACGTGAACACATACATACAAGTACATACATGTAAACACACATACGAGTACATATACATAAGCATACATACTAAACACATGTAAACACATATATGAGTACATATACATAAGCATACATACTAAACACACGTAAACATACATACAAGAACACACAAGTGAACATACATACAAGTACACAAAAGTAAACATACACATAAGTACACACATGTAAACATACCTACAAGTACACACTTGTAAACATGCATAGAAGTATACACATGTAAACATACCTACAAGTACACACATGTAAACATGCATAGAAGTATACACATGTAAACATACCTACAAGTACACACATGTAAACATACAAGTAAATACATCTAAACATACATACAAGTACATATATGTACATGCATACATACGCGTACAAACATGCACATAATTACACACATACATATAAAACACACATACACACACATACTCAAATTTTGAATGCAGTCAGGAAGATATGTTATAGCCTAAAAGTCTGTTTTGTACCACAAGGGCACTGCTCTACTAGTGTTTAAACGAGGGTCTCAAGCTTGTTATCAGACCATAAAACAAATCCGCACAATTGCCATCTTTGATAATAAAAAGAAAACATGACGTTTTGCAGAATGTTTTAACACTTGCACTGTACATTTAACGAATACCAAACGTCATACGCATAAGTACAGCAGCAATCTACTGAGAGAACTCATATAAAATATATTTCAGTTGTTATTACATAATGTTAAAAGTTCGGCAATTTAACGCATTTCTATAACAAAGTAAATATGTAATATACACTACTACTAATTTTAAAATACTTCCATTTTATAATTATAAAGGTACACATTTTTATCAATATTTCAGCACAATTAACTTTGCATCAGAATATGTGAACTGTAGAGAATTACCTGACACTTTTTAGATGTTCTAAAAAGTTACAATTTAAAAGTCAAAAACAACAAAGATATAAATAAAATTTACAAAAAAGTACATTGGTTCAATGTTTTCTGCCATATTAGACCACATACAAACCATTAGGCAGAGGAATGTAGACTACACAGATTTAAAGCTTTCTTCCTATTAGACATTAGTTCACATACAAACCATTAGAAAGTGGAATGTAGACTACACTGGTTTAAAGTATTCTTCCTTTTAGATATTAGATCACATACAAATGTAGCACTGGAATGTAGACTACACAGGTCTAACGTTTTCTTCCTATTAGATCACATACAAACCATTAGGCAGAGTAATGTAGATTACAAAGATCTAACGTTTTATTCCTTTTAGACATTAGTTCACATACAGACCATTAGGAAGTGGAATGTAAACTACACAGGTTTAACGTTTTCTTCCTATTAGACATTAGATCACATACAAACCATTAGGCAGTGGAATGTAGATTACACTGGTATTAGATCACACACATACCATTAAGCCTATTAGATCACATACAAACCATTAGGCAGTGGAATGTAGATTACACTGGTATTAGATCACACACATACCATTAAGCCTATTAGATCACATACAAACCATTAGCCTATTAGATCACATACAAACCATTAGGCATTAGATCACATACAAACCATCAGGCCTATTAGAACACATACAAACCATTAGGTAGAGGAATGTAGATTCGTTTCTCGAGGCGCCTCTTCAGCGCCTCGTCGATATCCCAGGGGAAGTTCGTGGCCGCCAGCACCATGACGATCTTAGTAGGGTCCTCATCCTGCCCCGTCGCTCCCGTCACCCCTGCACAGCATCATATTACCTATCACATATCATATCACCTATCACATATCATATCGCATACCATATCACATATCATATCACCTATCACATAGCATCGTATGGTATCATATCACATATCACACATCATATCACCTATCACATATCATATCACCCATCACATATCATATCACATAGCATATCACACATCATATCACCTATCACATATCATATCACCTATCACATATCATATCACCTATCACATATCATATCACCCATCACATATCATATCACATATCATATCACCTATCACATATCATACCACCTATCACACATCATACCACCTATCACACATCATATCACCTATCACATAGCATATCACCTATCACACATCATACCACCTATCACACATCATATCACCTATCACATAGCATATCACCTATCACATATCATATCACCTGTCACATATCATATCACCTATCATGTCACCTATCACATATTCATATCATCTATCACATAGCATATCACCCATCACATATCATATCACATATCACATATCATATCACCTATCACATAGCATATCACATATCATATCACCTATCACATAGCATATCACATATCATATCACCTACCACATATCATATCACCTATCATGTCACCTATCACATATTCATATCACCTATCACATATCATACCACCAATCACATAGCACATCACCTATCATATCATAACACTAACTATACTAAACACATAAAACAAACACTAACTATACTAAATATACAAACACTAACTATACTAAACATGCAAACATACACAAACTATACTAATCATACAAACATATATTAACTATACTAAACATACAAACATACACTAACTACACTAAACATACAAACATACACTAACTGTACTAAACATACAAACATACATGTACACTAACTATACTAAACATACAAACATATATTAACTATACTAAACATACAAACATACACTAACTATACTAAACATACAAACATACACTAACTGTACTAAACATACAAACATACATGTACACTAACTATACTAAACATACAAACATATATTAACTATACTAAACATACAAACATACACTAACTATACTAAACATACAAACATACACTAACTGTACTAAACATACAAACATACATGTACACTAACTATACTAAACATACAAACATATATTAACTATACTAAACATACAAACATACACTAACTATACTAAACATACATACACTAACTATACTATTCATATAAACATATATTAACTATATTAAACATACAACATACACTAACAATACTAAACATACAAACACACACTCTATATACAAACACACTGTTTATACACATACACTACGTACCGTCCATCTGTATCAACAGCTCAGTTTTGATCCTCCGGCTCGCCTCGTGCTCGTTGCTCGAGCCACGGCGCGAGCAGATCGAGTCAATCTCGTCAAAGAATATCGTGCTGGGGGCGTAGAACCGAGCCTGTACAAACAGTCATAGAAATAGTCGTAGAAATATGTAGTCGTACAAATAGTCGTACAAAGAGTCGTATAAATAGTCGTATAAATAGTCGTACAAATAGTTGTACATACAGTCGTATAAAATAGTCGTACAATTAATCGTACAAATAGCGTACAAATAGTCGTACAAATAGTCGTACAAATAGTCGTACAAACAGTCGTACCAATAGTCGTACAAATGGTCATACAAATAGTCATACAAATAGTCGTGAAAATAGTTGTACAAATAGTCGTTCGTACAAATAGTCGTACAGATTGTCGTACTAACAGTCGTACTAACAGTCGTACAAACAGTCGTACAAATAGTCGTACAAGTAGTCGTACCAATGGGTGTACAAATAGTCGGACAAATAATCGTACTAATAGTCGTACAGTCGTACAAATAGTCGTACAAATAGTATGCGGAATCTGACAACAACAAAATGCATTATACATGAAGGTATAATGTTATACAAATCAAAGGCATTTAAAAATCCCCAATTTCACAGAGATAAACCAAGCCTATACGCACAAATAGTCATAATATTACAATGTGTATATTATTTTGTCATAATATTATAATGTTTATTATGCAAAATATGTTGGCAACTTTGTTGCAGTGGCAACTTCATTAACTCTTTCTCTAATGTTCTGCAGGTCTAAGGTATATATTCTTATATGGAGACATCAAACATATTCATCATCGTATCATCATATTCCTACTACAACATACGACAATAATTCTCAATACAAATTAAGGCAAATGGATCGATGTAAGAACAACAGCGTTACCATCTCAAAGAGGAGCCTGACGAGTTTCTCGGACTCGCCGTGGTACTTGGAGGTGAGGCTGGAGGCAGAGAGGTTGAAGAACGTTGTGCCACACTCTGTCGCCACGGCCTTAGCCAGCAGAGTCTTACCAGTGCCTGGTGGTCCTACCATCATAACACCCTGCAACAGTACAGTACAACACAATACAATACAATACAACAAAATACAACACAATACAATGACTTTAGCCAGCAGAGTCTTACCAGTGCCTGGTGGTCCTACCATCATAACACCCTGTAACAGTACAATACAACACAATACAATACAGTACAATACAACACAACAGAGAACAACACAATACAGTACAACACAATATAACACAATACAATACAACACAATACAACACAATACAACACAATGCAACGGCATTAGCCAGCAGCGTCTTACCAGTGCCTGGTGGTCCTACCATCATAACACCCTGCAACAGTACAACACAACACAATACAACACAACACATTACAGTACAATACAACACAATACAACGGCTTTAGCCAGCAGCGTCTTACCAGTGCCTGGAGGTCCACCATCATAACACCCAGTAGCAGTACAATACAATACAGTACAATATAGTGCAACACAATACAGTATGATACAACACAATACAACACAATACAATACAATACATCCCAATACAGTACAATACAATACAACACAATGCAACACAGTACAACACAATACAACATAATACAATAAAATACAACACAATACAGTACAACACAATACAACGCAATACAACACAATACAACGGCTTTAGCCAGCAGAGTCTTACCAGTGCCTGGTGGTCCCACCATCATAACACCCTGTAACAGTACAGTACAATACAATACAACAGAATACAACACAGTACAATATTACAACACAATATAACACAATACATCACAATACATCACAATACAGTACAATACGACACAATAAAACACAATACATCACAATACAACACAATACAACGGCATTAGCCAGCAGCGTCTTACCAGTGCATGGTGGTCCCATCATCATAACACCCTGTAGAAATACAATACAACACAATACAATACAATACAATACAACACAATACAACATAATGCAGTACAATACAACACAATACAACACAATAAAACAAAATGCAACAAAATACAACACAATACAGTACAGTACAACACAATACAACACAATACAGTACAACACAATACAACATAATATAACACAAACAAAACAATACAACATAATACAACACAATACAACACAATACAGCACAATACACTACAGTACCCTTGCATTTCATAATTTGGTAACACTAACGTAAAACAAACAATATAATCATCATTATCATCTTCCCTTGAGTCCCAGTTCAACCAGGGTCGGGATACGAATGGACTGTCTCAAATCTTCTCTATCCCACATCACATCATCAGTCAATCCCCTATCTGAGACATTTCCATTCCAACACAAACAATATAGTGCATTACAATATTATACAATAAAATACAATATTATACAGTACTATGCAATTATACAATATGCTACAATAAATTATAAGAAATAGAAGTACAACAAAATATAATGCTGTACATAACAATGCAGCATAACGTACTACAATATAATATTGTATATTATAAAGCACCTGTCATCGTTTTATTAAAATAATGCAGTTACTGAATTATTATATTCATTTCTTTATTCGTCAAGAAACAGACAGGATCAAGATGCAGTTACATAATAATAATAATAACAACAATTAGAGTGCTACAGTCATCAATGACAACATCGAGCACTATTGAGACAAAATCAAGCCGGCGAGCAAAAAGGATGTCCAAAAAACAGTGCAAATTCCAAAATCCAGATAATCAGTCCAAAGTAAAGGGAATTAAAGAAAAGGAGGTTTGGGCGCAGGTCGCTGCTCATGGACACTGGTTGGAAAAGAGAGATGGAAAAGATAGGTCTTCAACTGCCTATGGAACAGCTCATATAAAAGCAAAGGCCGATGTGCTTCAAATGAAGATTTCCAAAGATTGGATGGAAGAGAATTCCAGATCTGCAGTGCAGTATGCTGGAAAGAACGATTAGATAGCTTAGAGCGTGAAGGTAATCTAGGTCTCACAAGAGTAATTAATTTAGAAGACCGAATAACAGCAGGCTGCATCACTTTAACCAAGTGAGACATACAAGTTTGTCCAGGGATGGTGATGGGCTTATAGGTTAACGAAGCCGTTTTGTAAACATATACATATATACACACACATAAGATCATAGAACACTCAAAATGAATTATAAGAAACTTAAATAGAGTTCCTACTAATTCCAGTACTATTTATTTATTTATTATTCGTGTGATTATTAAAATCACACAACTAAATTCCCAACCAACCTTCCATGGTCGACGTATACCCTTGAAGAAGTCAGGCACAACGAGAGGCAGAACGACAGCCTCTTGCAGCAGTCTCTTAGCTTCTGTTAGATCTGCTATATCGTCCCTACAGACAACATATATACATTTCTATAGTTATAAATATAATTTCAATGATAGCTACAAACAGGCAGTACTGGCTGGAGGTGATGTTGATGCAAGATAACGAACGATTCTGCTTGCGCAGTAAGCAAGAGGTTCCATACTAGTAGAGAGTGCCTGAGACCACCTCAACAGTGTGTTAGTGGTATGGAAATAGATAATAAACTTCAATTTACTAAATATTATTTTTCAAGAATATAATGTGCCTTCATTGCTAAGATTTACAGAGTGAGTTGAATTTGAGCTATTCCAAGAAATTCAAGATAATATAAATAATAATTAATTTAATATTAAATTAATCATTATTAAATTAATCATTATTAAATTAATCATTTTTAAATTAATCATTATTAAATTAATCATTATTAAATTAATCCTTTGTGTATACTGATATTTAACAATAATTTTTAAGATTGCTTTGATTATCTCAACTACAATAGAATTCATAACAATCAAGAAACTATTACTCTGCTCTAGCAGAACAGCATGAATTTGTAAATATTAATTAATAGCAATCGTATTACATTATTAACCATTATTAATACCATTCTCAATATATTACCACTTATCTCATCGTTAATTTAACCAAATAATACTGAACTATCTTGCAGACAATTATTTGCTATATTGCAGTTTAAAAATTAGCTGAAAGGCTGAAAACTAATATTAAGAAGCTTTTTGCACTACCAATCACTCTTAAATTCAACGATAGCATCTTACAAGTAGTTATGCTGATAAAGGCAATGCAAAAAATTTCTCAGATTGCAATATTTAAGCTACGTTACAAATGATAGTTATTTGATATTTTAGTGAATTTTACTGTGTGCATTTTATTGTATATTGCTTGTTTTACTGTAACTGTTGTAAAGTATAGAGATGCCTTAGCACGATATATTCTATTAAACACTAAACATTAAACCCTAGCTCAGAAGTCATATTTTCTAGTGAAGAAGTCTACACTTACAGGCATGACAAATACAGAGTACTTAGCTGTCACAAATATTTCGATTGACTAGTAAAGTAGTGACTAGTGACTGGCTAGTGACTAGTGGTTCATAAATGAGAAAAAGAGCAGACAGAAGTATCATATTTATCCTGTACACCGAATTTAACATTTGACATATAGCACTAGGCTATGGGAACTTTTAGATAATCTGAGATATACCAATATACTTTAGGATTCCTCTGAACAATGTCTCGCTCTAGATTAGCAACAAGATCTTTATCATATCCTGCTGGGTTAAATTTCTCTTCACCTGCCTCCTCTTCATTCTACAATCCATCAATCAATCAATCAATTAATCAATCAATCAATTATTCAATCAATCATCAATTCCTATCAACTAAGCAGTTCATCTATCAATTCAACAAGATTACCAACACTATCATTTAATTGATTACATTACATCAATCGTAGACATTAGGCAATGTCTACAGCAACATGTAGTTAACTAATCTATTTAATATAATAATAAAATCATTTTGACAGAATTTAATGAAAAGTATAATTTTTTACATTTACCTAGAACACTATCTACTGACCTTGGCTTTGTTTCTATTTCCAACTCCCGCGGGTTTCTTAGCCCGAGCATCACCTCCAGCTCCTCCCTTAGGGGCAGCAGCCCCCGCAGGTTTAGCCCTGGGTGGGGGGTCACGCCTGGCAGGTAGCTGTCTGCCTGCTCGCACAGCCGGGGAGCCCCTGAAATACACAACTCTGACAATGAAATCATGAGAAAACATTTCTGCCGTCTAAACTTTATCATCAACTAATAAATCAGTATTTTAACCAAATATTTAGATTTAAATACAAAAACAAGTAAAAAGTATAGTCATTCAAGCAGCATTAGGGCACACAGGTATCCAGACACGACTACTGCTTGTCTTGTCTTGGAGGCAAGACAAGCAGTAGTCGTGATATATGCAATGAAGCGATCTATCAGATACTTCTATCGGTTAATCAGATAAAAAGGTTAGATATATAAAATCTGACCTCAGAAATAAGATATTGTTAATTTCAAAATTAGCAGTTACATAGATTACTTGGTAAATTTAAAATGAACGAATGATATTAAACAAAACTATCCATCTTAGCACATTATAAAAAGAATCCCAGTTTAATAATCACCAGAAATATCAACTTCGCTGTATTACCAAAATAGGCTATATGCGTTCTGATTATACTTGATTATCATGTTGGAACATGATAATAAAGACAATAGGAGAAAATACACAGTGTAATCCGCTTATAAGCATAGCCACATGATCTAAATAAAACCTGCTTCAACTGGAGCTTGCTCATAAGCGAAACTGAGCCTATGCCCAGTTTGTCATCAACATTTTATTGTTTCTAACTAGACTGCAGCACACGTGACACTCGGATGAATGCTCGCTGCTAGTGACACTTGGCTTTCTTCGGCATCCAGTCGCTTTAGGATTTAAACACCTTCCGATAATGACAAAATTTTACACTTGCTAACTGACACCATATTTAGTTTCAATTAAGAGCTTTAAAATGCTTGCCTATTTTCCACTTCAGTTCAATCAGTAATAAGAAGTCCAGCAGATAATAAAAAAGTTTGCAAATAATCTACTTCTACAGCACTTAAATTCATGTACCTATACACAGTTTCAATAGCTAGACGACTAGCTTTTGCTAAATACCACCAGTTTTCACAAATTATCACTCTAGCCTGTCTAGACAGTTAAGAAAGTTACAGCCCTAGCTCAGCAGCAGATCTTGGCTGCAGAAAATAACTAGATTAAAAATAACTAGAAATGTAGATTAGCTTCACATGCAGTAACTGAGAGCAGCATGTGAAATTGCTTAAATCTGGAGTCAGACATTCTAGCGGGTCTGCAGGCACACTTGCTTATAACCAAAATGTGCATATAATAGCTGGTGTTTATAATTAAAGTTACTTGCAATTGATATTAACTTGATTCAACTTGCAAAATTTAAATTTGAATAAATTTTAAATTAAATTGTAATTGAAATTAGCTTGAACTTAAACGAGACAAGGAAAAGATGTGTTTATAAGTAGAGCGCACTGTACACATAATAATCATACTTGGGATCATGAGGGGGGGTGGGGGGTGGCCAGACGTCAGGGTCCCTGGTGGGCTCCTCGTACTGCGGCTGTCTCAATCCCCCCACCGGTCCACCCACCCCTCCAAGGCCTCTCCCACCCCTGTCTAGCTTCATAGCAGACAGTGTGTGGTTGATATCGGTGATTGCTTCAGCCTCACGAGTCAATTCCTGTCGAACCTGCGGCAAATATTTTACAATGAGTTAGTCAAACAATGCTTACTTATTTCACAACAATTTAGGCAAATGAGACCTGCTTTACAAGACTATAGACAAACAAAACTAAAAAGTTTATTTCAACAACAACAATGCATATGTCGCATACATAAGGTGCACACAATAAATGTGGATTCAATGGAATTTATATTTAAAATCTGTTACTTGTATCTTATTACATCATTTACAAAAACCTTATAATTTGTGGTCATTTTTTTGTAACTCATAGTAAATATGTAAATAAATTAGAAATATGGTAAATAAAAATTAGAAATAAAAACAATTTTTTAATATATAGTATAAAATAGTTTAATAAATATAATGATCTAATTAGATTGATTACTAATCAAATAATGGATGCAGTTTTGGGACTCTGGCAAGCGTGACTAACTATATGTGCTTCAAGTGTCCAGAGCTGTGTAGTACCTCAAGCATGCCTTATATTACAATACAATGAAACTCTAACGTCTCAGGTCACTCAAGTAATGATAGATATCCCTTGGGCCTATGGAAGGTTAATCTTGTATCGGAGCTTGCTGCCGTTTGGCGCTATCAATAGCAAAGATATGATCAACTATGGAAAGGACTAATAATAACCTGCCAGGAACCTGTAAAGCGGTCTCGAAGACCGGACACCGGCCATGACACTACTATAGAAATTGTCGGAGGTTATTATTATTATTATTATTATTATTATTATCCACTACTTTGCCTAAAAATGATGCCAAGGATGTCTTAAGAGAGTCACGATCCATCAGTTGTATTACCTTATCTATCCAGACACACAAATATGATGGTAACAAATTAAATATACAAGTATATTTACAGTATTCAAATTCACTTAGAAATTTAGAATATAATTCTTTCAATCAATATCATCGCAAATGTTTCAATTACACTAATACATACAGATATTCACAAAAGTTTATGCCTTACCCATACCTCATGAAGCCTATACCTTGGGAAAAATATGGCTTCTGATTTCCCATAAAATTATTAACTAGTGAAGGTATTAACAGGTTGATCTATGGAGTAAAGTAAACATGCATTATAGTGAAATGATCAACTATGGTGATATCTATCACTTTTAATACCACATGTTTAAACCGTTAGGCAATTTAGACCATTTGCCATATAATCAGTCCAGTAAACGTCCGAGATTTTACTCTCAGATCAGCGCGGCTGGGATTCATGCTGGATGTGCTGAATACTGGAGTGTTCTAAATGGTGCATGAAAGCAGACTCTGAGTATGAATATGTGCCTTGAACCTGCAACTTGGCAGAATATTAAAGAGATACAAATAATACAAGAAAAATTTATTCTAATTAATCTAACCTGTATCCATTCTTGCTTAAGCCTCACATCAGTGACCAGAAGGATGTGCTTCTGAATCTGAGAGATGACTGCCTGATAATAGATAAGAGCGCTGTCGTAGTTACCCAACAATGCATGCTCGCGCCCCAGCTTAGTGTTCTCACTGATCTCTCGTAGTGTTGAATTAGACATAGTTTAATCTTTTAACTAATCAAATTTTCTACTACAAAATAAATTCATGTATCGGAAACATTACTACTTTATCAATGCGTACATGCGAAAATATGATAAGTATCATAACTTATAAATTTGCCTTGATTCAAAGTCAATGATTGTTCCATAGAACTACAAATTTTATTATATTTTTAAAATATGTTTACAATTTCGATATACTACAATGTCTTTTACACATTTATATTATAATTTAGATTATATTTTCTATACTTACAATTTTCTTTGGAAGTTACAATTAAATTTTAATTAGATATTGCAATTTTCAATAGAATTCCAAAAGCTTTTGTAAGCTTTTGTAAGACATGGTATTATTAAAATGAGCCTACTAGTCTTCATATTACAGTGTCTTAAATTAAAAATTAGATTTTAAATGGAAGCATGGTGTCTTTAAATCGTTTAAATTCCATTGTTTAAATAGCACACTGGTAAAGCATAGATAAGATTACAATCATAAAATAGCATTTAATATGTTACAAAGTTAAATATTCTTTTAGGTTATTCGAATATAGTGATTTACTAGAACTTCTTATTTTTCTCTCATAAGCAAAATCAATTTAAATTATTTTGCCAATAAATCATACATGTTTGATATATTAAGCTTATTACATTATTTATGTTTACTAACAATGAGTCGAATATCCCTAGTTATCGCTCACAAGTAAATGCATAGTCTACTTATTTTTATTTCAAAAATTGAAACAGCTGCATAGTTCAATAGTATATTAGCAACTCTGAAGTCTATAGCTCCTGGTAATTTAACGTCCTATTGGCTACTATAACGTATATTAGATGTCAACTAACGAGCTAGGCCCCGAGATGCATAGGGGGTTTACTCCTGCAACCCTAAAGCCCCTTCTTTAGCCGTTCACGGTTAAACATGAACCCATAGAATAAAGAAAAACCTATTTTAAATATCTTTGCATGAACCATATCTTCACCTTATACCTAGAAATTCAAAACTGAGAATTTTTAGTTACAGCTTAATTTGAAGTTTGAACTGAATATAATTTAACGCGAATATTAATCTAATTAATTTACCGAATCAATCAATTACCGAAGCACTGCTCAATTACCAAACTGCGTGTCATGGTGTAATAACATCCATCTAATCAACTCGATCTTCGAAACCCTTAATAATTTCAAGGTATTTGTATCATTTATTTTTCAATTCAAATCCATATAAGTACGAACTGTCTCATCTAATTAACTTCCATAAACTCGGACTTCCCTGTACTTTTTCACAAAACTACGGTTCGTCTTTTTGCTCAATTAGCCACGACATATCAACATATAGAGCAAACAATACGCCACCTTTCTCAAGAGTGACCAAATAATTAAATGTCATAGCTAGTAAATGAAATATTTCTCTCTCTCTCTCTCTCTCTCTCTCTCTATCTCGAGGTCTGCATCTGTCAGGTCCCATGCAGGTCCTTAAAGATCATTCCATTTATTAAACAATCCCATCACAAAATGCCATGTCTTATCCACACCTTAACTTGGTCGCTGGTTCTTTTTAGTAAATGTACATGTTTAATGTAATTTTCAGTCTCTCTTGAACTATGAGGTGGTATTAAAAAATAATTGGCATTCGTTGTTAAGTGTTCAGTGAGTCTTAAACAAGCATGTTAAATTGCTTCCTGACTGTAATGTTATGTTGTGTTGATGCATTTAACATACAGGGTGAGTAAAAAAATGATTACACCTGCAAAAAGTTTGAATATCTCAGGCTATTGTTAATATTTTCCAATAAAACTTTTACCAATTACCAAATGACTAATTTCTGATGGGGTGGCCAATTTTCATCCATTACGGTACAGAGATTGGCCAGTTATGCAAGTTTCAGCACAGCAACCCCTAATTTTTACCTAAAAATGGCATGAAGCACTTCCTGCAGTTCTGTCTTGTTTGTAGGCTTCGGCTAGTGTTTCTGATAGAGATGTAGCATGGTTCCCAAGACATAATAATCCAGAGGATTTAGATCGTGAGAGTTTGGCGGCCATTCATTCTTCTTGATGAAATCCGGGTTTCTCTCGCAGATCAATTCCTGTGCATGACGATATGCATGAGCCGGAGCACCATTCTGCTGAAAGATGAAACCATTTGGTAGAAAGCATAGAAATTATCAAACAGCTCCGGAAGCAAATTATTGACGTGATACTGAGAGTTCACCTTTATCTTCTCGTCAATGAAGTGCAATCTGCCCTTACCATTGTAGCAAACGGCACTTTTAGGCAAAAATGGGGGGTTGTTCTGCTGAAACTTGTATAACTGGCCAATCTATTGATTGAAATGGATGAAAATTGGCCACCCCATCAAAAATTAGTCCTTTATTAATTGTTAAGAGTTTCATTTGAATATATTAACAGTAGCCTGAGATATTCACACTTTTTGCAGGTGTAATCTTTTTTTTACTCACCCTGTATAGCTTGAGAATAATATTGTTTCTGAGGTAGTTTCTATATGTAGCTGTTCTTCCGCGTGCACAATACAGGAAGCTTTATAACTAGTTATATTATATATCCGAGGAAATTATACATCAAGATTTAAAAGGTATATATTAGTCAATGCAAGTGGATGGTGGGATCAACTTGTTAATCGATACGTTGGCTCTTATCATTCAAAGGTGAAGACTGACACCGAGTAGGCCTATAAAACCTTCTTAGGAGAGGAGTAGCCCCCTCCTGTAGTAGCAATGTTATCTATGAAGGAACCTCAAGCTGGCAATATGCAGGCTATTTTTAACGTATATTCGACTATCCAGTAAACTATTCTGAATGATGAATCAGAACTGGCTTTATAAGAAATACTTTAATAACATCATATCATCATCTTCCCCTGGATTCTAGTTTAGTAAGGTAGGGATAAACTTTATCATTCATTTATACAAAATACCAACACGTTCTACATAATTGCCAAAGGCAGCATTATTAGGATGTTGCAGTCATATATAAACAGCCGTAGCACAAACTTGTATCAACTTTGACATAGGATGATAGGCCTACTCTAATAAATACGAAAAGTTAGCAGACGATAACAGCTAATGTTAACGTCACTTTGCTCACTCTAAAGCGATGTCAGACGGGCGAGCCCAGGATTTGAACCCTGCTCATACTGATCCGCGGTCGAGTATCTTACCGACATCACCACTGGCTCCAGCCGATCAATATAATCAACAGAAGCCTCCATTTCAAACAAATCCAGTCATCGACAGCCAGGCTTAATTGTTAGCAAGGATGCGGTCAGGTACTTAATGCCAAGGTCAAGGACAGTCATCGTGACAATAAGTCTGCAGACAATGTCCAATGAGATATGGAGACAAGACACTAAACTGTAAGTTTTACCATTTTTCACATTGCAAAATGAAAAGAAATCAACCCAACAACCGCCGGTAATATGGCAGTAGCTTTAATCAACCACTTAATCAAATCACAAATTTAATTCTACTCTGCGAGTCTATATCATTATCAAAATATAACAAAATATCACATATAATATAATACATAGTATTATGCAATTGACGCTCCATTAAACATGCAAATGACTAAATTTAAATTTTAAAATATACAGAGGGAAAGTTAACAAAATTTCAAAAAATTCGTCAAAAGTTCTAAACAAAAAGATTATAACGCTGCAAAGTAGTTGGTGTTAGCATTATCAAAAAGTTTACGTCTAACGTAAAAAATTGAAAGCTAATAAGCGTGCTTTTAAAAACTCATAAATATTACAATCAATATAAACTAGTTTCAATATCAGTTAACTCCTTGAATAATCTTAGCCGTAACTATACTAAACAGAGTGCAGCAGAATTATTCCGGTCAATCCAAAAGATATCATATAAAACAGTAAAATAATCAAGTAGGGCCTAATAAAGATACAGTTCTTTATTCCATAGGTAAATCTGTTGGGCACTCAAACAGCTTCTTTCGATATTGCTTCATAAGACATGTTAAAGAAAGTTGACAGAGCTGCTAAAATAAGCTATGATCAAAATAATTATTTCTTTAGAAGAAACGCTGTTACTATGTGGTAAAGATAAATTAATTTATTTCAATCATATCTAGCAGCAGTAGGCCTATGATAAACTTCCTCTTAATTCAATATAATAAAAAAATTTCATATATATTCTTAATTTTGACGAAGCTATCAGCACTCGATAGGATATTCTGCATAAAAATCAACCCTTATTATTATTATTAAGCCGTATATGAAATTTACTTATACACTTACCTGATTTGAACACCTCACGAAAATAAAAGGAATAGATGGACGGATACTGCACAGACGGTTGCTGCACAACTGCACGAAGGGCAACTGCACGAAGGGTTACTGCATTAAGGGCTACTGCACGAAGGGCTACTGCAAGAAGGGCTACAGCATGAAAGGCTACTGCATTAAGAGCTACTGCACGAAGGGCTACTGCAAGAAGGGCTACAGCATGAAAGGCTACTGCATTAAGAGCTACTGCACGAAGGGCTACTGCAAGAAGGGCTACTGCATTAAGGGCTAATGCACGAAGGGCTACTGCATGAAGGACTACTGCATGAAGGACTACTGCATGAAGGGCTACTGCACAAAGGGCTACTGCAACAAGGGCTACTGCAACAAGGGCTACTGCACGAAGGGCTACTGCACGAAGGGCTACTGCATGCAGGGCTACTGCAAGAAGGGCTACTGCATGAAGGGCTACTGCAAGAAGGGCTACTGCATTAAGAGCTACTGCGTGAAGGGCAACTGCACGAAGGGCTACTGCAAGAAGGGCAACTGCACGAAGGGCTACTGCAAGAAGGGGTATTACACGGGTTGTATCGATTGCCGCTTGCTATACTGGTGAGTAGGAAGTGCAGAGGACCAAAGTAAATAAGAATTCAATGTGTGATGCTATCTAATTTTCTTCAAGGCGACTCAGTGAAGATTTTACTCGAAAATATACCTGACGTTTGTAGTCATAACTTCCAACTGACGTGTTTTCTAATGTGCAATTCTACGTCAATGATCAATCCATCTTCATTCAAATCACTACATTCGAAACAATTTAAAAATAGAAATAAAATTGCAAACAATTCTTAGAAAAAACAGAAATGAAATAAACCTCTATTCTAGATGTTCTATTATGCTAATTACATTAACACTGGCTGGAACAAGTGACGATGTAGGTAAGATATTCGACCGCAGATCAGTATGTGCGGGGTTCAAATCCTTGTCTCGCCCGTCACTTACATCGCTTTCGAGTGAGGAAACCAGCAGCATAGTGCAAACAATTTTGCAATGCCCCTTTAGTCTTTATTATTTCTATCAAAACTTAGGAGTTGCATTTCTCATTTTGTTGGTCAAATACTTTTTTACCCTAATCTTTATTTTTTTTATCAAATACTTTTTTACTCTAACACCTTTAAGCTTCGCCACAGGGGAGAGCCAGTTAAAACCTGACATATTTCGTATGTTCGTATGTTGCCTATCTGCGGTTGTTAGATTGTTTTCAAATAAACGAAGATATTATAGTATTCGTTAAACAAATAAATAATTTACCCTGATGAATAATTCTACAACTGAAGCGAGGAGAAAATAAATTATGTTTGTTTAATAAGAATATTCAATTAGATATTTTTGTTAATTTGCTAATTAAATTATTATTTTTAATGTTAATTAATCTATACTGAGCATATCAATAAAACTCGTTTAGAAGAAAAATGGAATGGATTAATTGGCTGAATAATTTTAATGAATAAATTGATGGTATAATTAATAGATTAATTCATGAAATAATTAATAGTTGATGGATTAATTAATGGATTAATTAACAGCTTACGGAACACATCATACCACAGATATAAAACAGAAATCACTGAATACTATAAAATTAAAAGCACAAGATAGTAATTACTCATTGATGACTACAAGGGTTAAATTGGACATGATATGTGACAGAGGGCAGTGAAGAAGTCTATTCGCATCCCGACCCTAGCTAAACTGGGATTAAGGGAAGATGATGATGATGGTAGACTACAAGGTACTGCACGTCTCAACAATCTTCTATGTCAAATTTCTCTATAGCTTTTATCCATTTTTGGTAGACGCGGCGTGAAATATTTTCCCCAGGATTAAATGGTAATTAATCCATCTAACAGAGGAAGGCAACAGGAAATCATCTCAGAAGCCATACTTTTCCCAAGCTATAGGCTACATAAGGTATGGATAAGGCATAGCCGTTGTGAAGGGATTAACTTGTTGATCTAAGGAGAGCTCTCATGGAGCGAGAAAACAGACTGAGTATGAATATGTACCTAGAACCTGCCACTTGGCAGTGCACTGAAGTGAGAGAGAGAGAATGCTATTTTGTTGACGCTATCATATCCTATTCCATGTATTTAGCACTGCATTGTTGGATTACGAGCGTCACAATTTTGCATGGCTTTACTCCGCCTATTACGCATATGTACTGTAGGCCTATATACTTACTCGTCTCTTACACAAGAACCAATGATAAATCTTACATGTATATACTGTTTTTTTATGCACATGCTTATCGTTTGGGCAGTACCAGCAAGATATAGCTTAGATCTTACAATAGAGATAATTAAAGAAAGTGCTACTTACCTTGTGTAC
The DNA here is from genome assembly GCA_905160935.1 of Enchytraeus crypticus. NCBI lineage: Eukaryota > Metazoa > Annelida > Clitellata > Enchytraeida > Enchytraeidae > Enchytraeus > Enchytraeus crypticus. Next base: position 556,990 of record CAJHZI010000818.1, on the reverse strand, counting down.
AAATCTATGGTAGCAGTACACCAATGACTGAAAAATATCCCCAGAAACAAATCAGTTTTTGTATTTCATAGCCAGTAACTGAGAGATTACTCGAGTAAGATAACCATAATTTAGAAATAAAAATTGCAAACAAGAATTTTGACGAGCTTTTTACTGCATCTTTTGGCAGAGTTGATTGAAGTCAATACACACCATACTTGACATTTTACTACAGACACTACAGGAACAAAAAAGTTTCAGTAGATATGATCAGAGCAACAGTACAGCTGAAATAATTTCACTGAAAATCGCTCACACATTTGGAGCTATTAACAGCAAACTTCTGCTTTCAAATCGTTTGTTTATTTTTTCTACCATAAAGCTTTTAATGCATTTTTACAAATTAAATAAAACATCTTGAGAACATTTAAGGTACAAAACATTCAAACATACCCCCATACCGCTTAGCAGTATTTCAATACATCTCACTTGACAGAGATTTAAATGGCTAATTTACGCTACGAATTTTGTTGTAATACTGCAGAAAATAAGAAGCTGCCATAACAGTTTCAAAACAAAGCAGATAAATTAAAATGTCAATTTAGTTTAGTTACTTCACAAATTCCAGAATGCATTTTAAAAATATCAGCCTTTAACTATGTGCACAATAAAATTCTGATAGAAGCTCAGTAAAAATTCAGGACCAATGGAACTTCAACGTTGTGCATATTAAAAACTACTACCAAGTGTAATTTCTCCCTTATTGAGGTCCATGAATTCCTGACATGCTTTATGCGGCTATAGGGTAGCTGAAAGTATTTAATTCAAGCATAATACGTTTGCTAGGTTGCAATGGTCAATAAATAGGTGTAATTCATATACTACTGCTATTGTAGTGATTTTTATTATGTGCGTTTTATTGTATATTGCTTGTTTTACCGTAAGTAACTTTTGTAAAGAATAATGATGCCTCAGCATGATATACTCCATTAAACATTAACAGACAAATATTTATAAAAATGATACTGTTGTTGCTGATATTTACAGTAGGTGTCCCTTTGCAGAAAATTTAAAAACACAAATAAGGTAATAAAATTACAATTTCAACTTAAATCTAAGACCAACGAAAACTAATAATTTATTAGTTCTGATTGATTCACAATTAAGCAATAAATGTAACTTATAAGGTTTTTAATTAAACACTAGTTAAATTAGTGAATTTTGTGTGATTAGTTTACAAAACTTCTAAAAGCTAAATAAATGTTTTGATGTAACAATCCAGTTAAACTAAAAATTTGGTTTAATGATTCTACTAAACAAATTATCTAGAACCTTTAGTAATTAATTATATTCAATATTTAACTTTATTGTTTCGGGTGAAATAATTTATTTTAAAACGTGCAGTAGTTATGCTTTTTTATTAAAATATTTCAACAGTAACTGTTGCTCAATAATTTAGTTGGAAATTAATTTAGCTTGTTTAGTGTTGTGATCAATTTAGCCAAAAATAGTAATTTATTTCATTTTTGTATATCACAAAATTAATTTAGTCCGCACTGAAATTTAGTTGTCACAAAAATTTAGAACAATATTCCAATATATCATAATTTAGGTTATTATCATCATCAGAGTTCAGTCAAAAATTTAGTTCGTATTTGCATAATTAGTATTTAGTTACAAATGCCGTAATTCTTCCATTACATTTATTTTTAGGAAGTCGTATATGCCAATCCATACAAATGAATGTTAGATTTTTTTAGGACATTATCAACCCACAGACTTGAACAAATCTTTCTAAAAGAAATAACTAGACAATATAATTTCACAACATCATATAAAACAACATCAAATTTTGATAGAAGATTTTATCTTCTTTTTAGAGCTGCCTTTAGAGTTGATTTACCAACATGTAGTTACTCAATTCTTCATGATAAAGTTAAACAGAAAATTCACAATGATTCAAACGTTTAAAGAGAATTCAGTTTCTAGCAGAACCTTCCAGGTTCACGGCCTATTTGGCGTATTTTTTCGGCCGAGTTTTTTATCTGCAAAATACTGGTCTGAACGGACAATAAACATGTTTATATTAAGAGAAAAGTTTGAGGATGTAACGAGCTGAAAACATTCATCAGTTTTAGCCCAAAATTTAGCCCCACTGCTCACTACCAGAGAAGTTATCCTGATACCAGGCCGCCTCCTCACCATCGTACGACGTCTCTGCCCCGTAGCCGCCCTGACCCAGCGGCTGCTGGGCTATCGGCTGTGACCACGAGCTGTCCACCTTCGGTACTTTGGCCTGGAATTGACTGTAGTCCCCGGGGGCCTTTCGTTTCAAACCTGCGATTCCTCGGCCTCTCGGGGGAGCAGCCCCCCTGGAAGCTGAGGCTGGGCCCCCCCTCGCCGGCCGCCTCCCCTGCGACACAACCCTCATCACACTGCCGACACCCCTCCCGGCTGCAGCCCCGCGCCCACGAGGGGTGAGACCCCCAGCACCTCGGCTCAGGCTGCCTAGGACACTCGTGCCTCGAGGCCCCCTCGTCCCTCTGCCTGCTGCTCCTCTACCTCTTACCTGCCAATAGCAACAGTGACATTGTGACTCATCAACATACATGTAATCTATAGTTATATCATTCATTTCAACACAAAGGCATTAGAATGCAGGAAGCAGTGCTCACAAATAAACCAGTTTTTATACAATCTAATTTAATTATCAATTACTCTTAATGAATTAATCAATCAATTATAAATCAATTGTTAATTAATTAATTAATCAATTACTCTTGAAGGGTTTGTCATGGACTTTCTCAAACAGGCTATGACTAAATTTAGAAAATGCATTTATATCATTAGATAAAGCTTGTCCAGATGTCAGATAAAGCAGAGTTAGATAATGATATTTAGCAAATGAGTGTAAGTCAGTTAGGTAGAAGATTTAAGTGGATGGCATTTCTTATTATTAGTATAAAATGAGCAAATGTCTTCTACACAGATCGTAACATGACCAGTAGTGTTTTCAGACAAGACCATTTTTAAAAAAAGAGTTGAAGCTGTCTTCCATTGCTAGACAAGCTTATTACAATTGTCTAATTCCACAAGTTGCAATTCACTTCTCAATATATTGCATAATATTGCACATAGTAACTTGAAAAAGGCAATAAATATCAGCAGAAATATGCTGCAGAAGTCAAGCTAAATTAACATCATGATGAATTGCACCAACTTCAACTAGGTTGCATTTTCACACATCATAATCAATGATAGAAGTTACTTCAGTATATATAACATAACATAACGGCACACTGGGTCAGGAAGCACAGATGCTTGTTTAAGACCCATTTCCTTCTTCCTCTCAATGGTTATTAGTAATCGTTGCCTTTTGATGGCGCATCAATTGCAGCCGGTGCGGATTTAAGAATAGCCTTCCATCACCCTGGGATTTTTTCCTTCCTAAGCTTTTACCAACACTCGGTCTTCCAAGGTGGTCACCCACAAAGTACTAACCGAGGTCGATGCAACTTAACTTCGATAATTATAATTGATGTGCAACTAAACCAAGTGTGCTAATCCTGCCATTTTCACACATCATAATTGATGATAGAAGTTACTTCAGTATAATCAATGATTGATGTTATTTCAGTATAATAAATGACTAATGTTATTTCAGTATAATAAATGACTAATGCTATTTCAGTATAATCAATGATTAATGTTATTTCAGTATAATCAATGATTGATATTATTTCAGTATAGTCAATGATTAATGTTATTTCAGTATAATCAATGATTGATGTTATTTCAGTATAATCAATGATTGATGTTATTTCAGTATAATCAATGATTAATGTTATTTCAGTATAATCAATGATTGATGTTATTTCAGTATAGTCAATGATTAATGTTATTTCAGTATAATCAATGATTGATGTTATTTCAGTATAGTCAATGATTAATGTTATTTCAGTATAATCAATGATTGATGTTATTTCAGTATAATCAATGACTAATGTTATTTCAGTATAATCAATGACTGATGCTATTTCAGTATAATCAGCGATTGATGTTATTTCAGTAGATTAAGCTAATCAATACCAAGCTGACAGGAGTTGGGGTGACGGCCCCGAAGTAACTGTAGTCCTCATAGCCAGCAGTGTAGTCTTCAGTGAAATCATACTCCCCGTACCCGCCTGTCCCGTCGTCATAGTAACTTCCGTCATCATATTCTCCGTATCCACCCCCGTAGTAGTCCATGTCATAGCTAGCGGCTGCAGCGGCTACCACTAGAGCACACAATCAATCAATAAGAATTTAACGTCCGGTTCCTCGCCATAAAGCAATGTTAGGGACGTCTCTTGCAGACTCTACACAAACAGATGCCAAAGCACCACATGATGACGACTGAGTACACAGAGGCCACAAGAGAAAGCAAGATCAAAACAGTGCAAGTCCAAGATCCAAGGCAAGAGGGTCAAAATTTAGACCTATGACGGAAAGAGATGGGTTTTTAGCTTGCCAAGGAAAGTACCAATACAATTACAAGATCTTGTGGCAGAGAGTTCCATATAAATACAATACAATACAATGACAAAGAATTCTCATCATAACCAATCTCTATATCTAAAGAGGTTATAAAGCTCAGTTTAACGTCTGCTTAGTACCAGAATTACAGAGACGTTCTTGCTGGGACTATAAACAATGACCTTCTGCAAATCACACAGCTATGCTATTAAGTCAGTCATCCAACCATATAAAAACACTATTACTCAATTAATTCTATATTTTAAATATTTATTCTATAAATCGTTAATCTCATTTCCAGGAAGTTAAATACTTATAGAAGTGTCGTTCTAAGCAAATATACCGCAGTAGACTGCCTACTAACACATCTCTTTCTCTTAGTTTCATTTTATCACTCTTTCTCTCTCTCTCTCTCTCTTTATGTACTGCCAATTGGCAGGTCCATGGTATCTAATGCCTCCCCTTATCTCTACCTTCCATTTCCTCTTCACGTCCACATAAGAGTGGATCTTTAAGTCATATATAACATTCCTTTTAATATATCATTCTTCTTGGGGGATTCTGCTTATGACGAGGTGGGCCCCTATGTAACAATAATATATAATCTAATAACATACACAGTTATTTTAAAAAAGAACAGTTTTCCCTACGAAAAAGAACAAAAGAGTAGCGTGGCTCAACAGTTGAAAGATCGCCAAATCGACAGCACGTAAGTAAGCAGACACCCAGACACTCGACAAAACACAGGAGAACAAGCAAGCATTCACATTCATTTACACTTACGTCCTCTCAGAGCGGCTCCTCTACCCAGAGATCCCAGCATGCTGGCCCCCCTACCCCCTCTCCCTCCCCTCAGTCCACTCAACATCGACATCATCCCACCCCCTCTAGGTCCACCCCTCCCTCCTCTACCACCTCTACCTCCCCTCATCATACCACCGCCCATCCTAAACGACAATAAATAAACCAATTAAATGTCATGTCATGTGATCATCCTGGGGCGGGTTCCAGCCAAAGGATGATCACATGATATGACATATTTGAATAACTGAACAACTGAAGAGACATAACGGAATTAAATATAGCTTTACAGAATCCACTAAAGACATCACAGCAATTAAATATAGCTTTACAGAACCTACTGAAGAGATCGCAGCAATTAAATATAGCTTTACAGAACCTACTTAAGAGATCGCAGCAATTAAATATAGCTTTACAGAATCTACTGTGAAGACATCACAGCAATTAAATATATCTATTTAGACACTACTGAAGAGATCACAGCAAATAAATATATCTATATAGCTACTACATAGGACATCATAGCAATTAAATATATCTTTAAGACATCACAGCTATTAAATACATCTATATAAAAACTATTAAAAAGAGATCATATCAACTACACATATCTCTTTTTAGATACTAGTGAAGACATCATAATATGAATAAAATATATTTAAACTGAAGCTACTGTATCAATCAATCACGTCAATTGAACGATGTAGCACTTAACCATCCAACTACCAGTCACAGACAATGCTTGGCAGCGAATAAAATCAAACTGTCCTGTCACAGAGGAATTCTACAGTGCTCTCCCCAATAAGAGTTACTCTATTGCAACTATATCTTGGCTATAGCTAAAATTTAATACATCTTCTTCTACCAAACATTGCATTCAACAGTTCACTGTGCAGCCGAATATATCTGGGAAAACTGAAATGGCCAAATTATAAATATTCTGCCAAAAGTGCTTTTCATTAACTTTCATTAACATTTGATAGGTGGAACTCTTTGAGTGAGGAGGTTGTGAATTCGGTGTCGGTGAATAGTTTTAAATATAAGCTGGATGTTGCAATCATGCATGATTGGGGATTAAAATAAGTACTAGGCTTTCTTCCCATGTTCCTGGTTTGCCTAATGAATGAATAACGAAAGATGGTAGCAGTTCTGGTAAATTCTGGTAAATTAAATGACTTAGTAATAATAAATAATAATGGTTTAATGTCCGTTTCCTCATACAAGGATGATGTCAGGGACATCCCCCCATCACATGTCACTACAAATCGATTCACCCCAAACGATCTGAAAAAACATGTAAAAGATCCTAAACAGTGCCGGTCCGGTGATCAAAAAAACAGTCAGGCAAAATGAAATAAAATCTATGGTGGGAAGAGATGTGTTTTCAACTTACAACAGAAAGTGGAAGCAGTAGACCATGAGCGAAGATCAGGAGGCAGAGAGTTCCAAACAGTGGGAGCGGAGAAAGAAAATGAACGTCTACCTAACGAAGTGAGAATATTAGGATTTTTGAGCAGTATGATGTCGGAAGAACGAAGCTTACGAGAAGGTTGATATTGGATTAGGAGATCAGAAAGGTAAGAAGGTTTACCAAAAAGGAGTGTTTTGAAAGTTAACAGAGCAATTTTATACTTAATTCTTTGAACTACAGGAAGCCAATGAAGGTTATTAAGCAAGGAACTAGAGGTGGCCTGAAGCCTCGAGGAACGACAGACAACACGTGCTAGAGTATTTTGAACGCGTTGCAAACGCATGAGAGAAGAAGAAGGTAAACCATATAGCAATGAATTGCAGTAGTCAAGTTTAGAATGAACTATTGAGTTGGCAAGAATTATGGATGAATTTTTATCAAGAGATGACCGTATCTGTCTGATTTGACGAATCTGGAAGAAAGATGAAGGACAGACAGATGAGATATGAGATTTAAAATCAAGATTTTCATCAAACATGACACCAAGGTTTTTAGCCTTGGGAGTAGCAAACATTATATATATCAATCTTTGTGTAACTCTATGTTGTGTATCCGTTGTCTAAAATATATATTGTGAGAAACATTAAAAAGCTTGGGAAAAACAAATGATTCTTACTCAAACCGTCCACCACCAAATCCTGGCATCATGTTTCGCCTCATATCTTTATCCTTGTTGCCGGAAGGTGGTTTGGCCAATGATACGAGCATCTCAGAGTCGTTTAGAGTCTAAAATCAACAGAAATTCATATATGCTCTATATTTTAGATCATAAATATGTTATGTTTGTTTCTATGATATGTATGTTTCTATTCTAAGTATGTTTCTATTAAATAATATAAAGTAAACACAGCCAAAAATGCTAAAAATCTTTATATATTTACACTATATTATATAACATATTTACATAATATGTTATATTTATATAACATATATTACATATTTATTTATTAATTTTGTTTTAATAAAGAATTGCAAAATGTATGAAAATCATAAAGATAAATATCTAAAAAATTAAAAAAACAAAGAATCTAAAAACTTAAGCAAGATTGTTAACCAGAACAAACTTTACACAAACAAAGCAGTTTTCACAACATTCAAATAAAAAATTTATCCTCAAAATTAAAATCAGTAACTATAGATATGGTTCTTTCATTTTCGCTTCTTCATCAATTTAGCAATTGCCTCGTAGACAACATATTCTCAACTATTCAATAACTGCAATTACTCCACAGAAAATAACACAAGAGATATGAGCATGAGTAAAGCCGTAAACATCAACATGGTACATAACTACTGAAAGAACTTCATCAAACAAGAAATAAGTTTAAAAACTGTACAAAGAGATAATTTTTAAAGCATCAAGAGCACTGCTAGAGTGACATATAAATTCTGCTAAGACATATAAAATAATAGATAGTATAAGAATAAAATTACGTAGCAAATATATTCATCATCATCATCTTCCCTTAAATCCCAGTTTAACCAGGGTAGGGATAACAATAGACAGTTAGCAAAAGTAGCCAATAACAGAAATAATAACAATAGAAGTAGCAAATATATAATAGAACGTAAAAGAGAGAACATACAGTGCCATTGAGTTCCTCTATAGCCTTTAGTGCGGCCTCGCGCTCCGCAAAATGAACAAAGCCATAGTCTTTAATCCTCTTCGTTTTCTCCACTGTGCCGTAGTATCCAAACGTTTCTTTCAGCAGTTCTTCTGTGACATCAGCCTTCAGGTTCCTCACGTAAACAACCTTCACCTGAACAATCATTAGTATTCATATCATGTGATCATCCCTGTGGCTGATTCCAGCCAAAGATTTTCTATGATGCTCCTAGAAATTACTATTACTATTAAGTCATTATTATTACCCTGTAATTATCGAAATATTCTTTTCAATACAGTACCAGTCTCAAAAATTCAATGTCAGGGTTTAAAAGTAAAGTAATGTTACTAATTTTCCACTAATGCGAGAAAATACATAGAATAAACACCAGAATGGGCTAGACATTAAAATTCCTTCGACTTTTAAAAATTCTGTTAAAGAGGCAATTCTAAATTATGGTTTATTTTATACTTGTAACTTTAATGATATACAGATATTTCTAAAAGTATGAAAACCATTACACTCACTCTTTCAAAGAATGACAAAATTCAGATATTCACAGTTTATTAATTTTTAAACAGTCGTTTTATATATTTTGAAGTCTAAACAATTTAAAATCAGAAATACAAAAGCCTACTTATATTTTGCTATTAAACCAATCTATCCTTTATTTCATTTTTAAATTAGCCAAATTAATTATAAATATTTATAGATCGAATACACAGATAGCTCTACAACACTAACCTTGGACATAATCTCAGTGTCTAATACATACATAGCTCTACAATACTAACCTAGGACGTAATCGCAGCGTCTAATACATACATAGCTCTACAATACTAACCATGGACATAATCTCAGCGTCTAATACATACATAGCTCTACAATACTAACCATGGACATAATCTCAGCGTCTAATACATACATAGCTCTACAATACTAACCATGGACATAATCTCAGCATCTAATACATAGATATCTCTACAATGCTAACCTTGGACATAATCTCAGCGTCTAATACATACATAGCTCTACAATACTAACCATGAACATAATCTCAGCATCTAATACATAGATATCTCTACAATGCTAACCTTGGACATAATCTCAGAGTCTAATACATAGGTATCTCTACAATGCTAACCTTTGACATAATCTCAGCGTCTAATACATAGATATCTCTACGATGCTAATCTTGGACATAATCTCAGCGTCTAACACATACATACATAGCTCTACAATGCTAACCTTGGACATAATCTCAGCGTCGGGCTCTTTCTGTGGCTCCGCCCAGTCTACAAGTATGTTGCTCTTGAAGATTCTGCCGCTCATAGAGAGTAGCTTCTTGCGCGCCTCGGCCGCGTCCTTGTGACTGTGGTAGTCCAGGAAACAGAAACCTCGGTTCTTCTGCCGCGGGTCATCCGGCGTCGTGTAGATTATGATGTCGTCGAGATTTTCTGTCAATCAACAAAATTTCATCATCATCATCTTGCCTTGAAAACCCTGTTTAACTAGGTTCGGGATAGGAATTGACTGTCTCCACTCGTTAATGTAACAAGATTAATAAGATATTATCTTATTCAATCATCATCATCGTCATCATCATCTTCCCTTGAATCACAGTTTAACTAGGGTCGGGATACGAATAGACTGCCTCAAATCCTCTCTGTCCTACATCATATCATCCATCAGTCAATCCCCTATTTGAGAGTTTTCCATTAGTTTAAATTTTGTGGCAATTTCTGGAGCCCAGGCTCTCACCAACCGAATGTCCTTTCTGACGTTGATGGTTAAAAAATTTTCAATCAACAACAAATAAATTTAGAAAATTTAAAAAGTTTATTTCTCAATTAATATTTAAAATAATTGATTAATACATTTCAAAAGTACATTGATTTATTAATAGAATAAAATAAAACATCTCTGAAATAATTCATCTAATGCTACTTTTGTAACAGAATGCTACAAAAAAAGCACAAGATAGTCGATAAAATTAAGCACTTCAGCAAAAGGTTTCAAACAGTACAGCAACTAGACATGTTTGAAGTCTAAAGCTATTAAAAAATTCTCAGTTTTTACATACTAATGATGCATATCTCTATGCTGAATGTTACAGTAGTAGCAGATAGACCTCTTCAAGTAAGGAGATGTGTGGTAGTCCATCGACAGACTTTCAGAGTGTATGTGTGTCAATCAATATTTCTATTATTATTAACATTATTATTATTAAAATGATAACACTAAATATTAGTTATTTCAAATTTTTTTATTAGTTTATTATTATAAATATTAGCAACATGTCCTCACCTGTGCGAATACCGAATTCCTCCATCAGCTCTTCTTTGCTCTTTGACTTTGGAATGTTGCCAACAAACAATCTGACATTAGGTACTGACACGTTACACTTCATTCTCTTCCCTGGTCTGATCTCATAGTTATCCAGCTGCAATCAATCAATCCATCCAACGTTAAAATCACAGAGTTATCCCGTTTTAATCAATCAATCAATAAATAAATTAATGAATCAAAGAAGTCTAATAAGATATCACCCAACAGTAATCAATCAATACTATCTATACAGGCACACATGTTTCTAAAGAGAAATCATTTTTGTACACACACATATAAATATAGTCACACATTTTACTGCAATTAAAAACAACATTACGCAATGAGGAAAATGGTTAAAAAAAGCTATGGATAGCACTTACATGTTCCGAGTTTACTGTGACTTGTAAATATTTTGGATTAAACCTAGACTAAACAGCTGCAGTATGATTAAACCTAACTAAACATCTACAGTATTTCATCTAGAGAAATGAAATGGAGGAGAACTGAGGTGGAAGAGAGCTGCAGTGTCCTAACAGACCTGTCTGGCGGCTTCCTGTGCCTCCTCCTTGCTGGTGAACATACAGAAGCAGAATCCCCTCGTCGTTCCTGTCGCTGGGTCCATCATCAGTCGCAGATCAAAGATTGTTCCGTATTGTTCAAACAGTGGTATCAACTCATCGTCATAGACTGTGTTAGGTATCTTTCCACAGTATATCTACAAATACACAACATTAGTGACGTTATCTAAACAACAATAGTGTGTTAGGTATCACGCCACAGTATATCTACAAATACAAAACATTAGTGACAGCAACATTAACCCACACCCAACAGTGGGTTGGGCATCTTGTCACAGTATTTATCTACAAAATATAAGGTAAATAATAAGTATTACGGATGTTACAACCCCACGACAGCGAGTAGTTCCTATCACAATGGGTTTTTAATGCTTTTACCCAGGGAACTATTTCTCCGATGACTTCTCAGCTGGTTTCCGCAGCATACCCTGAATGCAAGGGAAGAATACTTACTGAGAGAATATAGAACATTATTTATCATTAGATGACATCTAGCTATGTACTATAGATTTCAGATACCTCACAACCAGGGCCAGGGGTCTGACCCTCCCAGTTAGGGGGTGGCCCCCCATATTTTCTCTGCCCCTGCGTCACCTCATGAGAGTAACCTGTTCTTGCCGTTATAGTCTACAATACACAGAAATAGATCAATATAATCAAAAATTTGGGGCAATAAAACTGACACATATTTACCAATAAACAGATACTGAAATTACCTTTAACTTTTAGTGACTCCATAATCGTTAATTATTAAACTCAATCTTTAATATTATTGGCAGGAAGAATGAGACTTGAGAAGCAAGAGTTTTCAGAAACAATATTAAAACTCCAGTGAACCATGAGCTAAACCAGATTTATTTAAACTTATTTGAATAATGCAACAATGTCCCACCCAATTGCAGTTATATTTAAGAATATGTACCTCACAAAAACAAATTTTACACTATCCTATTTGTATCAATAAGTTAATGTCAACAACATATAAAATGCAAAAAAACCAACTTTCAGCATCATCCTATTTACTATCACAAGTTAAATTAATATTTTTTTATCAGGTTAAACAATTTCTAATTTTCCCATAATTATGAAGTATCTTACCGCTATACGATCTTCCAGAGTCTCCTGATTGGTGTCATCATGTCCATTACCATTCGCACTCATCTTGATCTTTTCAATTAAACCTGCCGATAATAAAGTAAAATAAAAAACTACAATCACAGCAGAGCTGAACCAGTGACATGATTGTAACGTTTCCAACAGCGGTTCAGAATATGTCAAATTCAAATCCTTGCTTAGCCGGTAACCAATATCCATTTCAGTTTATAGTAAATTATTAGTATACCCATATTATATATCAGGGGTTTACTCGTTAATCAGCACGGCCCAGAGTGGAGCTTACAAGGATCCAATTCAGTCATTTAAATCTCAATCATTTAAAATATTACAACCTTACCTGTTGCTCAACAGTGAGCCATTTGTGTATTACATTTTATATAATACAGAATCATAGAATGTACGTCTATTTGCACCAACTAAAACGTCAGTAATTGGAATGCACAAGAGTGCTGGGAAAAATACTATATCCGTACAAGCTGTATATGAAGTGAGTTAACCTCATAAATTTACTACACGAAATGTATATAATATTATAATTTTAATAATATTGATGATTTAGTTCCCTCAAAGCGCGATAAGTTTAAAAATGGTTATTAACATTTTTTAAAATTAAGTTGATGAACATCACCGGATAAATTTGTTTAGTTAATAATTTTTGATTCCCAACATACAAATATTCTACGACATTCTTAGATACTATTTAGGTACAATATTCTGTACACTACTATAATATTCCCACCTTCTTTAAATTAACAAATACATAAATTTGTACTATCACTCTCAGTGTGCCCGATGCTGCGGAATAGAATACCAGATAAGTCCTCTATTGAGAAATTAAATTTGAAGAAATTATATAATGAAAAGTAAACCTGTACGCGAGACTCGCTATCCGTGTAACTATTCGCCTAATTGAACGAATTATTGAATTCTTTGAGAGGAAAAACCAAAACAAATTATTCACCCACAGCGATCACGTGATAATAAACAAAGAACAGAGAATTCAAACAAGATTCTATCGCTAACAAACACACAACAACAATCACAATAACAACAGTTCGACTTCGAGGGGAAGCCAAACCGTTTGCCTAAATGAAGAGGCACATTAATCTTTATATGTTCCTAACCTAACTGAATCATAACTTTTGTAAGGCCTCAATCTGGATATAATTTTTGCAAAGTCTCAATTTGAATACTTTGGACTGAATTTATATGTAATTTATATTTTATTATAAGAGTTTATGAAAAACCGTTAATGATCTCTTACGTAGATTTATTTCTCCTTCTCTTCCTTTTACTCCTGTGGAGTCACTGCCTGAACAATTTTCCAAATACTTTACAGATAAGATAAGCAATCTTAGAGAATCTATCACTCCAGCTCCTAACTCTACTCCTCATACTCCAGTAGAGAATCATTCCAAAGATGAGCTTTCTAATTTCACTCCAGTTACAATTGATGAGATTACTAAATTAGTTTTAGACTCTCCAGCTAAACATTGTGACTTGGATCCTATCCCAACCTCTCTTTTAAAGAAGTGTATTCACATACTTGATCCAGTATTAACATTGCTTGTTAACCTCTCTCTCTCTCTCTCTCTCTCTCTACTGGCAAATTTCCAGTTGCGCTTTTAAGCGTGCAGTTATTACTCCATTGCTTAAAAAGCCCACACTGGATAAGGAATTATTGTCCAATTACAGGCCTATATCTAATCTGTCATACATATCTAAGCTCACTGAAAGAATTGTTCTTCAGAGGCTTTCTACTCATCTCTCTTACAATGATCTATTTAATAAGCATCAAGCTGCTTATACTAAGCATCGTTCAACTGAAACGTGCTTCTATCTGTGTGCAATTCTATTGTTAATGCCATGTGCACACAACGCTTAACTGGATTATGTATGCTTGATCTTTCGGCCTCTTTTGATACCATTGATCACAATATTCTTCTGGAACGTCTTTCTTCCTGGTTTGGTGTTCGTGGAATTGTCTTGATTGGTTTTCCTCCTATCTGACGGATTGTTCTTTTAGTGTGAAAGTGATGGAATACATCTCTTCGCCTTCTCACTTAAAGTATTGGTGTGCTCAAGGCTCCGTTCTTGGTCCTATTCTCTTTAACTCTATACAACACCCAAGCACTCCAATCTCTTCTCATTCTCTTGATCATGAATTATATGCTGATGACACTCAACTATACACTTGTTTCACCCCTAACTCCTATTCTAAAAACCCTCCTGCAACAAAGTTTTCAGTCTATACCCTCTTGGATGTCTGCTAATTTCTTGGCACTTAATCCATCTGAGGCTGAATTCTTGTTGGTCGGGACACCTCAACAGCTTTTGAAGCTGAATGGGAAAACTCTTTCGTTATCTTCGGGTATTAAAATATCACCTGTTTCTTCTGTGAGAAATCTCTGTGTTATCCTTGAAAAACACCTAACCTTCCACGAACACATAACTAAAACTTCACAAGCATGTTTCTTCCATATCCGTGATCTTCGTCGAATACGTCCATATTTGTCACGTGAGACAGCTGCTACAATTGGTGCTGCTCTTGTGCAATCGAAGTTGGACTACTGCAATTCCCTGTTTTTAAATCTCCCTGGCTGTGAGATTGATCGGTTGCAGTTTGTTCAGAATTCTCTTGCGCGAGCAATTTTTTGTAGTTCCAAGTACTCACATGTTACGCCTATTTTGAAGTCTTTGCACTGGCTAAAGATTAAAGAGCGTATCATTTACAAAACAGCTTCGTTAACCTATAAGTCCATCACCATCTCTGGACAAACTTGTATGTCTCACTTGATTAAAGTGATTCAGCCTGCTATTACTCGGTCTTCTAAGTTAATTACTCTTGTGAGACCTAGCTTACCTTCACGCTCTAAGCTATCTAATCATTCTTTCCAGCATGCTGCACCTCAGATCTGGAATTTTCTTCCATCCAATCTTCGGAAATCTTCATTTGAATCACATCAGCCTTTGCTTTCCTATGAGCAGTTCCATAAGCAGTTGAAGTAAAAAAGTAAACAAGCATTATAGTGAATAATCAACTATGTTGATATCTATCACTTTTTAATACCACATGTTTAATCCGTTAGGCAAATTAGACCATTTTCCGTATAACCAGTCCAGTGAATGTCCGAGATTTTACTCTCAGATCAGCGCGGCCGCGATTCGAACCCACGAGGGTTCAATTCACCTCAGGATTTGTCATTTAAAACTTCATGACGTTATCGCTACGCTATTTAGACATTCTAAATAATAAATTCATTGAAGACCTATCTTATCCATCTCTCTTTTCCATCCAGTGTCCATGAGCAGCGACCTGCGCCTAAACCACCTTTTCGTTAACTCCCTTTACTTTGGACTGAATTTCTGGATTTTGGAATTTGCACCGTTTTTGGACCTTCTTTTTGCTCGCCGGCTTGATTTTGTCTCAATAGTGCTCGATGTTGTCATTGATGACTGTAGCACTCTAATTGTTGTTGTTGTTGTTGAATATGTAAAATTAAGTTATGAACCGAAGTGAGCTATTGTGGTGCGGCGCAGCGCCGACGTCGCCTATCGGCGGCCGCTGCGTCGTCACCGCCGTCGGTCGCAACGGCGCCGCTCTGTCGAGAGGGCCGGCGGCCGACGTAAGTAGGCGGGGGGCGTCCGCTTCGGGCGCGAGAAAGGTTTCTCGCTCTGTCGGAGTAACGCTCCCTTGATATATCGAGAGAGGATCGAGTGTCCTAGTAGCGCCTACTGTTACGGAGACCCGTAAAGAATGTCGCGATTCACCGCGACTTGGCGGATCATCTATCAGTCGATTGAGCGACTCTGCACTGTCAGGGGTTGGTGCAGAGTCTTGCTGCCATACGACGTTAGCATCTTCCATTGTATACCGTCGCTGACTACCAGATTGGAAGTACTAGTCGCGTTTATCTATAGAACAAAGTAATTACGACAAACACAGGCAAAAACAGTCAAATTAACAGAATTATTAATCGTATATCAGTATTATATGTGTAAAACAGAGTCAACTACGAACTCTATTGCACATAACTAAATAACTGTTTAGCGAGTCCTATCCCGCAATTAGGTTCTTATTTAACTCTATCGCGTAATTGTCCGTATCAATGAAAATCAATGAGAGACCGCCGCACTCGCCGGACTCGCCGTACGCGCCGGAGTCCAGAAACTGTAGACCGCCGCACTCGCCGGACTCGCCGCACTCGCCGGAGTCCAGAAACAGGTCTTCTGACGTAGACCGCCGCACTCGCCGGACTCGCCGTACTCGCCGGAGTCCAGAAACAGGTCTTCTGACGTAGACCGCCGCACTCGCCGGACTCGCCGTACTCGCCGGAGTCCAGAAAACGTAGACCGCCGCACTCGCCGGACTCGCCGTACTCGCCGGAGTCCAGAAACAGTAGACCGCCGCACTCGCCGCACTCGCCGGAGTCCAGAAACAGTAGACCGCCGCACTCGCCGGACTCGCCGCACTCGCCGGAGTCCAGAAACAGATCTTCTAATGTAGACCGCCGCACTCGCCGGACTCGCCGCACTCGCCGGAGTCCAGAAACAGATCTCCTTATGTAGACCGCCGCACTCGCCGGACTCGCCGTACTCGCCGGAGTCCAGAAACAGTAGACCGCCGCACTCGCCGGACTCGCCGCACTCGCCGGAGTCCAGAAACAGGTCTTCTGACGTAGACCGCCGCACTCGCCGGACTCGCCGTACTCGCCGGAGTCCAGAAACAGTAGACCGCCGCACTCGCCGGACTCGCCGCACTCGTCGGAGTCCAGAAACAGGTCTTCTGACGTCTATTTAGGAAATAAAGAAATTGGTATGCAGGCAGGTGCTCATAAACGAACTATTACGGTCCTAGAGAATAAATTTCGAGAGCATTAGATACTGTATTCGACCAGCTGTCTCCTCACGACCTTGTTCCTAGTTAGCACAACGATCTCCTGCGAGCTACTCAATAGTACTTACTATGAAGGATCACACTTACCCTCACCTGACGTTGATGGCTTCTCTGCACTCCCTACTTCCTGCCCGACCTGTCCTTCCGTGATCTCTCGTCGGGTTTCTCACCGACACGTCCCTTGTAGTTCTCGAAGGCTGCTCCTCGAGCGTTATCTTTACTTCCCTTAATAATTATCTATACTACAGATTCTATAACTATAACTATTATCTCATCACGTACGATGCTCTTAATATATCACTTAATGTATCGTAATATCTCTCTTAATATATACGTATACGCTTTTATCTGCAAGAAGCCGCACACCGCGCTATTAATGAAACACTATTAGCACACGCGACAGTCACACGCTTGTTTATCGGACTGCCCAGATTCCCGCGCGTCGCTTCTTTTTATTTCACGCGTGATAGGCCACGCCTCCATAGACTAGCAAAAAGTCAGCCAAGCTCACACTGCTTAATAATGTCCAAATTATAAAACGAATCAAAGAAATATCTTAACTAATGGCAATGCCACTACATTTTACACGAATCGTGTGCGAAGAAGCTAGAAATCCCTACACTATTAATTATAAGAACTGAACTTTCAGGGGCTGTTGAACCAAATCTGAAATTTTGTTCAGTTATAATCCAATCTAATTGTAACTTGCGCTACCTGCATTTATGCAGAATTAGCATTTAAATTTATCTATTTCTAACTCTTAGAATGATACATAGCAATACATTTTTAAAGACCTGTAATTAATCCTATCATCTACATAGCAGCCATAGGTTCTTTAAGCAGGCCTATTTATATGCTTGTCAAAATAAATTGGACATAGCAGTCCCAAGATATGTTAACTTAGGAGAAATTTCTCCCCATCTCCAGTTGGAGGATTTCCTATGTAATTATAATCCCATGCGATATTTACCCCTCCCCCCAGTGATTGCAAGCTGCAAATATGGTACACTAAATTGCTGCCGCAGGCAAAGAGCAATTGGAGCTGCTCATGAGAAGTTAGGAACAATATATATATTCAAGCACCGTATGTATTATATACACTTTTAAAGAGAAAATATCTTTGATGAATGTTTTAATAACTGTTAATTAAAATTAGCACTTGGGGTGACAGACTGACAGTGAAATAAATATTAATTTAATTAAAGTGTATAATTTAGTTTAATTAAGTATTCTGTAATGTGACAAATGTCACTTCGGACACTACACATACAATCGTAAGTCTTCTAAATTGGTCGACTAAAGGATGTCGACCAACTTTGATTTCGACAAACTCTGAACCGCTTAAACCGTGCAGTTTGCAAGAAGTTTTCAAAATTTGACAGAAAGGTTAACAACCACAGATTTAAAGTGATCGTGGCCTGTGTTTATTTGCTCAGCTGATCGCTTAAGAAGATGTAGGCTTGTTATGATTTGGATTAAGTTGCCCAACTTTTACGAATAATTAGGTACTTTATCTTTACTTACAACTATTAGGAAATATTTTAAACTTAATTAGGCTTTGGTAGCGTTTTATCATTAGGTGTATATAATTCTATATTGATAACATTTTTGTTTTTAGCCGGTATCATTAACTCGGCATTTGCTTGCTATATATTTAAATCAATTAAATAGTCTGATTTGAAGCAATTTTATAAAATATAAATAGTAAAAATTTACTATTACATGAATAACGAGATAAGCATTTGCAAGTTTTCTGGGTATGCGTGTCAGATGCATCGAATATTCTCAGAATTACTGAGGATTAAAAATATTTATAATTATTTGGCAGAAACTGCATAGTTTTATTTAGCTATAACCCTTACTCTGATAGTAGGAAGAGTCTCTTCTAGGAGTGACACCTCTTAGAAACTTCTGCATTTTAGAAAAGGCTCACTTATATAGGTTTATATTTGGGGTTTATGTTGGGTTTAACTCTTGAGTTGTTGTTAATCAAGTAAAACTTTTGCATACCTTACAGAGCTGAGTTTAATATCTGTTCCCATCTTTCCATACTCTGATTAAATTCGTAATCCTCGGTGAAAATTGTATAAGATCATAGGTTTAAAAAATTAATTACCAGATTTAACAGATCTATATATTCTTGACTTATTTTACTGATAGCTGATACGAAGACATCTCCTTCATCATCATAAAATACAGGGGTCGTTCTCTGTATTTTATTTTAGGGGTGATTCCCCATATTCATCTTCAATGAATACAGGGGTAGTTCCTCAAGATTTCAAGAATGCCAATGTTGTACCAATATATAAAAAGGGAAGTAGAGATAAAGCAGAAAATTATAGGCCTATAAGCTTAACAAGTATAATCAGTAAGACATTTGAAAGCATTAAGGATAAAATAATTAGATTCTTGGAAGAATATAACTTAATTAGAAATAGTTAGCATGGTTTTATTAGTGGGCGTTCTTGTTTAACTAATTTGCTAGATTTTTTAGAATATATTACAAAGGAAGTAGGTAACAAAAATGGCATTGATATCTTATATCTAGACTTTGCTAAAGCGTTTGATAAAGTACCACATAGAAGATTACTTAGTAAGTTAGAACCACATGGAATAGCTGGCAAGCTTTTAAAGTGGATAGGTAAGTGGTTAAACAATAGAAAACAAAGGGTGTGCGTCGAGGATGAGTTCTCGTAATGGGCAGCAGTGAAGAGTGGTGTGCCACAGGGCTCTGTTTTAGGACCTCTATTATTTTTAGTTTACATCAATGACATTGACATAGATATTGTATCTAAATTTAGTAAATTTGCAGATGATTCTAAAGTAGCAAAGATTGTAAACAACATTGAAGATACTGAGATTTTAAAGTATGTTATAAAAATGTTACAGAGCTGGTCTAGGGATTGGCTAATGGAGTTCAATGCTGAGAAATGTAGAGTTATGCATATAGGGAATAATAATTTAGAAATTGAGTATACATTGAACAATATTAAACTAAAAT
Source organism: Enchytraeus crypticus (assembly GCA_905160935.1). Classification (NCBI taxonomy): domain Eukaryota; kingdom Metazoa; phylum Annelida; class Clitellata; order Enchytraeida; family Enchytraeidae; genus Enchytraeus; species Enchytraeus crypticus. The sequence continues at coordinate 536,694 of CAJHZI010000818.1, read as the reverse complement.
CCACAAACAGTGAGAAGGATTTAGGAGTCTTTGTGGATAGCTCTTTTAAATTTAGTGAAAATTGAAATAAATTTGTAAATAGTGCTAATTGTGTATTAAGAATGATTAAAAGAACAATTGCTTGTGGAAATAAAGATATTGTGGGAAGGCTATATAAGACTCATGTACGGCCCAAACTTGAATACTGTGTTCAGGCTTGGTGCCCATATAGAAAGATATTGATAAATTAGAAAGGGTACAAGCCAGAGCAACAAGGCTGGTATTTGACTGTCAAAAACTTAGTTATGAGAATAGATTAAAATTCGTAGGATTAACCTCTTTAAGTGAGAGAAGAACTAGAGGAGATTTAATAGAAGTTCTTAAGATACTCAAAGACTTCAGCAAAGTTAACCATAGTATTTGGTTTAATTTATCAAACAACAGAAACACAAGGGGACATATTTATAAACTTAGTAAATTTAGAAGTAGACTAGATTTAAGAAAATTTTTCTTTAGTCAGAGAGTTATAAATGCTTGGAATAGTTTGCCAAGCGAAGTTGTGGAAGCAGAATCAATAAATGCTTTTAAAAATAAATATGATAAACATAAGAACATGTAAATTAGATGCTAATTACATATTCAGTGCCATGCATAGGCTACGTATAAATTTCACATGTTGACATAAAGTCTGTATGATTTGATTTATCTTAATTGGTTTTAGTTATGTTAGTTTAGTTATGAGCCTGATGAGTCTTAAACAAGCATATAATTGCTTCCTGACTCTGTAATGGCATGTTATATTATGTTATGTTATAAGTTTAGGAAATCTAAATTAATTATTGGTTGATTGACTGATTGTTTTTAGAGCACGATGCCTCTAGAGAGGCTAGGATTTGGTCACTTTGCTGTACTGCTGTTAATTGTGCCTGTTCAGTATCTCATCGGTACCTACTACAACACGACAGATGTAGAAAGGAATCACGAGCTACGAGAGTGCGTATGGATAAAATTTCTTAATTTTTTGTATGAAATTTGAAATGTCTAATTCTCAGGTAAATTAAATACTTGAATTCCCTAATGAACGGATTTGGAGAGTAAATCATATCCATGTGACTGGTAGTTATGGCTAATTGGCTAAATTATTTAGATTAGAGATAATTTAGATTAGAAATAATTTATTTAGATTAGAGATAGATTGATTGTTGAAACTTAAGCAATGCTTTCAATAGAGTGATGTAGCGAAGTCAGTTCCATTAGCTCTCTAATTTCTGAAGTGAGTTTCTCTTTTTGATGCCTATCTTAGATACTAGGGGCACTCTCAAGAAATGAATTGATCCACAAAAGTGTGATAGTTTCACTTGCTCTCAATTTCTGCTTTAACAGCTGGGTATAGGCATTAGCATGGATGATTTCCATGGATGATTTCTGGGCTATAATTATTTATGTTTCTAAGTATTAAAATCCTTTTTTCATTTTATTTTTATCCATACTCAAACAATTTAAAATATAGACACATTTAATTACGGAATTGTTAAATTTAAAGTTTATTAATAGTGTTTGAAAATACTGCAATATTTAACAGACATTAAAAGTTATGTCAGAATAAGCTCTTAACTCAGTTTTGTCAAATTTGTACACTTTTCTTTGAAAATTATCATCGCACCAACGTTTGTATCTATTTACCAGGCTAATATCATCCCTGTCGACGTTCAGAAATGATTATTTATCGACTGCGTCATGGATGGCGTGGTTCAGAGAACAGCTGCGGTGGTTGACAGCTGTTAGAAACTCTGCTGTCAGGTCAGAAGGTACGACTGAGGCACGAGGTACAGAAACTGACAAAGAAGAATCTCCAGCCGTTGAAGTGCTTAACTATCGCAATCTACACGGCTATTTTGCAGGTAGTAGTTCCTCTAGCCGGTTGTTTGAAATCATCATAATCATCTTCCCTTTATATATGTGCAGGGTTCAAATCCTGGGCTCGCCCATCATTGACATCGCTGTCGAGTGAGAAACTGACGTTACCATTATCTTTACCAGCTTTTTATCATAGTTTAACTAGGGTCAGGATACGAATGGACCCTCTTTACTCCTGTATGCCCTATACCATTATTAAAATCTCTGATGTTAACATGGTTAAAATGCTTGATATATATATAACGTTTTAAAATTGAAAAGTAAAAGTTATCTTTCTTAGTTATCTAGTTTGTTTCTAAGTCTACTAGACCGCATTTTAGATTAAATGTTGCAAATAATTCTCTAAAAATTTAACAAAAGAATTAAAAGTTAACAAAAGAATTAAAATTTAACAAAAAAATTTAATAAAAAGTTTTAAATACAGTGTTTGATTGATTAATACTTTGACAATAACCAGACACAAGGGTGATGTATTTAGTCATGGTAGTCTTCCAATTTGTCTCAATTCTCTGTTAATAACTTAATAGTAGGACCGTCATTTTCTATATTGTGTCTGGGCCACTGAAGAATAGACTAACTGCTTGTGGCGTAAGAAGCGACTAAACAAAAACTAAGGATTACAGTGGGAAACCAACTCAGAAGCTGCTATTCCCAAGTTACGGGCTACATTAAGGCGTGGATAAAGCATGGCCTTTTGTGAAGGGATTAACTTGCTGATCAATGGAGTAATGAAGTAATCTTTATGGCGCATGATATACACTTTTAATAGGCATATGGATCTGCCACTTAACAGAACACCAGAAAGAGCGAGAAAATACCATTAGCCAAATGTATATATGTTATATATAATATATCTTAATATTATATATATATATATATATATATATATATATAATATATGTTATTGCTCTATTAATTCAGATTCACTTGAACCTCGAAGTCCAAGAGCTGGTGATGTAAAGTTTAGAGTTGGTCAGGTCGTGATGCACAAAGTTTATGGCTATAGAGCTGTTATCATTGGCTGGGACCCTGCAGCCAAAGTAAGCTTCATTCATCACTAATTCAACGTCTATGATACGTACTACCTACATAGTATTTTATCTACAGTCTTTAGTCTTTGAATGAGGAAATCAACATATAGCTAAGATATGCTCTGTGCGCTTCATTGTTTGTCTAATATATGTTGTGGTTGCAAAATTAACATCTAGATAGTTCTGCGCTAATTATATATCGTTCTTGCTAAGATTTTTCTGTAAGAGTTGCCTAACGCATGTATTAAGTGAAGAATGTAACGACAGTGATATGACTTCTGTATTTTAGACCAAATGATTGCTTAAGTTGCAGACTGGTGAAGGTTTTGTTGATTGATTGGAAAAAGCTAAAAAGCTTATTTTGACGTCAGTTTCCTCACTCGAAAGCGATGTCAGTGACGGGCGAGCCCAGGATTTGAACCCCACACATACTGATCCGCGTTCGAGTATCTTACCGACATCGCCACTGGCTCCAGCCAGTGAAGTGTAGTTACCTTTGCCCTTGGTAAGTTTCTATATACCATTGATTGATTAAATTATTGATTGATTGATCCTATGAAAAAAATTATAATTTAAAAATTTACAAGATAAATTTATGTAAAATTAAGTTATTAAAATAATTATAATTTAAAATTAAGTTATTAAATTAATTAAATTCTTGATGCTTCTGCTAGGCACCTGATCATTGGCTCAAGAAGCATTTTCCTGCAAGCAAGAAGGTTCGTACTGATTATTTCAGATCTAGTGCAACACTGTAAATACAGTTTTAGAGTTTTTTGAACAGATGTGTGTTTAGAAAAGACTGATTGTGAGTGGCCACTTTCTACACAAGAGCCATGGCTCTCGCCATGAGGCTCTGTGCTAGTGCAGACAGTATAGAGTCTACATGTCTGGTGTAATGAGCTTGACTGAGTTGACGGTTAAGGCTAAGCTTCTTGAGTCTCCGTGAACTCCACGTGTCGAATACAAAACATTAAGATCTAAACTTATGTCTGTAAGTGCATTCGGTTGGTGAGCACCTAGACTCCAGTTGCTACAGCATTCGCTACAACAGTTTCTAGAACGAATAGAAAAGTTTAGTGTATTTGTATCCAAAACTGGGCTTCAAGAGAAGAAGAAGATGATGCTGTTGATGATTGTATTGACAGCACTGGCAGCAGGGCCCCTGCTATCTGCTGCTTGTGGACATCAAGAACAGAGCTGGCGCACAGAAGACGTACGTGGCTGAAGAGAATCTTGAAGTAGTTATCAACACTAAGGTATGACAGCAGCCACTTCTATAGCTTTGCTTCAATAAGGTATGACAGCAGCCGCTTCTATAGCTTTGCCTCAATAAGGTATGACAGCAGCTGCTTCTATAGCTTTGCCTCAATAAGGTATGACAGCAGCTGCTTCTATAGCTTTGCTTCAATAAGGTATGACAGCAGCGGCTTCTATAGCTTTGCTTCAATAAGGTATGACAGCAGCTGCTTCTATAGCTTTGCCTCAATAAGGTATGACAGCAGCTGCTTCTATAGCTTTGCCTCAAGTCATCCTAAGAGATAGTTGTAGTTACTTTTGGATGTTACATGGCGCCATCTGTAGTTCAGGAAATTGGCATTAAAGTTTCATAATATTTTTCAGAATATCTGAATACTGAATATTAGGGTTTGCCATTTTTTATGTCATTATCAGCGACTGACTGAAATGTATATCTTTATGAGGCTTGAAAACAGACTCTGAGTATGAATATGCACCTTGTGCCTGCCACTTCGCAGAACACTAGACACCTACTCGTAGAATGCCAATAGCGCTCTTGAAAGCTTTCAGTTTGCTAGCACACCGTTGGATGGAAGCCATGTTTTATGTTATTAAGGATATTTGATATTAAGCAAGATCTGCACGGACTTCAGTCCTTAGAGATTCACTTCATTGAAGAGTCATGAGCATTATCTACCAATTACTAAGGCTAGTATTTATGCAATAAGTGCAACTAGTTAAGTGCAACTTGACGTCCCTGACATTGCCTTATGGCGAGGAACCGGACGTTAAATTCTTATTGATTGATTGAACTAATATAGCAACGTATCTATTTGAAAGAATGACTCTGTAATGCTCGATGTCATCATATGAACGTGATGTGTTTGTTTACTGCAGGTGGAGCATCCGGAGATAGAAGATTACTTCGATGACTTTAATTCTATTCGATATTTACCGAAGCCTCGATTAAAAAAACTCTACCCGCATGATTGATGTAGATAATGACTTGATGACCTGCAATTGTTGTTGTGTTATTTATTTTCGTGTCATCGTATGCTATGTGAAGAATAGGTGTACTTGTGTAAACTGTACGTGCAGCTGTGTGCAAGCTACAATATGAATGTAGGTTGTGACCAACTGAAACTGCCCACGTTCGAACCGATGGCCCCCTGTTTATCAGACAAGTTTGCTATCAATTCGGTCATACAACTGGCATGGTGCTATGCCATTATTCTCTATGTTGCTGAATTAATTATGCCACAGGGTTACTTGAATCTCCGCGTTTGCATAGGCACTTTCGGTGTTACGGAAACACCTGCAGTTGTATTATTGTGTCTTTAGACGAAATAGTATATTAAAAATAACAGTATGCGTTTGAATAAATAAGCTAGAAACATTGGAACTATGGGTGTATTTGAGTAAGATGCTAAGTATATTTAAAGAATACATTTTATTTAATATACCTTTATCATGCATTTTCAGTAGCCTATCATAAAATCACACCATCAATGTTAAGTAATAAAATGCAAAGATGATTTAACGCCCGGCTCCTCATATGAAGCTGATGTCAGGGGCGTTTAGGCGAATACCTGCCTTGTCTGTGGCAAATATCACAGACAAGGCAGTGAAAGAGACTTGATAGAGTAATAATAATAATAATAATAATAACAACAATTAGTAATAATGAATTAATAATAACAATTAGTAATAGCAATAATTAATAATAATAACTGCAGGCATCAAAGACAACATCGAGGACTATGGAGACAAAATCAAGCAGGCCCGCAAAAAGAAGGTCCTAAAACGGTGCAAATTCCAAAATCCAGAAAATCAAAGAATGCAGAAGCATTGTATTCTATTCCTTTGCTGGAGACCTTTTTGTGATCGTTTAAGTTTTACACTTGAAGAATTCAAATTGTGCCTTAACAATTAAATTATTAGTTTCTCCATTGTAGGACGGACGCTACTACTGCGGCCTTTCTGCATAAAATTAGTTAACGTAATTATTGTGGAATTTAATTTTACTGATATTGAATACAAATTTCAAATTCAAAATTTATACACAATAAAAATCAGTCATATGAACTTAAAAGGTAGCGGCGTGAATACTATTTGGAACACGAGTGAGACAATATCTCAATCAAATATCATCATTATCATCATCTACTTCCCTTAAATCCCATTGTAACTAGGGTCGGGATACGAATAGACTTGATCCATTCATTTAAGTTTTTTTTAGCAATTTCTGAAGCCTAGGCGCTCACCAACCGAATGCCCATTCTGACGTTGGTTTAGATCTAGTTTTTATGTCGCCTTCTACAACAAGTGCATATTTACACAGTTGGTCTATTCTTCACACAATCAGGACACAACACGGGGACTCAATAAAGTATTATAATTAAAATTTATCTAAGATTTTCATTAACATATAAATTTCATTGTACATCTCACAAAGTTTTGCAAAAGTTCTATAGCTTACAAAAGCTCTATAGCTTACAGCAAAAGAACATCACGTGATGTTGCCTACATGGCTCCAATATAACCAATCAGAAGTTTTGATTGAGCAAATTTTCACCCTTACCTGCATGGCTATAAACCTTTGAACAGTTGTTTTCATAGGTCAACAACAACAAAATTAGAGTGCTACTATTGTCCACGACAACGTTAAGCACAAAGAACCAAATCCAAACATTGAGCAGAATATGGTGTCTAATAAGGGGTCCGAACCAAAATTTGAGATTTCAGTCCAAGGAAGGGTATTAGCAAAATGATGGGTGGACGTCCTTGACATCATCCTTGTATGAGGAAACGGACGTTAAACCTTTATTATTATTATTATTATTATTAAATAGATATTTACGTATTAGTCTCAGTTCATGTACATTGGGTGGATTGGAGAGATCAATTATTATTGATTATTATTGATTTGTTATTGAATATTATTGATATGTTATTGATTACTATTGATTTGTTATTATGGAATCAGCTACTACTATCACATTTCTCACCAGTATCAATGTTAGTGAGCTCAACCTCAGAATTTTATACAATCTGAACTGACCATTTCACAATGTAGCTCTTCATAGCAGTTATATCCAGTGGCTAAAGTGAGAATTAAGAGCTAGGGGAACGGTTAAAAAGTTCTCGGCCCCCTTGTAATGTACTTAAAGGTCTCCTAGTATATAGGCCTACAGTAGTATGGACTCCGAGCAGTGGAACGCAGCTCAGAAAAAATGAGAGAAAGGGGAACGCAGGGAAGTTTAACCATTGGTTATTTACAATTTTCTATTGTCGGTGATGACAATCACGGTTATCTGACACAGCCTAGTAGTCGTTGATCCATTCTCTCATACAGCTGCTCCAGTTCACGCCGCACTCCTCTGTAACAGCAGAACAAATAAAACAAATAACTTCCATTTCATTAAGATTCCGTCAGAGAACAAACACACGTTACCTTAGTCATAACTAAGATTTTTAACAATCTCATTCTAAACGAAGATATATATATATATATATATATATATATAGATCAATATATATATATATATATATATATATATATATATATATATATATATATATTGATCAATATGTTTATCCCTTCAAAAAGAATGTAATAACCACACTTTAGTGTAGCCTATAGCTTGGGAAAAATGACTACTGAGACTGTTTCCTATTACCTTTCACAATTTTTGCGTAGTTGCCTTTTACGACACTTGCAGTTAACTGTTGGCCTATTCTTTGGTGGCCCGGAAACAACATGAGAATAATGTAATTGATACAAGAAGTGTGAAATCATAAGAAGGGGATAAGTGGCAGAGACGCTAAGGCGAAAAATGGCATATTTTATCAGTTTTATTTTAGTTTTGTGTCAAATAACTTAGTTAAAAAGGAACTGGTTAATAAAGTTCTCTAGTTAAACTGGGATTCAAAGGAACATGTACGATGATTTTTAGTAAAGTCCCATTTTATGGAATGTATTGACTGAAAGCATTCTAAAACAACAAATATATAGAAACATCTCTCTAGCATTATGTCAACAATAAGCCTTATAGCATTGTACAAGACGGTAAGACTGATATATATAACTTTCAAGTAAGATAATAAATAAATAAATGATATCTCTCTCTCTCTCTTAGTGCACTGCCTACTGGCAGGTCCATGATATCTAACGCCTCTACTCATCTCTATCTTCCGTTTTTCTCTTCATGTCCACATACGAGTGGATCTTTAAATTATTTATAACATTCCTTTTGATATACTATTGTTCTTGGGGGATTCTGCTTATGACAAGGTGGGCCCCTTTGCCTTCCTCAGCTTCGACTAAAATTTTACTGGGGCAAGGGCGTCATTCCCTTGAGAAAACAATCCAGTTTACTCCTATATTATATTAAGACTGATTTATAGAACTTTCAAGTCAGATAAATAAATACATGATAAATAATAAGAAAAATATGTAAAAACAAATTTAATATTTAATGGTACTATCAAAACACATACGCAACAAAGTTTTCCTTTACATTCAAGGCGCCATTCTCAGCAGTTTTCTTGACTGCAGCACTAGCATCATCTCCTCTGCTAGTGCTGCTTTCACTCGATGAAGAGACTCTTGTCTCCAAGCGAAGCTTACGCCACAACATGGCCGCCGTGTCATGTTTGTCTGCCTCCACCAACAGTACAGCTAGGTTATATAACCTAGCTGTACAATCTATACACGTACATCAGTTAAGATAACAGTACAGCAAGATATTGAATTTCTGTGTTATCTCTGCAAGAAAATAAGATGCCAGCAAATTATAGCCTGTCGACTTGAACAGGAAATAAGATGACAGCACATCACGATTATATAACACGTCTATGGTCTATATTATCTATACATGTACACTGTACAGGAAATAAGGTAACAGGACAGAAGTGTTAGACAAGCTTTTTGCGTTAGCTCTACAACAATGAAGATAATATTACAGTAGGATTACATAACCTTCCTTTGTTTTGCTACATCACAAGAGATATATGCCACTAAAATCTCTCCATACATCAATCATTTATTCTTCAGTGTTCTGGACACAACACGGGCTTTGTTAAGTGATACCAGGGATGGCAGACATAATTAATTCATGAGAGCTTTTAATAAAAGAACAACTCCACATTGACTGCAATAAAAATAACTACACTACTAAGTAGTCAGTAAACTAAATCTTAACAAGCAAGATTTTGTACAATTTACACCGATAACTCACACCATCAACTCTTCATTAGCAAAATCAAACATGAAGAAATTAGCAAAGCTAACAGAATTTAGTAAATTTATTTTCTACTTAAATTATTTATTTATATTTTATATTCTTAAATAACTTACCAGGTATGAGATTCAGAGCAAGCCTAGCCCAGTGTAAGGCATCAGAAAGTCTGGCAGAACAGCTGCTGTAGACATAACTCTTCACTGAGTATGCATCAGAGAGATTTTGTTTGTACATGTGGAAACACTGTTTGTTGTCATCCAAAGTACCTAAATATACATTTTGTAACCATATCAATATTCCAACATTACAAAGACATAATAGCAGCATAAAATATGTAGCAAAACATACAAATACTAGCAAATCGCCTCTTACCTACACACGGCAGCTTGTTTGCGGTTGCCCTATTCTGTTGTGGTCCCAACCATACCCGAGATCAACAAGGGAATGAAAATGTGAATTCTGTCCCAGAGCAGTGGTGCTAATAGCCTTGGCTGGGAGGGGCTTGAACCCCCCTACCGTCAAAATTAGGTCGCTTTTGCAATTCGTCCAGATCCGCAGAGTTTCTTCAGAGGTGAAAAAAATAACCTACATTTTTCCAAAACAAATGTAGGATTTTAGGCATTTTAAGTTTTCCCCAGAATTAACTACGAGTATGATTGGGGGAGAAGAGACGGGGATACACTCACTCTATGAGCCGAATTCAGTAGTGAAAAATATTGAGCCCCCCCAGCCCCCCCTCACAGCATTTTTGTGGTTGCGTCACATATCCCAAAGAAGGTGGGGCATAAGCAAAAATGTGTACTCTAAATTAAAAAATTTCGGGCCCCCCCTTACAAAATTCCTGGATCCGCCTCTGTAGATTATCATATTAAATATTATCTATGGATTTATCTGAGATTTAAAACAAAGTCATATATGAATATCTATGAACATCAAAAGGACAAAAGTGATGAGTGTCCCAGAATAAAGGTGAAGTCAATATCATAATAAATGGTGCGAAGTTGGAACAGGTAAGGAGTTTCAAATATTTGGGTCATACTATAACCGATGATGGGAAATATGAGATTGAAATATGCAGTAGGATTGCACAAGCAAAAGAGGCCTTTGGTAATAGAAAAGAACTTTTAACAAAAAGTTCTTTCTTATCAATAATATAAACTATGAATAAAAATATAAATATATCTAAATAAAATACAAATATAAATTTAAATATAAATTTTACATATATATAAATATATATGTAAAAAATTAAGGATACTCACAAATACATGAAAATAAAAATACCCATACCTGAATCTGTCAATTTATTAGACCCTTTAATATCTGATGTTTCAGAATTTCTACTATTATACAGTATAACATTGTTAAGCCATTCGTTTTCTATGTCTGCAATAACCCTGTGCATGCAATCAGTAAAATAATAAAATAAATATATTGAAGTAGCAATTAAAATCAGTTAATAAGTTCGATAAGGCCCTCAGAATTTAAATTAATAACTCGAAATAATCAAAGTAAATAAGTTAGACAATAAATTCAACATCGAAACAGATTAAAACATTAATGACTGAGAAATGAATTACTTCAAATTTAAAAGTACACTTAATCCACATAATGCAATTTAATAAACCGGGTAAACAGAACTATATAATTTGGCAAAGCTCTAACTATCTCAATCAATAGATTTTGTATGTTTAAGCTTGAGTTTAATGAATTAAATTAGTACTTCACTGATTTAATTTTTATATGTGCGGAGTTCAAATCCTGGGCTCGCCTGTCACTGGCATCGCTTTCGAGTGAGGAAACTGACGTTAACATTAGCTTTACCAGCTTTCAAAGTTTAAATTAACTTTTAATTGATTTCTGCAATTTAGTTTTATTTAGTATGAGATGAGATCAATCAGGTTACCCACCAGTTAACTCTTGTCAAAGCTTCAGTGGATCTACCAACACGCAGTAATGCCTCACAATACAGCAAATCTAACTGAACACCCATCTGAGCACCACCCATCTGAGCACCACCCATCTGTGCACCACCCATATGTGCACCACCCATCTGTGCACCACCCATCTGTGCACCACCCATCTGAGCACCACCCATCTGAGCACCACCCATCTGAGCACCACCCATCTGAGCACCACCCATCTGTGCACCATCCATCTGAGCACCACCCAACTGAGCACCACACATCTGAGCACCACCCATCTGTGCACCACCCATCTGTGCACCATCCATCTGAGAACCATCCATCTGAGCACAACCCACTCCTCTCAAACCAATCCTCCATTCAGAATCTTCAACCTTATTTCTCCGCTTCGTTTGAGCTGCAGACATATCGTCTAGCCCAGACTTACGTTTCAGCGACGATTGACTACCCAACAGTCCGCCGGACGATACATTCGCAGCTTGACTTTTACCAGCCTGACCTGGTCTAAATTCTACCTGACCTTTGTCTATCTGACCTGACCTAAATTTTAATTGACCTCTCTCATCACCTAGTGTAGAACCCTCTGTGCTAGAAATGTATTTAATTCTAGGATTGGAGGGAAGATATATCTTAGACGCAGACAGATTAATCTCAAGCTCATAAGATTTATAAACCGGTATCAGCAGTTTCACAAATTCAGGCCATTCATCTCTTTTTAAATCATCTATCCGATTCTCCTTCGATCTCTTCTCATCTCTAGAAGCCTTGTCAGAGATATCGCCAACAGAAGGTCGAAGTTTCTCCAATGCAGGGGCAACTACGTCGAGCAGTTCATCCAGCCTGTTGCCTCCCAGGAGAGACACAGCTGCCTCACAGTAGACATCACTGACACAGAGAGGCGAGTCAGGCACAGGGTGCAAGAAAGGGAGATCACAGGGTGTATGTAACACAGTATGAGCGCAGTCATTGGATAGAAGAGTCGATATGAGGTTTGCATAGAGTTGAGAGGCTTCGTCATACCTGATCAAATAGAGAATATGATTAGCATATTAGGAACGGTACACGTGTTGTACACGTGTAGAAAGCACTTATTTGAACAAAATCGGTATCCTGTTATTATTGATTTAACATTTTCACCTACAGCGTGATAATCAAAGAGAAAATTAAGGTTATATCCAGCGCTTGCACTGTGATAGACAGGAAACTGACGTTAAATAAGAGGCTACTCGTAAATCATAAAAGATTACAATGTATAAATTGAACAAGGAAACTTTTCAAGCTACAGAATACACTAAAGTTTGAAAAAGGTTTGTGCACTTTATGGAGTTTTTTGGTCAATTAAGTAAGTGATACTGGGTGTGAAAATGAACTTTGAGTAAGAACATGTATCTTGCATCGGCCATTTGGAAAGTATACGAGAGAAAGAGAGAGAGAGAGTTCATTATTGGCTGGTTATCTGATAAGTGAGCTTAAAAGGCAGTAAGTACTTATAGCTGTGAGAACATGCCTTCTGTTATGAAGATATCGTTGAGCTGCTATGTGCAGTATATTGGCATACGACAAGTGTCTATGAGCTGGCAGAACTACACAAGCACAATGTTGAACTAAAGAGTACAGCAGAAACCTTCCATCACAGTCAGATTGGTGTTGTTGTTGCTGCTGCTGCTGCTGTTGACAAAACTGTTTAACAAATACATTAAGACACTTGTTATTCATCACAAAATGAATTAATTCACTTTGCCCGTAATTCAATCAAATAGAAAGCACATCAAATATCATCAAATAAATAGATTAAACATTTGACGTCCGATTCCTCATTAGCGGTCAAAGTCAGGGACGTCTCAAGCAAAACACAACTACGAGCGGTTCTACTATATATCCACTAGTAAAAGCATAGAAGGGAAGAAAGCATCATAAAGTGGGACAAGAAATCACAGAAAATTCAAAATAAATATTTCTACTACTTATTATATTTATTAACAAATATTAACAAATTTATTAACCTAAAGTGGATTGGCTGGTTGTGTGGTGTAGGATAGAAGGGATTTGAGACAGCCTACTTGTATCCTGACCCTGGTTAAACTGGGATTCAAGGGAAGACGATGATGAAGCTGATGATGAAATATCAAGAAATATCAAGAACCAATCAAGCGATTGGTTTGTGGTTTTTGCGCATTCAGATACCCTTTACCATAACCACTTTTCCATTGCTACCAGTTTCCTGATATCCATCTGTCTTTATAATATTTCAGTTGAATTGTGTGATTATAAAATATATTATATCATTAATACATTATTATTATGTTTATCGTCTGTTTCAAATCACAGGTTCCTTATCAGAAACAGATAAGCGGAGAGTTTGGAACCCTCGGCCGATCCCTTATCAGGCAAGCGAGCTATGTGAAAATGTATGTTTATTATAAGTATTTGGAATATGAAGACAAGAATGAGTGTTGCTGGATGGTATAAAGTTCCACTCATAGGTGGACATTTTTTACTAGTTTAGATATTTATTTAAATGTAATTGTTATTTAGCCTATTATTACTACTGAACTCATTCTGTAAAGTAGTCTCGAAGACCGAGTTCGGCCATGACACTGCTATATAAGTTTTCATAGTTAATAATAATAATAATAATAATAATTGTGAAGCTGTATTGTGAAGCCGCTGCCAGTAGGAAGACACTTAAATATGCCACAGTCTCTAGCAGCTACATCTTCCTGCCAATTGCTTTTGAGACATTGGGCCCCATCAACTCTGCGGCGTCTGACTTCATAAACGAATTAGGCAGGAGAACCAGTGCCATTACAGGCGACCAACGGGAAAAAGCCTTTCTATGGCAGCGCCTATCTATTGCACTCCAGCGTTTTAATGCTGTATGGATTCGGGACACATTGGCGAATGCGGCCTCCCAGAGCATAGAGGAACTATTTTAAATATTTTTCATCTTTCTTTTAATTAAATCAAGTCCTTCTTTTGTCTTATATTTTAGCCCAGGGCCTTATACAGCCCAGGGCAATAATTAATAATAATAATAATAATAATAATAACAATAATAAATAATAACTCACCTCAGCCACCAGAATGTGTATAGAGTAATGACCTCCATCACTTATCGACATCGCCACTGACTGGAGCCAGTGGCTATGTCGGTAAGTTATTCGACCGCAGATCAGTATGTGCGGGTTCAAATCCAGGGCTCGCCCGTCACTGACATCGCTTTCGAGTGAGGAAACTGACGTTAACATTAGCTGTACCAGCTGTATCATCTATATAACAAAATATCAGTGGCTGAACAATAAAAACAAAACTATAGTAACAATACAAGTCTCCGTATCGACAACATGGCCGAACCTTGACGAGCAGCTGTAGCGTGTTAAGCTCCGCCTCTGTGTTGTTCATTCGTTGATATTCTGAAGCCACGCCCATCAGTGCAGCTACAGGCAGCACATCTCTGCTCAAACCTCTCTCGTACATACGCACTGACAGTTTGCGCTGACCCTGCGACATTCAACATTGTAACAGTAAATCTTTGTCCTAGTGAACACTAGTACCAATCAATTATGTTTTGTGATCTTATTAAAAGTTTAACAACATTTTTTTGCCACAAAAATAACCCCTCCCCTATGCAATCGTTGTACATTACGCGCAAGAAAATCAAGAAAATATAATTGACTTAGAAGAGAATTTCTATAAAATAGCTAACGCTAACGTTTATTTTTGATTCTGTAACACAAAGTATATCGTTAAAGGCATTTCGGCCCGGATTCAAATAGAAGGCCTCTTTTATACTAGGCAAGCACTGTACACACTTGACTAAAGAATCTGTGCAAGTTCTAAGCATGAATCGACACATAGCAAGCTCAGTGAATAAACAGAGCATGTAAATCTACATGAGCTGAGGAAGGGCACAGGGGGCCCACCTCGTCATAAGCAGAATACCCAAGAAAAATTGTATACCAAATGAATATTATAGATGATTTAAAGACCCGCTCGTATGTGAACATGAAGAGGAAAACGGAAGATAGATATGAGTGGAGGCATAATGTACCATGGACCTGCTAGTAGGCAGTGCACTAAGAGAGAGAGAGAGAGAGAGAGTAAATCTACAGTAATTGCACACATAATTACCAGTGCTGAGAGCGATGCAGCGTTGAGATAAAGAGCTCGTAACATCAGCTGATCAGTGGTGTCCTCAGTCTCGCTCAATCTATGAGCAATGTTTAGAGCATCCAGATAGGAGTGTGACTGGTAGAACAGTAAAGCTGCCAATCAATTCATAAATCAATCGATGACTTGATCGATCGACCACCAACAAAACATACTTAACTAGCAAATAAACAAATAATCAAGAAGAAGGGACCACAAAATGCCTGGACCTTGTAGATAATAGTCAGTAAGAATAACAGCAATTAAGAATAACAAATTTGTTTAATAATTGCTTACTATGCAACATAATACTGTAGAGCACATGGTAACCTTAAGTCAGTCAAGCAATTCAGACAACCAGTAATTAATTGATATATTTTTCGGCCAATATCGAATATGGCGGTATAGAACTATGCCTATAGGCTACATAAGGTGAGGATAAGACATAGTCTTTTACGAATAGGTTAACTTGTTGATTAGTAGAGTGTTCTTTATGGAGAGCAAAATCAGACTGTAAGAATATGTACCTTGGACCAGCTACTTTGTCAAGAAAACTAGAGTAAAAGAATGAAACACTATATCTAGAATTACACAAAGTAAAACTCTAATAATACTAATAAATGTTTAAAGTCCATTTCCTCATACAAGGATGATGTCACGGACGCCAAAACCCTAGCAATAGTATATACACATCAGATTTAAAAATGAACAAATTTGGCTTCTTTTACCTTTCATGAAGTAGGGAAGAAAATAAAGATTTTCGGGCCGACGAATGTTATCAAGTTGAGCGAGAGATTCTGTAATATCGTCGTTAAAGAACAGGCAGATAGACAGCATCAGATGAAAGCTCTCTAGAAGCAGAGAACTGGAGCAAAGATCCTCTCCATTGTTGTTCAGTGGAGGTAATAGAGGCAACACTCTGGCCAGTTCAGATGCTTCCTGTTCAACAAATGACACAATTAGTACGTTAAAAGCTAAAAGGGCTGAACGTTACTCTGCCGTCAAAATTAAAAAGGAATTAATGGCAATTTGACATAAAAATTAAAGGCACACAGCACGAGACATATAGCTATAAAAATTCAACATCATCATCTTAATCCCAGTTTATCTAGGGTCGGGATACGAATAGACTTTTTAAACTTCTTAGTGCAATAAGATTAATAAGATCTTATCTTATTCAATCATCATCATCATCTTCGCTTGAATCCCAGTTTAACTAGGGTCGGGATACGATTAGACTGTCTCAAAACCTCCCTGTCCTACATAGTTTCATCTATCAGTCAATCCCCTATTTTCTCGTACCTTATTCAATATAAGAGCTAAATTAATTTCAGCACATGTCATGTCATCTAAACATGTCATCTTTTTAATGTCAAAAGTTAAAGAAGTTACACTTGTGCTTGTTAAAATTATCTGACAGAAATTTAGATATCAATTATAAACACATCCAGATCACTGTACCTGCTTTGTGCTGATAGTGGAAATACAGGCTCTCAATAAATCTGTAGACTGATCTCTTGCCTCCGATTGTCCGGTGATCATTAAATGGAGGCAATGAACCAGAGTCAGTCTTAACAATAATCCCTGGTTCACATCTAACACATTAAGATGACAATCACAATTAAGACAAATTTGCCCAATAATGTGGCAGTTAATTGACAAGAAATAAGATAAAAGAGGTTGCGAGAAAACGATGACAGATTAGATATTGGAAAATAAACAGAAGTTCTTAAGAAAGAAAGCGACATAGAGATTTTAGACATAGACCATTCACAAATATTTGTTGAAAACTTTCAGAACAGGTAAGCCTTTTCTCAATTGAAATGAGAACCCATATGTATAACACAACAAAATTATAGCTCATTTACAAGCTAAGATATTTAAATCAAGCACTTCTACTTGAGCTAATTTTCAAAAATACGAATAAACTCGCACTGACGCTTTTTAACTCAATCATTAATTCTGTAAGTATTACGAATTAATAAAGAACCTATGAGAATTAACGTTACAATATTATTATATTACGTAAACAAAATACTTGATAGCAAGTTTTGACTTTTCTCTTGAGCTTGTACGAGACTGCATAGTAGAGCAGTGGTGCTTGGCATATGGTCAGACGCAGTAGGAGATGCACTCCATATCTCTAGTTCAGTAACTGTAAACAAAATTTACATAATGCAAAACAATATTTCAATACGAATTGTAAAGCTAAATCTAACGTCAATAGTCACTGGTTGGAGTCAGTGGATATGTCAATATTTGATTGCGGATTAGCGTGGATTCAAATCATGGGCTTGCCTGTCACTGATATTGCTTTCGAGGGATGAAACTGACTTTAACATTGGCTATAAAACTATAGTGTACTATCAGAGAACCCATAACCCTGGCCTCTTCATCATTTACTTATCATTACATTATATTACATTATACTACATTATATTACATTACATTACATTATCATTACTGAATTTAATATTTACGAACTTAAACAATATATACATCAGTAGTTTGAAAAACCCATGAACAATTTAACATATAAGACACAATTTTAAGCATATTTCGGCAATGAAATCAAAATACTAACGCCTGAGGAAAAAAGTCCATATCTTCTTCTCTGCATCGTCAATTCTCAAGCTCTGACACTGAACAATCCTCCCACACCCATCAACATTCAAGTACTGAGGCACTGCAGAGCTATGCAAGCTCAAGGTCAGCTCACACACGTAGAGGTTGTTGAGAAGAGCCAAGTGGAGATTGAGGAAGAGACGTCTACTGGGCAGTCCTGTGCATAAATCATTCATAAGCTTGTTAATCATTAAACAACACGTCAAAGAAACATCTCACTTTCAGTTTCGATGTCACAGTGAACATAACATAACAACAATTAGAGTGCTACAGTCATATATGGCAACATCGAGCACTATTGAGACAAAATCAAGCCGGCGAGCAAAAAAAGGTCCAAAAACGGTGCAAATTCCAGAAAATCAGTCCAAAGATATCAGTCTAAACAGGATGCTGCATAAATCCTTAATCTCTACCTAACATCATTATCACAATCCCACAATCTCTCATATGTTCTTTAATTTTAATCTCTACAATCACGTTCACTAATCCCGGTAATTAAAATCTTCATTACACCTACTTGTTAATATGTTCATTAACGATACTCATTGACTTGTCCATTGATCCTGCTAACTAACATGTTAATGAATTCTTTTAATTAATCCTGTTCATTAATCCTGTTCATTAACCCTGTTCATTAATCCTGTTCATTAATCCTGCACGTGCAAATGTCATTATTTAAAGATTCGTACCATATGGCCATATTATGAGAAAATATTACATCAAAGAATGGAACCTTTCATCTTAAAAGATTAGTACAATAAGAAAAATTAAATATCAATTATCACCTGATATACTACATCGATCTACAATTGCACTAATTTGACATATGAAACTTAAAACAGGTTAAGTAAAGTAGATTGAGTTTATGGCTTTAATGTAATACCATTATACACTTGAATGGATTAAAATCTACAGTGTTAGCTTGCAACAATCTTAATGAGCAGTACTGGTACAATACATCATCATAATACCTTCAATTTTAACAATGAGCTTTCTAAATTCACTGGCAATCATTTCCCTGCTCGCTTCATCGTCGCCATCTTTATGATGACAGAGCTGAAAACAGAATCAATTGTATCAAAAGTCAATTTCAAGATTTGAACTCAATTTTATACAACTGTAAACTCTTGTGCATATTAATAAATCTATAGCCTATCAACTCTATTGTTTTGCTTCTAATTTGGAAAGCCTATCAACACTAGCTTGCCGATTCTATCGTTTACACAGTAGTGCCGAATTGTCAATAATTTTAGAAGATTATTTGATAGATAACACAAGCTTACCCAACTTGAAACTAGTTCATTATTTTGCACCAAAAGATCCTGCAAGATGACATCACCACTAGATTTACCAGCTACTGAGATCATACTTCAATGGTCATTTATAGAATAAATCTAAGAAGTCAAAAATAAAATCCATATAAAGTTCTGCTAAATAATGAATAGATTATGTAGTCATAATATAGTTACAGTTGCAAGATATTGTAATATTGCATTACAGCAACATGGTATCAGTGCAATGACAGTGGTAATTATATATATTACCACGTTGAAAAGGGCAGGAATTTAGCGCACTTGTTAACCTAAGTTAAACAACATTTGTTGAGCCCGGTTAATACTTAGATAGGTGACCCAAGGAAGAACAAGTGTTGACAGCTTTGAATAAAAAAATTACCAGTATGCTTGGAAGGTTATTCTTAAATCTGTGCCAACGGTAAAGCAGTAAGCTAAAGTTAGTGTTAGTTTCCTCACTCGAAAGCTATGTTAGTGACGGGTGAGCCCAGGTTTTGAACCCACACTGCTGATCCGCGGTTGTCTATCTTACAGACATCGACACTGGCTCCAGCCATTAGTGTATCTATAGTCTATCAAGGGCCAGTGACAGGTATTTAGTTATACAGTTACAAGAACTAGTTTAGTTTTACCACTATATTTAGTTAGAGCAAAAGTGTCCAACCCCCTCCAGAAAAATTCTGATCCCATTCAGACATTTACAATAGTTAATCAATTTATACGCCCTATGACACAATCGTGACAGGCAATGCATTAGGTAGTAGTGATTTAATAATCAGGTATATTAATGTAATATATGTAATAGTGAAATTATATAAAGCATTAGCAAGACCTAAATTAGAATATAGCGTACAAGCGTGGAGACCTTTTTAAGGAAGGATGTGGAATGTATGGAAAGATTTCAAAGGAGAGCAACTAGAATGATTGCTGAATGTAGAGGTCAAAGCTATGAATCTAGGTTAGATGTATTAGGTCTAATTAGTTTAGAAGATAGACATACCAGAGGGGATTTAATTCAAGTGTTTAGAATAATTAAAGGTTTTGACAATATCGAATGTGGAGAATTTTTCAAATTATCGGATTATGCTAGAACAAGAGGTCATAGATTCAAAATAATAAAGGTTAGATCCAGATTAGAAGAAATTTTTCCAGTCAGAGAGTTGTCAATATATGAAATGTGTTACCTCAGTATGTAGTAGAGGCAGAGTCAGTGAATGCTTTTTAGATTAGATAAGTATTGGAAAGAAATAAATTAAATAAATTGTTTGTTTGTTTTTTGTAGATAAGCTGCTGATTAGTGGCATACGTATCATATGAGGGTATTCTGTTTCTAGGTATTCATGAGTGTGGGTAAGGCTTGTATGTGTAAGTATGCGTAGGTGTGTGTATGTGAGTGCATATGTGTGTTTGTCTATGTATGTTTGTGCAGATATGCGTGTATGTGTTGTACTGTATGCCTATATTTTGCAAATGGTTGATATGCCTAGAATGTAGTTATATGCATGCATGCATATTTTTGTCAGTATGTAGGTTGATATGTGTATTTGCAAGTGAGGGTATTCTATGTGTATGTTTGTAAGTGTATATGTAAGTGTGTATGTATATATATATATATATATATATATATATATATATATATATGTGTGTGTGTGTGTGTGTGTGTATGTGTGTATGTGTATATATATGTATGTATGTATGTATGTATGTATATGTATGTATGTGTATGTATGTATATATGTACGTACATGTGTATGTATGTATAGGTATGTATGTGTGTATGTATGAGCATGTATATGTGTGTATATATGTATATATATATGTATATAGAGAATGTATGCATGTATGTATGTATATACTTGTAAGTATTTTGAGTGTATATATGTATATATGTATGTGCAAATCTGTGTGTGAGTGTTTGCATGTATGTGTGCATGTATGTGTGCATACGTGGATTCATGTATGTATGTGTATTTGTGCATAGTTGTATACCTGTGTGTAAGTTTATATGCGAGTTACTTATGTGTGTGGTATGTTGGTGAGTGTTTAGTTTTTCCTCTATTCTTCTTTTGAAGTCTACCAGCTTGTTAAGGTTTGTATCTTTTTTCCCTTTACATCTCTATGTATTGAGGTATGATAATACATCTAAAACTGGTGTTACAGGTCTTCGTGACTGCCTTAACCAGTATAATGTTGTTAAGTTATATTAATGGTAATAATTTTAATATAATATTAACAAGAATAGCCATAAACAAAGTGTTTATTTTAATGTAATACTTTACCAATTATGATGTAACTGTGAATTAATAACATGAAAAATAATAGCAAAGTTTAGTAATTTTCTATTTTAGTTTTAAAAAATTGAAATAAAGTAGTTTAACTAATTTTTAGTTTAGAACTTTAAAAGTAGTTTAGATTAAACACTTTTTTAAGTTAACATCATCATAATCATCATCTTCCCTTGAATCCCAATACCCCTAGGGTCAGGATTAGAGAATTTGTTAGAAATTTCTGGAATTTAGGCGCTCATCAACTGAATACTCTTTCTGATGTTAGTTTGGATCTTAGTACTTAGTCGCCTTTTATGACACGTGCAGTTCACGATAGTTATAAAGTAGTGAAACTAAACTATTCTTTTAACTAACAAAATATTTAAATTAAACTATTGTTAGATATCAAACTACCTTTTAGAGTTAACAGAATAATTAAACTACTTCTTAGTTACATGTCCATAACTGTCAGGCAGCGATTACATATGAAGAGGAGGAAATAAAGAAAACCAAAAAACAGAAACTAAACAAGGAAACTCTGTAAAACAAGAGGTGTTATGTGCGCAACCATACAACTAACAACAAATAAACTTTTGTCTTTTGCTAGGCTAGGCATAAATTTGTCCTCTGATCTATTTGTTTTCTTCAGTGACGGCTTCAATCAACTTCTTCTATGCCAAATTCATGCTAATTACAGACAGCGTATTCCCGAATTTTCCGGACTTACTCAAGTTAATGATATGCAATAACATTATAATATAATGATATAACGAAAAATATTAGGTTAAATTTGCCTCCCAAAATTTCATAGAAAACATAAACAAAATCAAGAGGTAAACAAAACGATCAGCTGACTGTTAGTGTCTAATGAAATAATTAACGCATTTATTAATGTTTAATTAAATAGACCTAGTTATGGATATAAATTGAGTAAGCATATTTATTAATGAGTAATAATAATAATAATGAATATTAATATTTAGTAATACAATTATTGGAATTGAAGTTTGAAGCCAAAACTATGATTTATTTAGGTTATATATTTACATGGTCTCAGATCTATATTTCGTCACTTTATAAATAAATTGTAATGGATGCTATAATTATTAACTCACGCAATTTTATTATTTCTTAGACTTCAACATTTATTGACACAATGACATGAACATAAATTTTTGGTAAATGTACTTGTATAATGTAAGTTTTAAGTTTTATATTGAACTATGAGATGTTATTAATATTAATCGGTATTAGTTAATCATAACATAATAACAACAATTAGAGTGCTACAGTCATCAATGACAACATCGAGCACTATTGAGACAAAATCAAGCCGGCGAGCAAAAAAGGAAGGTCCAAAAACAGTGCAAATTCCAAAATCCAGAAATTCAGTCCAAATTAAAGGGAGTTAAAGAAAAGGTGGTTCGGGCGCAGGTCGCTGCTCATGGACACTGGATGGAAAAGAGAGATGGAAAAGATAGGTCTTTAACTGCTTATGGAACTGCTCATAGGAAAGCAAAGGCTGATGCGATACAAATGAAGATTTCCGAAGATTGGATGGAAGAGAATTCCAGATCTGAGGTGCAGGATGCTGGAAAGAACAATTAGATAGCTTAGAGCGTGAAGGTAAGCTAGGTCTCACAAGAGTAATTAACTTAGAAGACCGAGTAACAGCAGGCTGCATCACTTTAATCAAGTGAGACATACAAGTTTGTCCAGGGATGGTGATGGACTTATAGTTTAACTAAGCTGTTTTGTAAATGATACGCTCTTTAATCTTTAGTCAGTGCAAAGACTTCAAAATAGGCGTAACATGTGAGTACTTGGAACTACAAAAAGTTGCTCGTGCAAGAGAATTCTGAACAAACTGCAACTGATCAATCTCACAGCCAGGGAGATTCAAAAACAGGGAATTGCAGTAGTCCAACTTTGATTGCACAAAAGCGGCACCAATTGTAGCAGTTGTCTCACGTGACAAATATGGACGTATTCGACGAAGATCACGGATATGGAAGAAACATGCTTGTGAAGTTTTAGTTATGTGTTCGTGGAAGGTTAGGTGTTTATCAAGGATAACACCGAGATTTCTCACAGAAGAAACAGGTGATATTTTAATACCCAAAGATAACGAAAGAGTTTTCCCATTCAGCTTCAGAAGCTGTTGAGGTGTCCCGACCAACAAGAATTCAGTCTTAGATGGATTAAGTGCCAAGAAATTAGCAGACATCCAAGAAG
The DNA here is from genome assembly GCA_905160935.1 of Enchytraeus crypticus. Classification (NCBI taxonomy): domain Eukaryota; kingdom Metazoa; phylum Annelida; class Clitellata; order Enchytraeida; family Enchytraeidae; genus Enchytraeus; species Enchytraeus crypticus. The sequence continues at coordinate 512,792 of CAJHZI010000818.1, read as the reverse complement.
ATATAGACTGAAAACTTTGTTGCAGGAGGGTTTCAGCATTAGAATAGGAGTTAGGGGTGAAACAAGTGTACATTTGAGTGTCATCAGCATATAGTTCATGATCAAGAGAATGAGAAGAGATTAGAGTGCTTAGGGGTGTTGTATAGAGGTTAAAGAGGATAGGACCAAGAACGGAGCCTTGAGGCACACCATACTTTAAGTGAGAAGGCGAAGAGATGTACTCCATCACTTTCACACTAAAAGAACAATCCGTCAGATAGGAGGAAAACCAATCAAGAACAATTCCACGAACACCAAACCAGGAAGAAAGACGTTCCAGAAGAATATTGTGATCAATGGTATCAAAAGCGGCCGAAAGATCAAGCATACAATGCTTGATCTTTCGTATATTCTAAAATATTAAATATTATATTTCGTATATATATTTTTGTATAGTTAAGAGTCTGATGAGTCTTAAGCAAGCATATAATTGCTTCCTGACTGTGTAATGTTAACATAACATTACACAGTCAGGTTATGTTATAAGTATTAAAGACGTTTTTGGTAAATTCTGCTCTCTAAACGTAATTGCACTGGTTCAGGAAATCATGCAGACAGTTAACAACAGCGTAGTCGTAGTTTTATACCTCGTCATTCAGAAATTTTAAGAGGCAACTACACACGTAGAATTAGCATACACAAGTACATATACACATACATACATACTTATATGTACATATACATACACACATACATATATACTTATATATACATATACATACACATATAGACATACATATATACACAAACACACATATGTACATGCTCATGCACCAACCTGCCTGCATACACACAAAAAGGATTGTACACATACATATGAGTGATAAGACTACATAAGCCAACACACTTGTACAAACACTGGTATACATACATCACAGCACACGCGTGCAATTTTCTTGCTACTGCATGTAGTTATTTTGCAGATAGGTACAGGGGCGGATTTAGGAATTTTTTAAGCGGGGCCCAAATTTTTTTTTTGGAGAGTACACATTTTTTGCTTACGCCCCCCTCCCGGATTCTTCACATGTGACACAACCAGGCAAAATGCTCTGTGGGGCTCAATATTTTTTCACTACTGCGTTCGGATCACAGAGAAAGTGTATCCCCGTTTCTTACCACCCCCCCTCCCAATCACACCCGTACTACTACAGTCAAGGGAAAATCTAAAATGCCTAAAATCCTACATTTGTTTTGGAAAAAAGTAGGTTAATTTTTTCACCTCTCAAGAAACTCTGCGGATCTGTACGAATTGCAAAAGTGACCTAATTTTTGCGGAAGGTAGGAGGTTTAAGCCCCATCCCAGCCAAGGCTGTTTGCACCACTGCTTCCAGGACATATTTCACATTTTTTACTTACACCATGTTTTCCTCTAATACAGTGGTTAAAGTAAAAATTGACAGCTAGTGAAACAGTAAACATTTTTAGGGCCACCCCTTCCATTATGCAGGGCTCCTAGTAAATCAACTGTGGGCCTCTAGTGGGGCCCAAATTTTAAAAAAAATCGAGCTAATTGATACTGAGTTACCTCTAGTAACCTTCACTGGCTATTCCTCAAGTATAATGCAATTATTGTGTTAGTTAAAATATTTTTCAATTGTCCTCTACCCTTGTTATTTCTATTTTTCGAAGCTCTTCGCAAAACATAAATTATTTTGTTTTTCACGCATACTTTTTTGTTGGATTGTCTTTGAAATAATTGTTGCGCTAACTACTGCTATACTAGTTAGTGACCTGAGCATAATATATATTAGAAATCATGAGAAATCATTAGTCATGATGAATTTCTTTTATGAATTAGACAATAAAAGAAGCCAGAGATGTAGAAGGTAATTTTTAAATTCTTAAATATTTATTATAGGACAGAAAAGAGCCCAAAACTTATCCTTTAAGTGTTGAATATCAACAATCTTTCATTCACGTGTATAGTATAACATGGCAGGGTTCAGGAGAGTAAAACAGATCAAGAGATTAAACCTTTAACATTTTGTACTTGGCTCAAAACTTAATCAAGTTTTGTATTCCCACATAAATTAATGCTTATAAAATAACGATTTGAGGTAACTGTAACTGAATATGCACATATGGTGGACCTGGTGGTAATTCTTATTTATTTCTTTTAGCTCATTTTTTACTACACTGAAAATTAACTTATCATCGTTGAGCAATCAAAATAGCAATTCGTATATTGTTTTGGAGAGGCCAGCTGTTTCAATTAATTAATGTAGAGAAATTTAGAGTGGTATTTGGATAAAATATCATCATGGTCGATGCAGAAAGGAAAGGTCAGGCGTTGATGTCGCAGGCCGACAAGAAGTTGAGATCTATGGGCGGCTTGTTTGGATCATGGGTCGGGTAAGCTGCTAAATTCTTTTAAATCTATTGATGCATATGAGTCCATTTTGTGACCAATCCAATGTTAGAACGTTATTAGAAATTACTATGATGTTATTATACGTTTTTAGAAGTTGTTATTAGAGGTTGTTATACAAGGGCTATCAGTGATACTGTTGTCTCTCTTTCTCTTTATCTCTGTCTTTCTTTTTCTCTCTCCATTTCTCTCAAACTTTCTCTTTCCTTCCTCGTTCTCTCTCTCTTTCTCGTTCACTCTCTCTCTCTCTCTCTTTCATGTTCTCTCTCGTTCTCCCTCTCTCTGTTTATTTGTTATTAAATCGTCTAACATCCCTTTTTCAGCTTTAAGTAACCCACCCAACCTTTGGACCGTGGCCTTCTATTTTATAATATCATTAATATGACGAAGAATATGGGTATGAAGTCATGTTGAGAGATTAAACGAGGAGTTTATAACGTTGTTTTCAGTAAAAAGTATTAGTAAACTTTTTTACCAGTTAATATTTCTATAACTTTTTTGAAGGGTCCAATTAAAACATTCTTTGGCTGTTAAGTACTCGTCTTGTTGTTACTAATGACTTGAATTGATGAATTGATCGATCATATGATTAATTGATCAGTCACTTAATTGATTAATTGATTGATTTATAGATTAATTGATTGATTTTTTAAATTAATTAGAGAAACAAGTGATTGATTAGTAGTATGATTGATTGATCGTTTATTGATTGATTGATTCTTCAGGGGCTCAGAGAAGATAGATGAAGCCGCTGAGCTGTATTGTAAAGCTGCTAACTCATTCAAGGTTGCCAAGAACTGGTCAGGTCTGTGCCATGAATGATTGTATTTTGTCTAAGGCGTCCCCGATAAAATAAAATTAAATTAAAAAGCTAATGTTAACGTCAGTTTTCTCACTTGAAACGATGTCAGTGACAGGTGAGCCCAGGATTTGAACCCTGCACAAACTGATCCGTGGTCGAATATGTTACCAACATCGCCACTGGCTCCAGATATTATTGGCAGATCTACATTTTATTATGTACATGTAGTACTAATCTAGTTTGTGACCCTGTAGCCTACCATGTTTTTTATTTAAAAAAGTTCGATCTTTAAGGCTAATTTACATGTCGGGCAGTAAAACAGCATTAAATCAGACTTATTTTATATTAATAATCTGGCGTGTGGCATTCACTAAACCACAAGTTGTGTCTAAAGACGCTGCCTGTGTAAAAAATGAAAAATGTTTGTATCTAAGTTTTTTGATCGTTGCTGAATCATCAGAATATCATCAGAGACAAATCCGACTGGACTCCAAACCTGTGACCTTCTGCTTAACAAGCAAATGTTCTACCAACTGGTCCATCCAACCTGATTAATGATACTATATTATTTCCATATTAGTTAACATTCTCTATTGATAGCATGTATAGTCAATTAATTTTTCACAGCATCATATGTATTCATTTATTCTCACTAAAGGCCGATTTGGTGGGAAGAGTGCAAGATTTGAACCAACTGATCCGCTATCGAACAACTTACCAATGAGTCACCGGCTCAGCCCGTGGATTATGTGTTCTAAGCTGATGAACACCATTTTGATTGTAGTGTGCTGTTGTGTTGTTAGCTGCAAGCAACGCTTTCCTAAGATGATGAACACTATTTTGATTGTAATGTACTGTTGTGTTGTCAGCTGCAGGCAACGCTTTCCTGAGAGCTGCCTCACAGGAGCTGAGATGTAAAGAGAAGCACATTGCTGCCTCACATTATGCTGACGCTGGCAACTGCTTCAGGAAGGTCGATCCTTCCGGTAATCTCTTTATATTTTTTGGTCTCCATATTCACCGAATTGGTAGTTGAGTTGAAAGCATACTTTTCTCATAAGCTAGAGGACTTTTGTTTAAATACAATCTTGACCATCACTGGCCGTAGCCCAAGTGATATGTAAACAGATGTTACTTGGGTTTTCACATTGAAGAAAATTCTTGAATTTATTTGGTTTTTTATATATTACGATCCCGAGTTTCTGCTTCTGCATATGAGAGAAATTATTGTATTGACTAGATTATATGTAGCCATCTAGTGCAATAAGAATTTCAATAAGAATGTAACGTCCAGTTCCTCGCCATGAGGCAATGTCAGGGACATCAAATAGTGCAGATTTTCAAACTTAATCGTATTAGCTGACAAACTATAGTTTATCAAAAGTAAACCCTTGGGACAATTAGGCTGCACTATTGAAAAATTAAGCCATAGTAAAATTAGCCTTCAATATTGCTTACTGATTGAAAGCCAATTGTTTTATGGCTTAATTTCTGTTTAGGCTTGATAATTTGTTTAAAATCTTTGGATTAAGTTACAATGGCCTTGATAAAAGTTTTGCAATTTGAAATGGCTTGAAATGGTTGTTACTTTGGTTTTTTATGATACAGTGGGCAGTATAGGCCTATGCAGCTGTGTAATGAAATGCCTATTCGCAATTTAACTGAAAAATATTTATAATGAAATTAGAAATACTAGTTTCATTTTATTACTTTAACTAATTATAGTATTTGGCTTATATTATTTTAACGTGGAGGAAAATTCTTTATAAACCTAATATTGTAGCATACACTCGTGTTATTCCTTATTACTAACGCTCTCTCAATCTCTAGTGTTCTGTCAAGTGGCAGGTTCAAGGTACATATTCCAACTAAGAGATTGCTCTTATTCTTCATATAGAGCTGCTGCCTTGTTCACGCCTTCTGTAGCATACAGCATGGTAAAAATATGGTTTCTGAGATTGTTTCCCATTACCTTCTTGAGTTCTTGTTTGTCGCCTTTTACTATATGTGCAGTTAACAGATGGTCTATTCTTCAGCGTCCCGGACACAGCATAGGAACATTACTTTTCATAACTATATTTATTTTCGACTATAGGCCTACTATGTCAGCGGAAAGGAAATTGTAAATGATCAACAGATTTTAGGAAATACTTTTCTCTATCGTTATGATATTATCATTCTTTCAGAGGCTGTGAAATGGTACATCAAGGCGATTGATATCTATGTAGACATGGTATGTTTGATTATAACTTCATTAATTTAAGTATTCTAGCTGGATCGTATTTATTAAATATTTTAAATAAAATATATTTAGTGTTTTAAGAATATGGATTTGTAAATATGTTTTCAAACGTTAATTTGGGCTATTGCACAACGGGCTGCTAGTTCTGCCGACGTCGGATGGTAAAATTTATATAATACACAAAAAAGTAAACTCGCATTGAAGTGAAATGATCAACTATGTTGATATCTATCACTTTTAGTACCACATGTTTAAACCGTTAGGCAATTTCGTCCATTTTTCATATAACCAGTCCATTGAATGTCCGAGATTTTACTCTCAGATCAGCGCGGCTGGGATTCGAATCTACGAGAGTTCAATGCACCACAGGATTTGTCATTTAAAATGTCATGACGTTACCCTTACGCTATATAGACAATCTAAATTTCTGTGATGACTCTGAACATTATAAAGTCTAGACATGTCTGATGAACCAGACATGTCTAATTGTTGTTTAAAGAGAAGAACTCCGAAATGTAGAAAATCCTGGGACGAGATACAAGAAAGAGAGGTTTACTTCTATGACACAACTTTTAAGTTGTAGACACAAAGGGGACAGATTTTCGACTCACATGAAACCGGTAGACCCAAGTTCATATGAATGCTAAGTGTTTGTAGGAAGAAATTATATTATATTATATTAAGCAGTGACATACACAAACAAGGCGGTCGAAGAGGTCACAAGTAACCTAACTAGTATATAAAGATTTATAATTAAGTATAGTATATGTAAAATGGTAGATGAATAATATTTGTCTAAAATGTATTTCAATTGATTAATGTCTTGACTCTAATACATTTAATTTATAGAAATTTACTTACATATAGGTATAGAGATGAAGAATATTTCATTGTGTAAATAAATAATCAATTAAGTACATATAATGTATTCATTTGATTAACTCAAAAGGTTACAAATTAGTATGTTCTGAGAGAGTTGGTACAGATAGACAGTTGATAAATGTATTAAGAAATAGGAAGAAGAGTTGGATAGGACACATCTTAAGGTGGGAAGGTGTATTAATGGAGGTCATAGAAGGCAGAATGGAAGGGAAAAGAGGTAGGGGCAGACCGAGATTAGGTATGTTAGATGATTTAAAGATCCACTCATATGTGGACATGAAGAGGGAAGCGGAAGACAGAGAAGAGTGGAGGCGTTATATGCCATGGACCTGCCAGTAGGCTGTGAACTAAGAGAGAGGTATTGAGATGAAGAATATTTCATTGTATAAATAAATAATAAGTATGTATAATAAATCCACTTAATTACTATCGCAGGGAAGATTCAATATGGCCGCCAGACATCACATCACTGTGGCTGAAATATATGAGGCTCAGCCAACAGGCGTACGCAAGGTCAATATCGTTATTTGTTCATACTGAATGGTTCAGCGATTTACGATGATAGCTGTGTGGAGATGATGTATATGCACATATATTATTAATCTCTATTTATTTATTTATATTTGTTTTGATTTTTAAATAAAAAATATAATTATAAAGGTTTAACGTCCGTTTCCTCATCCAGGGATGATGTCAGGGACGTCCCCAACAGCACACATCACTAAATTAAATTACGATTTTTATGATTAATGATTAATGGTGGCAACTTAATTAAACTTAACAAATGGCAAGCATATCATTAAATCGGTTTAAGCCAATATTTGTTATGGAATTCACTCCTAGACATTGTATCCAGCTTACGCATTCTAGTGTACTGTGAATAAATAAGGAAATGAAATATAATCATTGTATGCTATATTTATTAACATTTAATCCCCGTGTAGTGCCCAGGCCTCAACAGAATAGATCAACCATAACATGCACATGTCATAAGAGGCAACTAAGATGGAAACTGAGGAGATTAATAGGAAATCACCTTCGAAGTCATATTTTCTCAAGAAAAAAGGCTATATTAAAGATTAATAAAGGTGCTTTGTTATTAGATCAACTTTCTGATGAAAAGGTTGAGTGCCGATATTAAGCGTGAAAGCGACTGTAAGCAGAAATGTATGTCTACGTTTTCATCACTGATATGCTGTCGAGCTGGAAACTGACGTTAAACGTAGCATTAGATTCCTTGGATCTCCCACATACTATAGCATTAAACTGAGATATTTAATAGCAATAATTGACGCTAATTGTACTAAACAATTCTGCATGTAATTCTAGTTTTTAGTTAAAATTTGTGTTAGGATTATTGGCTTGTTGTTGTTATCAACGAATCGATGTGAATATGTTGATCAATTCTGCTAGAGCTCTCTCAGGTTGTTTGCAGTTTGTTGAATATTCAGTGTTGATCTGATCATATTAATGCTGTGTGTTGTACTGCCTACAGGCTATGGAGCATTATGAACAGGCTGCCGACTACTATAAGGGAGAGGAAGCGGCCAGGTTACTAATCTTAATCGTGTGCTTATCGATATTAAAAAGCTGGTAAAGATAATGTAAACGTCAGTTTCCTCACTCGAAAGCAATGTCACTGACGATCGAGCCCAGGATTTGTACCCCACACTTACTTATCTGCGGACAAATATCTTACCAACATCGCCACTGGCTCCTACCATGAAAATGGCTGGAATGTGTGAAGTGATGTGAGAAATTTACTCTGTATTCAGTTGTTCGTACTGCTACATGTAGCATGTTGGCGCTATAGTGCAATATATTCATGGAATAGAGTGGTAATATTGTTACATGCTTGTATTCACCATTAATCCAGTCACTGATATTCTGTCTGAGCGTAATTAAGCTCATTGTAGGTCGAGGTATTGAGTAACTCTCTGAAGAGTGCCTATAGGCCTAGGTATTGAATAACTCTCTAAAGCTTGCCTATAGGCTTAGGTATTGATTAGCTTTCTAAAGCTTGCCTATAGGATTAGGTATTGATTAACTCTCTGAAGCTTGCCTGTAGGCCTAGGTATTGATTAACTCTCTAAAGCTTGCCTATAGGTAAAGGTATTGATTAACTCTCTGAAGTTTGCTGTAGGCCTAGGTATTGATTAACTCTCTAAAGCTTGCCTATAGGCCTAGTTATTGATTAACTCTCTGAAGCTTGCCTATAGGCCTAGGTATTGATGAACTCTCTGAAGCTTGCCTGTAGGCCTAGGTATTGATGAACTCTCTGAAGCTTGCCTGTAGGCCTAGGTATTGATGAACTCTCTGAAGCTTGCCTGTAGGCCTAGGTATTGATTAACTCTCTGAAGCTTGCCTGTAGGCCTAGGTATTGATTAACTCTCTAAAGCTGGCCTATAGGCCTAGGTATTGATTAACTCTCTAAAGCTTGCCTATAGGTCTAGGTATTGATTAACTCTCTGAAGAGTGCCTATAGGCCTAGGTATTGATTAACTCTCTGAAGAGTGCGTATAGGCTGAGGTATTGATTAACTCTCTGAAGAGTGCGTATAGGCTGAGGTATTGATTAACTCTCTGAAGAGTGCGTATAGGCTGAGGTATTGATTAACTCTCTGAAGAGTGCGTATAGGCTGAGGTATTGATTAACTCTCTGAAGAGTGCGTATAGGCTGAGGTATTGATTAACTCTCTGAAGAGTGCGTATAGGCTGAGGTATTGATTAACTCTCTGAAGCTTGCCTATAGGTTTCAAATACGCTCAATGAATTCATGTCACTGTGGACTTACAGTCTTGTGACTTGATTTCTGACTATACCTCTGATGAAGAAGTCTTTTCTTTTTTACTGTTGTATTGCTATACTCTCTCTCTCTCTCTCTCTCTCTCTCTCTCTCTCTCTCTCTCTCTCTCTCTCTCACTCACTCACTCACTCACTCACTCATATATCTTGAGGTCATAAGAATGCTTCACATTTTCTTATTTTATTTCTGATTATCTCGTAGATTATTTCATGGATGACTGGTTTGTTAATTCTTGTTCCTCTTCTTGTTGATACTTAGCTCCGCTAACCAGTGCCCACAGAAGGTAACCTGGTTTGTTAATTATTGTTGTTGTTGTTGGTACTTAGCTCTGCTAACCGGTGCCTACAGAAGGTTGCCTCGTTTGCAGCTCAACAGCAGCAGTATAGCAAGGCTGCGGATATCTATGAAAAGGTCTGTACTAATTAAAGTCATTCATTTAAATTTAATTTTAATTTGAAGAAATTTTAATTTGTAATTTTAAACAAATTTATGCGTATTGTGGAGTAATGGTTGTAGAAAGTCATTAATTTTAGCAATTTTATAACTACTTCTTAATGAGTGTAATCTCCACTACATAAATTAAACAAATTTATGCGTGTTGTGGAATAATCGTTGATGAAAAATTTGTGACATTAAATTAATATGTAATTAATTACATTGCTTAAGATGATTAGATAAGATTAATATTTATTCATATTAACCATTAGCAAGTTGTAGGTCTAAATATGCCCATTGTATTTGTATTAACGAGATATTAGCTGCTTTGTTCTGTTAAGCATTCATCATCATTCCTTATATTACAACTCTCTATAATCCATATACGAGATAAAATGGCTACTACAACTATTTCTATATTATTAATTATTATTATTTACAACGAAAATTTATATAGCAGTGTCGTGGCCGAACTCTGTCTTCGAGACTACTTTACAGGAAGAGTTCAATTGTAATCATGAGCTAAATAACAATTACATTTAAATTAATATCTAAACTAGTAAAAATTTCTACATATAAGCGGAACTTTACGCTATCCAGCAACACTCATTCCAGACTTCATAATACAACATATTCATTTAGAAAACCTACGCGACCACAATAATGTTTTCACACCACGACGGAAAGCTAAAAAGTTAGACTCATGTCTTAGACTATTTGGTCTCAAACCATTCCAAACGAAAGCCGCGGCAAAAGGCCAGGCTCGGTTATATACTATAATGGTTATTACAACTCTCTCTATACAATAATGGTTATTACAACTCTCTCTATACTATAATGGTTATTACAACTCTCTATATTCAATAATGGTTATTACAACTCTCTATATTCAATAATGGTTATTACAACTCTCTATATTCAATAATGGTTATTACAACTCTCTATATTCAATAATGGTTATTACAACTTACTCTCTATATAATGGTTATTACAACTCTCTCTATACTATAATGGTTATTACAACTCTCTCTATACTATAATGGTTATTACAACTCTCTATATTCAATAATGGTTATTACAACTCTCTATATTCAATAATGGTTATTACAACTCTCTATATTCAATAATGGTTATTACAACTCTCTATATTCAATAATGGTTATTACAACTCTCTATATTCAATAATGGTTATTACAACTCTCTCTATACTATAATGGTTATTACAACTCTCTCTATACTATAATGGTTATTACAACTCTCTCTATACTATAATGGTTATTACAACTCTCTATATTCAATAATGGTTATTACAACTCTCTATATTCAATAATGGTTATTACAACTCTCTATATTCAATAATGGTTATTACAACTCTCTATATTCAATAATGGTTATTACAACTCTCTATATTCAATAATGGTTATTACAACTCTCTCTATACAATTATGGTTATTACAACTCTCTCTATACAATAATGGTTATTACAACTCTCTCTATACTATAATGGTTATTACAACTCTCTCTATACATATTGTTATGGTTATTACAATTCTCTCAATACATACTATAACATTTGGTTACTACATCTCTCTCTATATATCACAGTGGTTATGAGAACTCTATACATACATGTATATTATAATGGTTACTGTAACTGACAGCTCGGTACGACCTGTATGAACATCTCACTGCTGCGCTACGGAGCAAAGGATCACTTCTTCAAGGCGTCTCTGTGCCACTTGTGTGCCGATGTGCACGGTGCCGTCCACCTGCCTCAGAGATACGCCTCCATCTATCCCTCCTTCGACTCCACCAGAGAGTATGCTCTCCTCCAGGTCCTCTCTCGTCTCTCCTTCTGCTTTACTATTAGAATTAGTAGATATAAATGTTCGGGTTTGGTTCATTTTGCAATCATAATGCAAACTATGGCTAACAATCATTTAGCAATCATAAGGCTAACTTTACCTTAAAACCTAGCTCATTTCTATTTTTAGCCATGCTCTGCCTGAACATTTATATCAACTTTTGTTGATTTATTAAGATTGGCTGAAAAATGATTCTGCGTAAATTCAATGCCGATAATTGAACCGAAAATTAAGAACTTAACGTCTGGTTCCTCATCACATAGCTCTGTCAGGGACGTAATTTTAATACATGTTTTGATTATAATCAAAATATGTATTAAAATCACGTCCTTGACATTGCCTTATGGTGAGAAATTAATCGGATGTTAAATTCTTTGCTTTTATTGCTTGAAAAAGGCGATTTAATGGTAAATTTAACGTCCGTTTTTGGTTTCATAAGATGTTTTGTGTAGGACTGCAGAGCTTCTCTTACACGTATGCCTATTAGCACATTCATCTGGTATTAAGACTCAATTTTATTCAGTTTTTATCTCTCGCTTCCATCTAGCGTCCTCTTAGTGACAGATCCAAGGTTCATATTCTTACACTCAGTCTACTGTTTTGCTCAAAAAAGGCGTCCATCGATCAATAGGTTGATCTCATCGTAGATACTGTTCAATAACTATGTATTCTTTAACGGAGCCGTTTTAGCGTGTGAAAAATATGAATTATAAGATGATTTTTCATTGTTTTCCTCTCGTTTGGTATAATTGAATAAAGCATATTTTATAATTTTAGTTCCTTACCTACACATACGCTATTGTATGGATGTGAAACATGGACCTAAAGGAAGGAAGGTATTAGGAAACTGGAGGCATTTGAAATGTGGATTTGGAGAAGATTGGAGAGGATTAGCTGGACTCAAAAGGTTACAAATGAGGAAGTTCTGGAGAGCGTTGAAACAGATAGACAGTTGATAAATGTATTAAGAAATAGGAAGAAGTGTTGGATAGGACACATTCTAAGGGGGGGAAGGTCTATTAAAAGAGGTCATAGAAGGTAGACTGGAAGGAAAAAGAGGCAGGGGCAGACCGAGATTAGGTATGTTAGATGATTTAAAGACCCACTCATATGTGGAAATGAAGAGGAAGGCGGAAGACTGAGAAGAGTGGAGGCGTTATATACCATGGACCTGCCAGTAGGCAGTACACTAAGTGAGAGAGATCTACGTCTAATATTTATGTTGTAAAATTTAATTAAAAGAATGTATCAATGTTTAGACTGTAGTAGAACACAATTTTAGATGATGAACAGACTTTAAGCTTAACTTTCTATTCATGTTTATGTAAAATTTGCTAGTTTAGGTATGAAGCTGAGTGATATATGGCGCAGATAGTAATTGTCACTATTCTAACGGTAAGGTCGCAATTCCTTGCAAACCAATTCAAATAATTCTGTATCAGTTACCCACTGTTTAAATATTTGTATCCATTCACCAGTCCTCGAAAAGATAGTAACAACTGCCAACTTTGGGTAGGGGATATTGCGTAAGGTTAGATTGTTCGCATCGGAAGTAAGTGACCTGAGTTCAAATCCCAAATCAGTCAACAACTAAAATGCTATCCCCTAGGACCTCTGAAAGTTTAATCAAGTATGTAGGCTTGTGCGTGTAGCAATTTGCATCAAGTATCACTCAGCTACATACCTACGTCATATATCACTCATTAGAATACCTACTTTAGCGAATTTTGCAAAAACTTGAATAGTAAGTTGAGCTAAACTCTGTTCATCATCTACAATTTCTTTCTATTACTGTCTAAACATTGACGCTTTCTTTATCATGAAGTTTTAAATGACAGATCCTGAGGCGAATTGAACCCTCGTGGGTTCGAATCCCAGCTGCGCTGATCTGAGAGTAAAATATCGGATATTCACTGGACTAGTTAGGCCTATGAGGAAAATGGTCTAAATTGCTTAACTGTTTAAACATGTAGTATTAAAAGTGATAGATATCAACACAATTGATCATTTCATCATAATGCGTGTTTACTTTTTAGAAGTTGATCCATACGTTGGCTGTTAGCTCGCAATGTTTGGAGGAGTTTGTATGTGTGTATGTGTACGTGAGTGTGTATGTGTATGTGTGTTTGTATGTGTGTGTACGTGTGTGTGCAGAAGTTGACCCAGGCTGTGAGCGCCCAGTGTTTGGAGGAGTTTGTATGTGTGTATGTGTGTGTGTGTATGTATGTGTGTATGTGTGTGTAGAAGTTGACCCAGGCTGTAAGCGCGCAGTATTTGGATGAGTTTGTATGTGTGTGTGTATGTGTGTGTGTATGTTTGTGTGTATGTGTGTGTATGTGTGTGTGCATGTATGTAGAAGTTGACCCAGGCTGTGAGCGCCCAGTGTTTGGAGGAGTTTGTATGTGTATGTGTGTGTGTGTGTGTGTGTGTGTGTAGAAGTTGACGCAGGCTGTGATCGCGCAGTGTTTGGAGGAGTTTGTATGTGTATGTGTGTGTATGAGTTTGTATGTGTATGTGTGTGTATGTGTGTGTACGTGTGTGTATGTGTGTGTGTGTATGTATTTGTAGAAGTTGACCCAGGCTGTGAGCGGCCAGTGTTTGGAGGAGTTTGACGAGGCGCTGAGAGAGTACGAGAGCCTGACGAGACTGGACGACTGGCACAAGAGACTCGTCGACAAGATCAGAGACCAGGTGGACGACGTCGAGAGTGGAGAGTATAACCTGAGATAGGTAGAGAGAGAGAGAGAGAGAGAGAGAGAGAGAGAGAGAGATAGTAGATCGATAGATAGATCGATAGATAGATCAATTGTCGATAGATAGATGGAGACAGTGCAAGAAAGAGAGAGTGAGTAGATCGATAGATAGATCGATTGATAGATCGATTGACAGATAAAGAGAGTGCGAGTGAGAGAGAGAGAGAGATAAAACGATCAGATGGGCGAGTATTAGCGGAGATTGATTGAGAGATAAGTAGATCGATAGACAGATAAAGAGAGAGAGAGAGAGAGAGAGAACTATCAGGTAGTTAAAATGGCGAGTTTAACCTGAGAGAGAGAAAATTGAGCGAAAAGTAAGAATTGATTGAAGAAAAAAACGAATGAAATAAATTAGGTAGATCAGATGTTGTTGGAAAAGATTCAAGTATATAAGTAGTCTGTAGGTTTGAGAAGGACGTGTAGTGAGATTGAAAGATAGAAAGAAAGTGAGAGTTAGTTTGTATGCGTAAAGAAGAAGATATCAACGTTTTTGAGATCATCCATATAATTAACGTGAATATATCGAAGACTGACTACTGATTAACTATTGGATAAAGAGTGTATCTGTGATTCCCGGGCAACAACTCTGGTTTTACCACCACTAAGATATTGTTTGGCATGTAGGCCTATCTCTGATATTAACTAGCCTAGGTTATAAAAAATCATTTTGCACGAGCCGGTAGCGGGTCAGTTAGTAGATTGTGGATCAGTAGGTGCAGTGTTAAAATCCAATGCTCGCCCCGCCACTGATATGATTTCAACATAGGAAACTGACGTTAAACTGTTTTGATCTCGCGGTCTCTTGTGGTCTCTGTGTACTCAGTCGTCATCGTGTGGTGCATTGGCGCCTATTTGTGAAGAGTGCGCAAGAGACGTCCCTGACATTGCCTTATGGCGAGGAACCGGACTTTACATGCTTATTGATTGATTGATTGATTAAACTTGGCTTTAGCTCTAGGCTCACGCAAGAACGCTATAATTATCTGTCAAGTCTCTTTTATCTCTTCTATCTCTCCAAAGTTTTAATAAGCGAGTTAACAACACATTCCAATCTATAGAAGTCCAGTTAACTATATTCTATATATATATATATATATATATATATATATATATATATATATATATTATATATCTATATATATATATATATATATATATATATCCTGTAGATAAAAGAATTAAGTATAAAATTGCTCTTTTAACTTTCAAAACACTCCTTTTTGGTAAACGTTCTTACCTTTCTAATCTCTTAATCCAATA
The DNA here is from genome assembly GCA_905160935.1 of Enchytraeus crypticus. Taxonomy (NCBI): domain Eukaryota; kingdom Metazoa; phylum Annelida; class Clitellata; order Enchytraeida; family Enchytraeidae; genus Enchytraeus; species Enchytraeus crypticus. The sequence continues at coordinate 497,338 of CAJHZI010000818.1, read as the reverse complement.
TCAACCTTCTCGTAAATATTCTCACTTCGTTAGGTAGACGTTCATTTTCTTTCTCCGCTCCTACTATTTGGAACTCTCTGCCTCCTGATCTTCGCTCATGTTCTACTACTTCCATTTTCCATTGTAAGTTGAAAACACATCTCTTCCCACCATAGATTTTATTTCATCTTGTCTGACTGTTTTTTGATCACCGGACCGGCACTGTTTAGGATCTTTTATTTCTCTTCAGCACGTGTTTTTTCAGATCGTTTGGGGTGAATCGATTTGTAGTGACATGTGATGGGGGGACGTCCCTGACATCATCCTTGTATGAGGAAAACGGACGTTAAACCTTTATTTTATATATATATATATATATATATATATAGATATATGTATATGTATATATATATATAATATATATATATATATATATATATATATATATATATATATATATATATATACACACACACACACACACACACATTCTATAGAAGCCCAAGCACCCTCTCTCTGAACTTCTTCAGCACTCTAGCATAATAGATTGTCGCATCGCATTAATCAATTTCCAACGACTGCATGTAATCGCTATTGCCAATATCATGTACTCACTTTCCTCTATTTACTATTTATTTATTGAGTTCAGTCAAATTTCAGCTTATTATTTGTTTGAAGGACCATATGAAGTCAATTATTCACAGAAATCCAGTTAATTACTACGCTATAATGGTATACTTCATACTTTAATCTTTTTAGAAACATGTGTGTCTTTATATTAAACGGGGTGTGTATTTGTGTGCGGGGTTCAAATTCTGGGCTCTCCCGTCACTGACATCGCTTTCAAGTAGTGAGGAAACTGACGTTAACATTAGCTGTACCAACTTTTTATAGGCCTTCAATACTACATGTGTGCTTGCGTGCCAGTTTTACACCCTTTCTGTAAAAGTGTATTTTAGAAGGCTTGTTCTCGACATTTCTGGCTACTCTCCTTTGTCTAGACTGAAGTTTTATAGTCTAGTGCACAATGGTGGTGCGATAGCTTTGCAGCCTTTAGCAAGTGATTAATTTGTAAGCTGTGAACGGATATCATTGGAATAATTTTGAATCCAAGGTTTATCGTTTTGCCTACAACTTTCTCAGGGTGCACGTCTGTCATTATATTGCAAATATTTGACTACATTGATTATATTTTGAAACCTCTGCATCTACACTACTGACCCGTTCCATTATATTGTTCTATATTTGTATTGTTTGTTTTTATAATGGCATTGCTTGTTACTCTTGTATTTACTCGTCTCTGGTTTTACTCGTGCTTCAGGACTCAGTGAATCAACAGTTTTGTTTTCTCTAAGCTAAGTGTTTGCCCGTGTTGTGTCCGTGTCATCACATTATAGACCAATCGTATTCTGCAGGTATCTCTGAGTCGCCTAAGAAGAAGTCAATGATTGCAATGAGAAACTATTTAAAACGAGATTAAATTTGGGAAATGCAAACACTTTTTGACGATGTCAACCTGTTGATTGATGGAGTGTTATTTAGTAACAGATATTGTAATGCGGTCTCGAAAACCGGACACCTGCTTTCAGCGCTATAGTAGTTGATATTGCTCATTTTTATCTACCATTATTCTTTGGGGACTCTGCGTATGACGAGGTGGGCCCCCTATGCCTTCGTCAGCTAAAGAATAATATTCTTAAGAAATGCTATAGATAATCTAAGTATCCACTCGTATGTGGACATGCGGAGGAAAACAGAAGATAGAGATAAGTGGAGACGTTGTATACCATGGACCTGCCAGTAGGCAATGCACTGAGAGAGGGAGATGGCTAATTTGCTAGTAGGAATGTGTACCTGGGAGCTGCAGGCAGCAGAACACTTGAAAGTAGAGAGGATAAAATAAGATGATGTGTAACATATCTGGCAGCTTGTGCTTAGCGATTCTGAGTCACTCCTTTATTGTGAACAGCGTGTAATGTTTAGTGCTATATACGACTATGATGTGAGTGAAACGAGTATATATAATTAGTAGGGTTTCTATTCATTTAAAGGCCTCTCGTTATATTTTATATTTTAATCTATTTACGCCAAACTGTGAATAAATTTTTCACTCTAGAATAAGTGATTAAATGTGAGTGCCAACTTTTGCTCTTACTTTCCTATGTGGTGCATGACTGGTTCCCTGCATACTAATGCTATTTTACTAAACAAAATAACAGTTTAATTAGAGAATTTTTGTTAACAGGTTAATTCTTGTAATATAAAATTCAAACCTAGGTGCGAGGTATTGAGTAGAAGACAATTTCTCTAACTGTTATATTTTAAATTTAATTATGATGATACGAGATACTTGTTAATAACTTTATGTGGAGATATTTAACTACATGTTAACTACAACAAGTATTATTTAACTACATGTTTAGTTAATTAAAAACTAAAATAGCTAACCGTATATCCATTGGAATTGTGTATTTATTGCTTTCAGTAATCTTTTGTAATTGATTTAAAGTATTATATTGTGTGTGCAATGGTTTTTTAATATTGTGCTTTTCTATATTTCTGGTGTTACTCAGGAGTGTGCTGTGAATGACAATAATAATTTAAACTTGCATTTGTAGGTGTCAAAATGTGAAACTTATCCCGAATTCGATACAGTAAATTGAGAATAGGTCATTCCTAAACCGTATGGTTTTGTATGAGCCAGCTCATCATCATCTTCCCTTGAATGCCAGTTTAACAAAGGTCGGCATTAGAAAAGGTTGCAGCAATGTTTGGAGCCAGGCTCTCGCCAAGCAAATGACCTTCTGACGTTGGTTTGGACCTTAGCGCTTTGTCGTCCTTTATACACTTGCAGTCCACGGTTGGTCTATTTCTTCAGTAACCCGGACACTACACGGGTAAATATGAGCTAACTATCATAATAAAGTAAGAGAAAGCATCTCCAGCTGGTTGTGCTCTTTAATGCCAATAGTAGCAGCCCATAAGTACAAATATATACGATGGACTTCTAAATACCAGCCAATAAACGAAGAATATAAATTCCATTAAATGCTGCAAAGAAAATAAAAATAAATTAATAGGTGATTGACTGATGATATGGTGTGGGACAGAGAGGAGTGGAAAGGGTCTATTAAGTGATTGACTGGTGATATGGTGTGGGACAGAGAGGAGTGGAGAAGATCTATTAAGTGATTGACTGATGATATGGTGTGGGACAGAGAGGAGTAAAGAAGATCTATTAAGTGATTGACTGGTGATATGGTGTGGGACAGAGAGGAGTGGAGAAGATCTATTAAGTGATTGACTGGTGATATGGTGTGGGACAGAGAGGAGTGGAGAAGATCTATTAAGTGATTGACTGGTGATATGGTGTTGGACAGAGAAGAGTGGAGAAGATCTATTAAGTGATTGACTGGTGATATGGTGTTGGACAGAGAAGAGTGGAGAAGATCTATTAAGTGATTGACTGGTGATATGGTGTTGGACAGAGAAGAGTGGAGAAGATCTATCAAGTGATTGACTGGTGATATGGTGTTGGACAGAGAGGAGTCGAGAGGGTCTATTAATATCCCGACACTAACTAAGCTGGGATTCGGAGGAAGGTGATGACTGCTGCAAACCCAAATATCTATTACACGTACATTGTGTATAATTCATTATTATAGCTCAGTAACACTGGATAAAACACCATCAAGCTTTCATACTACCACTAAGAACTGCTTGATGATGCCCGTGATGATGACAGTATATACATACACTGTCACCATCAATCATGCAACCAGTAGACTACCGCAGCCCATGGGCGTTTGATGATCTGCAGAATTGACTGTTAAGAATAACCATTTGAGAAATAGATCTTTCATATTTTGCTTTCAAGTTTGTTTGATAGGAGAAACAATAGGAACTCACAAGAATAGCAAGCAAAGACAGATGTTTTATGTGAACCATACAGCTTTTTAGCAAATTAACATCAGATACTGAAAAGTAATGGCATCTTTTAAGTCTTCACCATTCGTCTCTACAATACCATTATAGCAACTTATTAAGTCTATAGCTTTTCTATTGTTCTGTTATTTACATTCAAATTTTAAAGGAAGAAGCGATTGCGAGTTCTACAGATTAACAGCAATAAATTAATTTACTGCTTCAACTATAGTTAAAGTCAACTAATTAATTAATTAGTAATTATTTATAAACATATATTGATAGACTTTCGCATGCATTAAATTACACTGATTATGCATTGTTTGTATATGACAATATATTATACAGTAATTACATGCAATCAAAAATGAAAACAATATATACTACAGTCAAAGTGATGACTATTTTTGCAGCATTACTCTTAACATTAGATACTACACTGCATGCTGAAAAATTACTGAAAATACATTATATTACCTTTAAATAGTCAAATGGCAATATTCAGCCATCAATTTCAAGTTAATTGGAAAAGATAAAAGAAACATATCAGCTGCAACTAGACCGCTTCTATACTTCTCGCACAAAATATTTCAATATTTTGTATACACATACATATATGTATATTTATATATATGTATTTGCATACACGTTAGCTGGAGCCAATGGCGAAGTCGGTAAGATATTCGACCGCGGATAAGTATGTGCGGGGTTTAAATCCTGGGCTCGCCTGTCACTGATATCGCTGTCGAGTGAGGAAACTGACGTTAACATTAGCTTTATCACGTGTATATACGGAGAAGGGAAATAACAGAATGTTATCTAACTGTATAAATTATGTCAAAGTTACTAGCATTTTTTATTAACTTAAACGCTCTAACATCAACTTTTGCAATTGGCTGATACACGAAATTGCCAGTGATCAGCAATTGAATTAAGGCAACAATAAGTAATCTAATAAATTGTGGAGAACACATAACATGCAAATTACATGAAGACAAATACCGATATATTTATTAAATTCTTAACTAATATAATGCATGCAGTCTTTTGTATAAAAGCCAATGGTTGCTGATGAGTGACAAGAGAAACTTTCAGGGGAATACTGCATACATATTGGTAGAATAGGATCTAAGTCTGAGACAGAGTTAAAATGTCAGACACGAACGTTAAATCCTATTCTGGCCTCGATAAACTCTGTATAGGATATACTAAATATGTAGAACATAACAAAATCAGTATTTAAAAAGTGAAAGAGAAAAAGTATTTAATTTTAAAAACCGAAATCCATACATCCAGATCAAATTCAACACTGTAAAACCTTTACTCAACACAACATAGCTAAACTAAACTAAACTATGCAGCCTGGTACTATAGTGCAGTTAGAACTAGACCTAGCGTGCTAATCCTAAACTAGCTACTAATATAAAATCCTGCTAGTAAAACTATAGGCTCCTGGACCCCTAAAACTCACTGACACTCGACTAGAACTACTCCAATAGTATCCTCGTACTATACACTAAAATATCTAGGACTATTATCCTATTACTATCGTCTAGAACTCAACAACTGACTTGGAAAAGCACTTAAAAACTAAACCTAACTAATCCGCCATGACACCTAACTTCCAAGTCCTCCATCATCGCTCAAACAAAACTCATCATCTTCTTCGCAGCTACGTGCGACAACAACAACAATGCAGTAATTGAATACACAAATATACTTACATACATAAAAGCACGAACCTAATACATATACACTGCATCGCAGTGTATATGTATCAGGTTCGTGCGATTCTCAGCCGTGGGCGATTCTAACTAACTAGTGTAACTTTAGTATCTTTCTGCTAACTAGTGTGCAGAAAGTGAGAGCCGCTCTATTCAAAGAGTCATATTGAAAAGAGTAGATACAGTTGTGAGCAGTCAAATCAGCTTTTATTTAATTACCGCCACTAAGCAGATGTGACAAAAATGCTATTTGAAATGACGATATAGCGTGTTCTTAAAGAAAACAAATAGTCACAAATTTTTCAAAAGAAAGTTTTCATAAAACAAATGTTTGAAATCTTCGTAAGACGACTGAAATATTATATAAAAAACACAGTAAATCTTGAAAAAACTGTCAAAAGCTAGTAATATGATTACTAATATACTATAATTAATAATAATTGCAAGTCATATGATTACAATAACACCTACAATTAACTTCAAAGCTTAAAATTAGACAATTCTGTGAAAATATTAAACAAAGCAACCTATAATACCGGTTCCTCATCAAAATAACCCCCTTCATCCTCTGCAGTATTCTCATCATACCCCTCCCCCCCCTCCCCCTCTCCCTCCTGCCACGTCTCCTCCTGATTCCACCGCTCCCCCTGCTCCCCCTGATCCCACTCCTCTCCCCCTTCCACCCACCCTCCCTCGCCCCCACCCTGCTGCTGCTGATTCATCATATCCATCAGCTGCTGCTTATCTTCTTTCAGCTGATCCGTCGCGTCCTTCATTTTCTTATAAAACGTTGACCGCGCCAGACCAAACAGTGAGATGACCGTGGAGGCAGTCATTTGTTTGCTGAGCACGAGGTCTATGGCACGCTGCACCAGGTGATCTGTGCCGGCTGATCTCGGTGCGCGTGGGCCTGGTGGCACGCTGCGCCGGGGAATACCTGCTGGTGCTACAGAATTACCTACAGAAGTGCCAGGAATTCCCGCAGATATGCCGGGGTTTCCCGCTCTTGGCACAGACGGTTTTGTGTCGATGTTTGACACGCGAGGAAGATTGCTGGAAGTAGAGGTTCCAGCCATGAGCTGCTTCTTTGTGGCCGGTGGCTGCGTCGATGCATTCATAGGCTGTACGATATAGTAAAATACATAAAAATGTATTAAATTTTAACAAACAGTCCTCAATGTCTATTGAATTATCTTATTTTTTTAAGAAAACCTTACGATGTTTTTAAGCAGAGAGCTAACGTTTTACTAGCTTTGATTGTCTGTCCAAAAACCAGTACCATAGAAGTGTAATTGTTAAGCTTTTATTAATGCTAAGGTAATGTATCGTTTATAAAGTACTCTAGAATATCCTATGATAATCATACCATTAGAAGTAATGATGGCTATGCCCTTGGGCCCATAGAAGGTTAATCTTGTATCGGAGCTTGCTGCCAATGGGCGCTATCAATAGCAAAGATATGATTAATCATGGAAAGGATTAATAATAACCTGCCAGGAACCTGTAAAGCAGGTCTCGAAGATCGGACATCTGTCATGACACTGCTATAGAAATTATCGGAGGTTATTATTATTTTTTTAATTTTCTTTAATGCCCTGGGCTGTAAAGGGCCCTGGGCTAAAAAATAAGATAAAAGGGACTTTAATTACAATTTTTTAAAAAGAAGCAATTAAAATAATTCCTCTACACACGGGATTATTATTATTATTATTATTATTATTATTATTATTATTAATAAATGAGGAAACGGACGTTAATCATTAATAATAAAATTGTTATTATTATTATACAGATAATATTATCGCGTTCAGTGTCGCATCTCTTGTTCTTCGATATCATGTATGCCCGTTCTACGACGTCAGAAAGCGACGTCAGTGACGGGAGAGCCCAGGACTCGAACCCCGCACACACTGATCCGCAGTTGGATATGCTGTCGATGATGGTTGATTTAAGTGCGATTCTTCACCACCAGGGGAGGTAGAAGTGCGCTCAGATTCCCCTCCCATCTCGCTCATCTCCAAATCCGATATCAAAGAAAATTGCTCCCCGCCAATCAGCTAACTGATGCGCTCCTGCCTCATTCCCGTAGCACCAGGCTGTTTTTGATGTAGCAGTGGCGGACCAAGCTGCTGCTGATCAGATCTCGTGGGAGCAGACTGAGCTCTACCGAGAGGCTGTATCAGAGCGTTGAACTTTAGACTGGACGGACGGTTGACGTGGAACGGATAGAGCAGGTCAGCCGTGAGTTGAGCGAAGCCATCCTGCGGCGGCTGAGCGGTGGCGGAGACAGGACGCAGATGAACCTGAGGGGTCAACCCAGCCGGTGAGCCGATCGGGTTCTGCCGCACGCGACCCATGAACATCCACGTGGATTGCCTCACTGTGAGTCACCACTCACAGTGAGGCAATCCACGTGAGTCACTGTGAGTCACCACTCACAGTGGCCAGGCTTGAGAGCTGAGGCCCTGCCCCTTGCAGAGGTATGTGGGTTGAGGAATGCGGTAGGGGCAGGGAGCCAGAAGATCCAGGTGGGCTCACGGTTAACACGATACGCTGTCGATCAAAGCCCTGATTAAGATGTTGTTGCTTCTGGAGATTGAAATGAAGCACCGGCTGAATCTGAAGGCACGACGACTGCAACTTCTTCTGTATCTTATGAAGTGTCTGACGGCTGCGATTATCAATTCGGTCATGCTTCTCATGCTGTTGACAATGATTTTCAGCACCGTGTTGTTCATGATGATTTTCATCACACTGCAGAACATGATGTTTTCCAGCACTGAGCGGTTCATAATAACTTTCTGCACCGTGCTGTTCATGATGATCTTCAGCACCGTGCTGTTCATGATGATCTTCAGCACCGAGCTGTTCATGATGATCTTCAGCACCGTGCTGTTCATGATGATCTTCAGCACCGAGCTGTTCATGATGAACTTCAGCACCGAGCTGTTCATGATGAACTTCAGCACTAAACTGTTCATAATGACTTTCAGCCTTTATCATGACGTCATCCTGAAAAAGATTATTATTATTATTATTATTATTATTATTATTATTATTATTATTATTATATTACCCTAGCGCGTTTTCTGTTAGGAGGTCCACCTCCCCCATGATCTCCCACCACACTGGGTGAGCCTGCCGTGCACCCAGCACCCACCTCCCTCTTAATCCTCACCTCACCCCCTGCTGCACCAGCAGTCACCACGTGACACTGGTTGCCTTGGAAACCACCGTTGTTATGGAGATTTCTTGTAGCTGAGACACGAGAGACTAGTCCAGGTTCTTGCTTGACTGGCAATGCTGCGTCAACTCTGTTGTCGTTTAAGACTGACTTCACACAATCAATCAATAATAAGGTTAGTCAGTCATTGAATCAGTCAGTTTAAGACTGACTTCACACAATCAGTCAATGATAAGGTTAGTCAGTCATTTAATCAGTCAGTTTAAGACTGACTTCACACAATCAATCAATGATAAGGTTAGTCAGTCATTTAATCAGTCAGTTTAAGACTGACTTCACACAATCAGTCAATGATAAGGTTAGTCAATCAGCTAATCAGTCAGATTAAGACTGACTTCACACAATCAGTCAATGATAAGGTTAGTCAATCAGTTAATCAGTCAGTTTAAGACTGACTTCACACAATCAGTCAATGATAAGGTTAGTCAATCAGTTAATCAGTCAGTTTAAGACAGACTGCACACAATCAATCAATGATAAGGTTAGTCAATCATTTAATCAGTCAGCGAGCCAGTCAATATGGCACTCAACAGGTCAAGCAGGAGTTATCTAGTTACTAGCAAAATTACCATGTATTACAAAATTAGCTTGTATAACGCCATAATTATATATATATATATATATATATATATAGATCAATCTTTAATTTTATTCATACTCATTTCAATTTCAATTGAGAGATAAATTAAAAAAATGTTTATACCTTATTTAAAAGCAGCCTATTGCTTTCTAGAATTAAGTTGTTAACAATGCTTGATGCCTTTGAAGTATTGATCATTTACCTCATTAACATTTAGTATGATATGGGAGGATGTATTGATCAGTACATCATTAACATTTAGAAAGTTATGGGTTGACGTATTGAGCACTTAATCATTAACATTTAGTATGATATGAGATGATGCATTGATCAATACATCATTAATATTTAATATGATATAGGATGATGTATTGATCACTACGTGACTTTACATCATTAACATTTAGAAAGATATGGGTATGATGCATTAATAATTACCTCATTAATAAAGACAATAAAATAAGAAGGTGACATTGATAATTACTTCTTTCATTAATTTTGAAATTGACTTAAGCATGTACAGATAATTAAATAATTAATGTTGAATATTTGTCAATGGCACAGGGACAACGTATTGAGAATTGCCTCATTCACATTTGACTATCACATATTGACTATTACATACTCATTCACATTAGACTATTACATACTCATTCACATTAGATTATTACATACTCATTCACATTGGACTATTACATACTCATTCACATTTGACGCTTACATACTCATTCATATTGGACTATTACATACTCATTCACATTTGACTCTTACATACTCATTCACATTTGACTCTTACATACTCATTCATATTTGACTCTTACATACTCATTCATATTGGACTATTACATACTCATTCACATTTGACTCTTACACACTCATTCATATTGGACTATTACATACTCATTCACATTTGACTCTTACACACTCATTCACATTGGACTATTACATACTCATTCACATTTGACTCCTACACATTCATTCACATTGGACTATTACATAGGCACGACCTATTGATTTATCTACAGTCCATCTGTACCAACATAGCTCTGAAGGAAGTTGGTACAAATAGACAGCTGATAAATGCATTAAGAAAGGAAGAAATGAATAGGACTCATTCTAAGGGGGAATGTCTCATAGACAGCAGAATGGAAGGAAATAGAGGCAGAGACAGGCCAAGATTAGGAATCTTAGATGATATAGAGATTCACTCATATATGGAATTTATGGATATGAAGAGGAAAGTGAAAAATAGAGACGAGTGGACCTGCCAGCAGGCAGTGCACTAAGAGAGAGAGAGAGACATATTGATAATTACCTCATTGATGTTAATGAGCAGAATGTCGGTGCTGTCAATTGTAATCCCTAGCAGTCCTTCTATAGAAAGTCTCGCAGAGAAAATAATTCCTGAGCGGCACAGGTTTAATATGGAAGATTTGATGGCATCTCGTATGACCTGCTTCTGCTGATCAGATACACCCAGTGCCTTGGATCTGACTGCCTCAGAGGTACCAGCATTATATCCCCAGTCCTCCTGACTCTGCATCTCCACGGCATTGTAGCCAAACGATAAACTTGTAGCAGACATGGCTGACTACTTATTTGATTTCCAATTAATTACTATTTAAAGCTAAAACTAAATTAAAATAATTTCTGCAAGTAAATAGATATTATATATTATTTTGTGACAGATTGCACATATTGCATTTCTTTGGGATCACAAGAGACAATATAAGCATCAATCAATCAATCAAAGTGTATTTATGCGGCGGCAATAAATTGACTTGCACGTGCAGAACTTTGTCCAATTGGAGCAAACAATAGGAATCAGTACTACAAAGCTGCTAGTCTTGCCATTACCAAATCTGTTTCAGTCACTTCATAACAGTTTTCATTGATTGCAAATCTCCTATGTGATTTACCAGAGTAGTTCTATATGTTCTATATGTGTCCAAAGAAGAACAAAAAGTTCAGAAGTCGCAGCACACTCTTGGACTCTGGGTATTGTAAACTGAAATAACACCATACACTTCTAATTTTTTCTAATTGACATTTTTCTTGCATTATTTATGAATCATGAATTATTCAATTATGCATGAGAGCTGTAATTTACTTTATAGAATTTCTCAATATCAGCAATTGATGTAAAATAATTTAAAAGATCATTTTAGGAATACGAGGTGAAAAGGGTTCACATGTTAACAGTATTCTTAATGCATGTTCTGAACATTAGAAACATTTTGAAGTTGGTAAAATATTAAGAATAATAATAATTTACAGTATAAATTGAATTAAAATAATGCAATTATTGAATAATACAAAGATGGCTATGGAAATGTTCACACATTTTGCTGGCCGCTATACGTTAAATATTTAAATCCACTATGTTTCAACTGTAAGAAACAAAATCACCCATATATCATGTACTATAATACTTTGTTTTACTTTTATTTCTTGAAAATGTCAGCTTTACAGTGTCTCTTTAGAGTTCCACCAAATGGCAGCTCTAACAAGGTATATATAAGTATAGGTATCAGAATTCTCTTTATGCATCTTACTAGAATAGAAGAAAGAGAGCACAAATGTTTGACTACAAGTGATATAGGTTTATAGAGCTATCTTTAAGTTATTCTCTTATTACTATTATGCAAGGAGGTCTGTTTTACGAAATAAATGCTAATTCAATTTAACGAACTATAGGAAAGTTGAAAACATGCGAAAATCTAGGATTTACAGAATATTTTAACTTGCAAATTCGACTGATTTCGTCTGGAAGTAGGATCACGTTCAAATACTCTGAAATTGTTGATATGCCATCCTGAAATATAAATCCGCTGTCAACTCACTTCTGACTTGTGAGCCCTCTATAGATCCTTGTTCAACGTAGTATTGCTATTTAACCATAGCTCAACATAGAGCAAAGAGTTTCAAGTAACAATAATAATAATAATAATAACACACATTATAGTGAAATGATCAACTATGTTGATATCTATCACTTTTAATACCACATATTATAACCGTTAGGCAATTTAGTCCATTTACCGTGTAGCCAGTCCAGTGAATGTCCGAGATTTTACTCTCAGATAAGCACAGCTGGGATTCGAACCCACGAGAGTTCAATTCACCTCAGGGTCTGTCATTTAAAACTTCATGACGTTATCTACACCCTTAACCATTGCGCTATTGAGACATTCAAACACTTCAAGAATGTCGCAATTGGGGCCAAATTAAGACTATACAAACTAAATGCATTTATGTTTCGCTAGCACCCCTTCTTGGACTAAGACTCAACCCGACGTCAGAAAGGGCATTCATTTGGTGAGCGCCTAGGCTCTAGATATTTTTACAAAATTTTATAATCCCGACCCTAGTTAGACTGGGATTCAGGGGAGGATCATGACGATGATTGATGACCATTTTACTATGACGTATGCTAGCCTATACTACTACAGTATCAAAAAACAACTAACAATCAGGATACAATTGTCGTCAATAACAACATCGAGTACTGTGAAAAAACTGTATGATACTTTAATATATCCATGATATAGTTTATACAGAATGCATCTGTTTTATATATATATATATATATATATATATATATATATATGGTAATATCAAATTATGAATACTGACATAATTCTCATACGTTAAATATAATAATAACATATAACAATAACAGCATTTATTTTGATTTCATTATTTGTTTACTTTTAGTTCTCTGCTCTTCTTTCAACTTCCATAAAAGAAATTTAACTTTCTTCCTCTTTAACATTTCTGTTTTACAAATCTAGTTAGGAACAAGCGATTTGGCAGGTTCATAATTTAAAAATCATGAAAATATATTCTTCTCCATATCCACATTTCCAAAGCCTCTAGTTTCCTGATATCTTCCTTTAAGTCCATGTTTCACATCTCTATATAATAGCGTGGTCTATTATATAGATTTATTATTTAATATTATTTTATTTATTATTATTTATTTTATTTATTATTACTAAAATAATATTGAAGACTTTTAGAATGCCTGAATAGCGTAGGGATAACGTCATGAAGTTTTAAATGACAGATCCTGAGGTGAATGGAACCCTCGTGGGTTCGAATCCCAGCCGCTCTGATCTCAGAGTAAAATCTCGGACATTCACTGGACTGTCTATACGGAAAATGAACTGAATTGCCTAACGGTTTAAACATATGGTATTAAAAGTGATAGATATCAACACAGTTGATCATTTCACTATAATGCGTGTTTTTTTGTCAAATGCCAAGGTTTTCACTAGCTTAATTTAGATCTTCACAGGTAAAAAAGTCAACTCACATTATAGGGAAATGATCAACTATGTTGATATCTATCACTTTTAATACCACATGTTTAAACGGTTAGGTAATTGAGACTATTTTCCGTATAGCCAGTCCAGCGATTGTCGAACCCACGACTCCACGAGGGTTCAATTCATTTCAGGGTGTGACGTTAAAAACTTCATAAAACTGTTACAATTTTATTCTTGTTCTTCTTATTATATCTATGGTTCAGCCCATGGAACTATACGTAACATTCTTCTTATTATATCTATGGTTCAGCCCATGGGACTATACGTAACATTCTTCTTATTATATCTATGGTTCAGCCCATGGAACTATACGTAACATTCTTCTTATTATATCTATGGTTCAGCCCATGGAACTATAAGTAACATTCTTCTTATTATATCTATGGTTCAGCCCATGGAACTATAAGTAACATTCTTCTTATTATATCTATGGTTCAGCCCATGGAAGTATAAGTAACATTCTTCTTATTATATCTATGGTTCAGCCCATGGAAGTATAAGTAACATTCTTCTTATTATATCTATGGTTCAGCCCATGGAAGTATAAGTAACATTCTTCTTATTATATCTATGGTTCAGCCCATGGAACTATAAGTAACATTCTTCTTATTATATCTATGGTTCAACCCATGGAACTATAAGTAACATTCTTCTTACATTGTGTCTAAGGTTCAATGTACACAGGTAAGATCAGCTCTTTCCAAATCAATTTTAATGCCGATTATATGTACAGCAAATACACAGTACTACAGTTATCATGCAAAGCTACAAGATTATAGCTGTGACATATAGTATATACTCGCTAATTGTGCAGACATGACTTTAACATGATAGCACTGTGGTCTTTAAATCTATAGTCATGTACACCTTAATGACAGTCATGTACATCTTAATGACAGCCATGTACAACTTAGTGACAGCCATGTACAACTTAGTGACAACCATGTACAACTTAGTGACACATGCAGTCACGTACACCTTAATGACAATCATGTAGGCCTACAACTTAGTGACAGTCATCTATAGTTTAATCTAGTCATATATGACTTAATTGCAGTCATATACGACTTAATCGTAGTCATATACGACTTAATCGTTGTCAAAACTAGCGACACAATAATGAACACTTCAAATTCAAAACAAAAACTAAAGGCAGTTGCTAAATGCTGATGTTTATACAGCATGGCAAGTTAACATATCTTACATCATGTCATAAGAATTGCTACGTATAGAGTAGGCCTCTATATTTAAGATAGCCATTATATTCTATACAAATTCAATATTCAAACCAAAATACAATAAAGGAAAAATATGAAATTAAATTCAACTTAAATAACAAACCTGCGTAGAAAGAACTGATGGTTTGGTAGATCGTGAGAATCAGATCTAGGTTCAAATCTCACGTCAAACAGTTTTTAATAAGCCTCGGGGTTAAAGAAGTACGAATTCAGTAACTTAAGCAAATAGACTCTTTGTAACTGGATGAGTTATTAAAAACGATTTGAAAACGAAATGAACAAAAGCTCTATTAGTTATTGAATTTCGTATTGACGGGCAAATAGCATCTACCGTAAAGAAGCTGATAGAGCTAAGTTTTATGTCCGAAGAGTTTCACAAGAGATACTTTCAGAGAAGGTACGGCTGGTTTGAACCGATGCCATCCTGCTTATTATACAAGCATGCTCTCCACTCGGCCATCCAACCGTATAGCGCATTCCTACACCAAACTAGATCTAACCTACACACTTAACAACAAAGCATGTGTGAATATGCATATATAAAAATTCACGAATGCACAGTAAGCAGACACACACATAACTAAACACATACATTCCCATTATGAACACATACTTGTAAATATACGCAACATGTACGCGTACATGAAAGCATGCACAAAAATATCAAGTAGATAAACAGCACAAGAAGACGATCAAACATGTAAACTACAATAGCTTTTAGACCTTTAAATCTTAGGCCAATCTGCACTCCATTGCATAAGTATGCTCAGCACTTTTTGTAAGAACAGCACTTAATTCAGCACTCTAAACCATTAGCATGCTTTACTGAAATTGTTGTAGTAGCAGAAGCATCGATTTGCTACGAATTTGCATTACATACACCATGAATCGGTATATACCTTTATACCATACCATATGCCATTAACCTGCCGCTGTGTTCATCTGAACATTGAACCAATGAACAAATGTCAGGTCCAGTGTTCATCTAGACAACGAACCAATGAACAACTGTCAGGTTCAGGGTTCATCTACACAATGAACCAATGAACAACTGTCAGGTTCAGGGTTCATCTAGACAATGAACCAATGAACAACTGTCAGGTCCAGTGTTCATCTAGACAATGAACCAATGAACCCGTCAGATTGCTGGATATTTCTAACAGTTATGATCAGTGAGCTAAGCATCATTAAAAAATGAATCAGAGCAAGTGTCGTTGCTCATAAATTAAAGTTGCATGACCGCATACAAGGTTACATGTAAATACAGATGATCATCGAATAATAGAAGAAATCCTAATACATAGAAAAATGCCGCGAATAACATCAAAACAAAACTAGAACACATCAAAACAAAACAAGAACACATCAAAACAAAACAATAACACATCAAAACAAAAACAAGAACACATCAAAACAAGAACACATCACAACAAAACAAGAACATAACGACTTTGAATAAACTTTAATTAGTTAAGTGGCAAGAGTTTCTCGATAACA
Organism: Enchytraeus crypticus; assembly: GCA_905160935.1. NCBI lineage: Eukaryota > Metazoa > Annelida > Clitellata > Enchytraeida > Enchytraeidae > Enchytraeus > Enchytraeus crypticus. The sequence continues at coordinate 480,821 of CAJHZI010000818.1, read as the reverse complement.
ATCTAAAAATATGTACAAAGTTCAATGAACAAAAGCACCCGCTATCTAATATAATGTTTGTTCATATTGATGTCAAAATACGTCACAACACAAATCTTGCACTGTTAAAGAGATGCAATGTGCTTCTGAGCCTGACGTTAAGCGCACACACGTCATACAATCAAAAAGTATGCCAGTAAATAATGTTCTAACAAACACAATGCTTAGTCTTAAAGAGATGAATTTAGCTTATGAATAATAATAATAATAACAACAATTAGAGTGCTACAGTCATCAATTACAACATCGAGCACTATTGAGACAAAATCAAGCCGGCGAGGAAAAAGAAGGTCCAAAAACGGTGCAAATTTCAAAATCCAGAAATTCAGTCCAAAGTAAAGGGAGTTAAAGAAAAGGTGGTTTAGGCGCAGGTCGCTGCTGATGGACACTGGATGGAAAAGAGAGATGGAAAAGATAGGTCTTCAACTGCATATGGAACTGCCCATAGAAAAAGCAAAGGCTGATGTGATTCAAATGAAGATTTCCGAAGATTGGATGGAAGAGAATTCCAGATCTGAGGTGCAGCATGCTGGAAGGAACGATTAGATAGCTTAGAGCGTGGAGGTAAGCTAGGTCTCACAAGAGTAATTCATTTAGAACACCAAGTAACAGCAGGCTGCATCACTTTAATCAAGTGAGACATACAAGTTTGTCCAGGGATGGTTATGGACTTACAGGTTGACAAAGCTGTTTTGTAAATGATACGCTCTTTAATCTTTAGCCAGTGCAAAGACTAAATGTGACGTTAAACACACATACTGTATATATCTTACAACACAAAATATGCCAATAATTATACTGAATTAATTTGTTATTATTAGAAGCCCAGAATATATATATATATATATATATATATATATATATATATATATATATATATATATATATATATATATACTGTATGTATAAATAATGGAAGAGAGGTAGACAATAACATAAATAATAATATAAATACTCATGAGCCTGTACAAACTACAAACGAACGAGTGACGTTACTATAATACAGGCCTATCCTAACAAGTCATATAATATCATGAGATAACATACAACGTTTCTTAGCCTTGACAAAAGGCCCCAATTACATCTTAAAACATTTTATAACATTTCCTATATATGATAACAGGAGATGCTATTTCTATTCTGATCTCACCAGAGTGTAAGAACAAGAGTTTGTATCTCACACCTGTCATTTAACAGAGCAACAGATGGAAGGAGGTGAGACGGAATAAAAGATGGAAGAAGGTGAGAGGAAGGCAGGCTGTAGACGTTTCACAACACGCTATCAGAATAACATTAAATAACAATGACAAACTTCTGCAGATAGATTTTGAGCAGGGCAACAAGCGCCAATAGAAACAAACTGAAGTAACAACTAGACCTCAAGTTATGATATAACATTGCTTTGAATGTCAGTTAGCTTAATTAACACTACACTTTTTACATTAGCATTTCCGTCCTAGTTATACTATAGCACTTGAGCACTAGTTTTACACTAATTAGCACATCAGCTCCAGTTTTACATCAGCACTTTGGCACTAGTTTTATGTTAGCACTTCATACTAGTTTTATGCTAGCACTTCCACACTAGTTTTATGTTAGCGTTTAGTACTAGTTTTATGTTAGCACTCCACACTAGTTTTATGATAGCAATTGTACACTAGTTTTATGCTAGCATTTCCACACTAGTTTTATGCTAGCACTTGTACACTAGTTTTATGCTAACACTTGTACACCAGTTTTATGCTAGCATTTCCACACTAGTTTTATGCTAGCATTTCCACACTAGTTTTACTTCACCACTTTTAGACAATAATAAAATAAAAAGTGTTTCAATCAGTACTTGTTGTTCTATATGAGCTCGACAGATTTTTACATCCTCATATTCTGCAACATTTGCAGAATTAGCACTTAGTACTTTTTTACGTACATAAACTAAACACCTTCCACAGCAAAACAGAAGTAAAAAATATTGTTTTTCATTAAAACATACGCCTAAGAAAAAGAAATAAAATCACACTGAACAAGTTGTCCACTGGTTTCTTCAGTTAGGTCCCGCTAGTTTGTTCATCATTTACTAATTATGGTTGAACATAACATGCCTTTGACCTAATTTTTGTACTTTAGACCTACCTAGTTGTTAATCAATGCTAAATGTTAAAAGAGGGATTTAGCATTCGTTTCATTTTTCTGCTTAGTATGATACACAGTATAGATAGTAAGTCAAATTTAGTTAAATTATATAAATAAATATAGTAACCATATTTACCAAACTGCAGAGTTTTCATAATAATCAATCTTAAACATTTTAAATGTTAACAGCATTTGTCCATAAAACTGCATTAATCAATCTGAATTAATCGTTTTCATTTATGCAATGGATATGATAATAACAAACAACCAACGGAATTAAGAATAATTGGTACAATAAAAAAACATACATGTAGCACCAAATATATAATAGCACAAATATTCGTGTTTAAAAAAAATAGTACGTTATGTTTGAAAATCCATTGTTACTTAGTATTACTACGGTGTACTGTATTACCTTACAATATGACTATTTATACAAACAAGAAGTCACGAGAAAAAAAAGTCATTCCTTCAATTCAACACTGGCTGGAGCCCATGGCGATGTCGGTAAGATATTCGACCGCTGATCAGCATGTGCAGGGTTCAAATCCTGGGCTCGCCCGTCACTGTCATCGCTTTCGAGTGAGGAAACTGACGTTAACATTAGCTTTTACCATTTGCTTTTAACAGATCAATTCAAAAGAAAAAATTCATTTAAGGAAAATATTTGAATCAACGCCATCAGCTGAACACAAGCATCATCAACGACGGTTCAACCCGGATTTCTTGATCCATGGCGGGTTCAATTGTTCAGCAACAAGTGAACATACAGGCTGAGTTTATGACTTTACAGAATTGAGAATCAAATTGAAATGAATTCAGGTGAATAATAATAATAACAATAATTAGAGTTCTACTGTCGTCCAAGACAACATAGTGCACTATTGAGATAAATCCAAGCCGGTGGGCATAAAGAAGGTCCAAAACGGCACAAATTCTAAAATTCAGAAAACCAGTCCAAAGATAAAGTGAAACTTTATCAAAGATAAAGTGAAACTTTATCTTTGATAATGATAAAGTGAAACTCTATCTTTGCCTTATCTTTTACTCAATACCATTGCCGAAGCATCATTTCACGAGAGTTATCAATATAACACAGCTAACAAATAGAAGCACCAATATGTCTACAGGCACAAATAAGGAACAGGACAAAGAGCCAGCTAAATGATTCGATACAGAGATAGAAGGCGACACATACTTGCAGTAGATATTTTAAAAATTCTGCTCGCAAACAATATAGGAACAAATATGAAAAGGTATACAGGTGCAGAAAATACCAGAAATGCAAACAGATCAGCCCATAGAGCTCTGCTGAAAAACTATAAATGGTAACCACAGTGAATGTTTATTCATACAAATTTACCCCCATTTCTTTACTGAAGATGACGACTGGATAACAGAATACATGCAGACATACAGAGAGGATTACATGCAGACATACAGAGAGGATTACGTGCACACATACACAGAGGATTATATCCACAGATACACAAATAGATTAGCCTACATGTACACATACACAGAGGATTACATGCAGACATACAGAGAGGACTACGTGCAGACATATACAGAGGATTATATGCACACACACACAGGATTACATGTACACATACACAGAGGATTACATGTACACATACACAGAGGATTACATGTACACATACACAGAGGATTATATAATCCCCTATATTTTCCATTCTTTTACATTTTTGTAGCAATTTCAGGAGCCTAGGCGCTCACCAAAAAATGAGGCTTCTTATAAATTTACTTATTGATTGATTGATCCTCAACCACCTCAGTGACAACATCAAATGCCTATGAAAATCCATTTATTGATTGTTGAATAACTATGATTAATTAACAACTGATTAATTGACAACTTCTAAATATGGTATTAAAGCAGACATCTTAAGTTATCAAACAGAACCTGAAAATATGAATTTTAAAATGAGAAAATATATCCAAATCGATAATTCAGAGATATCACCATCAGGTGCACACATTTACTGGTCAAACAAATGCACGTGCAACGTTAAATTATGCGCACACGCAACTTAGGAAAAGGAGTAGTACAAAAATAAAATGCCATGACCAACATCATTCAGGTAAAAGGCCACTTGATGCTGACAAGAGGCACTCGATGATCATGAGGGAGGAAGGTAGGCTACAACAAATACAGGCACAAATTAGGCACACTATGGGAGTTAAACGTGCACAGGGCGTTGGATCTATAATTGAAAAACCAAGGCACCGAAGAGCTCAGTCAGATGTATGAGGATTCTCCAATACTCTATATATTAATTACTTTAATTCATTAATTTATGCTAGCATATCCTTAATATAAAGAAAATGCCACTACTGGAAAATGCAACAATACTAAAGAGTGGACGCAAAAAGAAAAACGACACAATCGCATACTAGCAAAATCATCAACAGTCAGTCAATACATGTACTGACACATAAATACGTGTATATAAATGCATTGCCTACAACAGATTTCCAACTATAGGTTATGACAGATCCTGAGGTGAATTGAACTCTCGTGGGTTCGAATCCCAGCCGCACTGATCTGAGAGTAAAATCTCGGACATTCACTGGACTGGCTATACGGAAATGGATTAAATTGCCTAACGGTTTAAACATGTGGTATTAAAAGTGATAGATATCGACATAGTTGATCAGTTCACTATAATGCGTGTTTACGTTAGTAGAAATTTACACAGTTGAGGAAACAGAATCCGTTACAACATCTCTAAAAATGATCAATTTATAGGCTTTCATTCACATCCAAAGATTGACAATTAATTAACTTACAATTATCTGCTTACAATTGACACTAGGCACCTGTATAAAAGTTGTTCTGCTGTTTTTACATTTCATATTCATTAATTTATAATCAACATTTTTATATTGTACAAGGCGTTGTGCTAGAGATAGGTTTATGTTAGAGTAAGGAGCCGAGGGGCTTGAGGCTGATATAAAAACTGGAGATTGTTATCTATCAGTGAGCTGAACATAATAATAATAACACACATTATAATGAAATAATCAACTACGTTGATATCTATGTGGTATGATCACTTTTAATACCACATGTTAAATCCGCTAAGACAATTTTGTCCATTTTCCGGGTAACCAGTCCGGTGAATGTCTGAGATTTTACTCACAGATCAGCGCGGCTGGGATTCGAACCCACGAGGGTACAATTCACCTCAGGATCTGCCATGTCGTTATGACGATCTTCATGACGTTATCTACACCTCTAACCATTGTGCTATTGAGGCATTCAACAGTGAAACAGAACCCTACAAACCAGTACAATTTAACTTTAATATTTAACAAATTAATCATTCAACAACAACAACAGATCAATTCACAACACAACTCAATGGTTTACTAACAACAAAACAACTGCTGCATCCAGTTCAAGAAAATTCTGTGAGATATCTAAATCGTATAAAAATGGACCAGTATTTACAGACAACAGAATAACGACATATTCATATCTATACGTAACCCAATAACAATAGGCCAATAAATGCAGGTGATGCGATAATGATATATCGACAGATATCAACACAAACCTAACTATAATGAACAGAAAGAAGCAGAACTGAGAACTTATTTAGGATAGAAATAAGCTAAAGTTAAAAGTTAAACACACATTGTAGTGAAATGATCATCTCAGATTATGTCTATAACTGTTTTAATAACACATATATTAATCATTAGACAGCTTAGTCAATTATCCGTGTTACCGGTTCTGTGAATGTTCAAGATTTTACTCTCTGAGCAGCGTGCTCTATCGGAAATTAATCCCAAGACCTCACGAACAGCCATTTAAAATATGATCATGCTACGCAACACATTTACACACTAAGCTACACAGACATACCAGTAATACATCAATTTAAACATTGCACAAACTTTAAATGCATTTACAAATCAATTTCAGTGAACTTATAATAATTATCAGTATACTATGCAATACTAGTCATATACTATAGACATTTAACCAAGCATTATCCAACAAGTAATAAATTTTACCAGATCAATGACAAGAAGAATGCAACAATATTAAACATTGGAAATTATTATTTCTAAATCAATAGCAGTAGTATGGAAGAAAATAATAATTATACAATTACAAGCTACAATTACGTATGTGTAAGTTTAAAAGAATTTGTTTCTCTACAATATGGAAGAACAACGGTAAGACTGAAATTCAAAAAGTCAAAAGTCAATTCCTATCTTTTCCATTACATACCTAAGCAATGACTTTAATAAAAGTTTACAATCAGTATCCATATCAAAAGATATGTCAGGGACGTTCCTAAGCACAACACAGAGTTTCATCATTTCCCAGCAAACTATAAGGCATTTCATTGCAAAGAATTTGTAGATACAAATTCAATGAGCTGAAGTGTTCTGATGTAGGAGAGAAAGATGGAAATAAGACTAGGAAGACACAAGCTTGACAAAGAGAAGACAATGCGAACAAGAACTTTGCGCTGCAGCAAAACATCGTTACATGGGTAACAGTAATATTTAAGGCGAAATTTAGCAAACTTGGTCTATTTGCGCGTCAATGAACAAAGTTAAACTACGTTGGCCAGGTTAGTACATGGATGGGTGATCATCATGTAAGACTAAGTGTTGACAGCTTTAAATGTAAAAAATCCCCATAGTGTTGGAGGGTTATTCTAAATTCCGAGTCTGCTGACAAAAAAATTTTAAAAAAAGGAAGTAAAGACATCTAAAGAAACCATGGGTCTTAACAACAGGTATTTGTGCTTCCTGACCCAGTGTGCTGTTAACAAATATATAATGTAGGACTTAACTGAGCTATATAGAAATTTAGCATCTATAATAGAAATCTGCATTTCCTTAAGAAGCAATATAAGTGAGTGATTAAAATGTTGTTGGAAGTTTACTATTTCTCTGTAAGTTATAATTTTTCAGCATATTACATTAAATCAGATTCCGTTATATAGCTGCCTAAAATATTTAGGTGAGTACAAATATTTAATTAAAATATTTAACGATTAGTATCCATACAATAGTCAGAAGTCTTAAATAAGATCGTCATGATTCTTGACAAAATAGTTTACCCTATAGCTTAAATAATTTAACCTTCAATGACATAAATTTCTTTAAAAAAAGATACAAATGCACTTTTTATAGATCTTTTTCACTTTTTTCATTTTAATTTATCATACAAATAATCAGATTCTAGAAGTTTTAATATCTCCCGTCATTGTCATAAATAAATGGCTACTCTGCAGAAGTGATATGAATGAACAATCAGACGTCTTGTTGAGTCTAGAAAACTCCTCTTACGAAGATTATGATTAATAGATTGCTTGAGTAGTTGACTGCTACAGCAAATTACAGTCCATTGATTGATCCGATTGTGCAACGATTTGATACCATTGTAGAAGAGTGATCACGCTAACCCGTGCTACTTCTGCATTGCTGAAGAACAGACCAACCATGGACTGCATGAAGGACGACAAAGCACTAATATCCAAACCAACGTCAGAAAGGGCATTCAGTTGATGAGCACCTAGGCTCCAGAAATTGCTAAAAAATTTTCTTAAACGAATAAAAAATCTATTCGCATCTAGACCCTAGCTAAGCTGCGATTCAAGGGAAGATGATGAAGACGATGATTTAGAAGAGTGATCATCTCACAGTAAAATGGTCGACAATTATCACCGGCCTGCTATATCAATTAATATGGGGATCAGCTCCTTAATGGTTTGTTCTACACAAAATGTTTAACAAAAATTTAGGATTTATCAGCAATGACACTGAGCTTGGTATAAACACTTTGCAGGATCACACAAGTTCGAACACAAAGCAGCAGATAATAGCACATTTTCATGTGTTATGGTCGATCAGTTTAATAGGAATTGAAATGAAAATGGTGCATTAGCATTCCAAAGCAAAGTGCAAGGTATAAAGCCGTGTAAACCATTATTTCAGTTATAATGATTTCAGGCCTAGACGATTATAATTATCAAGGATCATCAACTTACAAAATTTTATAAATATAATCTTATACTTTGTTGGTCCACTTCTAAGTAAAGCTAGTGAACAACAATATATCTGGGAAGGAATTAATGTCTTGCGTCAACTAGCAATGCACAGAAATTAGTAGCATATTATCAGAAAGTATATATCGATTAACAGCATAGCAAATTATCATTAAACACAGCACACTATTTGTTTATACTGCATGCCATCAGCTATCAAAGTAGAATAATCTCACTTAAAGTAGAACACAATCAATGCAAGACAATATAGTGCAATACAAATAACACTTTCCCAGCTAATTTGCGCATCAACAGTTAGCGCAGTATATTAATTATCAGAGAGCACAGCAGAGCACCAGTGTTATGTAACAGCTGCTACATCAGCAGAACTAGCAGTAGGCGTGGCCACAGTCTCTACCAAAGCAGTCACTTTCAAGGCACTCGTAGCTTCCGCTGCGTCAGCTTCACAAGTCGTCGCCGTCGTTGAGGTAACAGGCGAAGAGACTGATATGGCCGTCGATGAATTTGGAACCAAATCGAAATAAAATTCCCAGTTTTCTTCCGCTACACCGCAACTCGGAGAGCAGTCCTCCTCTTTTACACCCTGATTCTCCTTTCTTAGCTGTCCTGCAGTTGGACAGGCATCAGAACTGCCTTCTGCCTTACCTGATTCATTATCTACAGAATTTGTGGATTCAGTGTTCTGAGACGCATTGACGTAATCCATCTCAAGACATGAAGATTGATCTGATGATTCCCCCGCCACCGCCTGATTAAGTGTTGCCTTACAAGTCGATGATTTCATTACATCGGAGCATGATCCATCGCTGTTGAGTGTTTTCGACTCCAATCTATTCGAATAAACGTCGGGTGAGCAACCAATGGCAGTTTGTGGTTGAATTGAGCTAGAGTGATCGTAGCCAATCACATCATTTCTAACATCTCCCACATGACTGTAGTTATTAGTAAACGATGCCGGGCTGAAGTCGTACTGATATATGCTAGAGTTTGTACCTAATTCCTCCTGACACCCACTGAATCCTGTGCTAATACTTTCAGGACAAGTTACAGCAGGGTCATATCTAAATTCTAGGCTAAAATCACTCTGCCTCTCCTCTCCACATTCTAATATCGGAGTCATTTTCTCCAGCTTCATATACTGACCATATTCTCCGCTAGAACAATTTGAAGAGGAAAAACCTGCAGCATTATCCACTTTCTCCTGTATGTATTTAGCATCATGGCCTTCCGAACCAGAACCAATTGAGGAAAAAATTCCGCCAGAAGTCGTAGGACCTTGTGACAGCATCTGCCGCAGAACAGAACCCTTGCCTTTATTGGCTGTCGCGGAACCCGATTGATACTGAACCTCACTACCAGATGGAATTCTCAGCGAAGAATTTATTGCTTCTGAATATCCCGCACTCTGATATGAAGGACTGTCGAGTAAAAAATTGCCATCGCTAAGCACGTCGGCTGAAGTCGAGAGACTGTCAAACTGGTAGGTGTTCTGTGGGTGAGTGGTAGAACCAGATGGAGAAGTGAGAGGGAGAAGAATCGAGGCAGGGGGAAGGGGAGTGGTATTGTGAAACTGTAGAGTATCATTAGCATTTAAATCTACTCCAACAGCAGCAGTTGTCTGACAGTCGAGATATTTAAGATTGTGTAGCGGAGTTAGCTGCGTGGCGTATGAGGTCTCGTAGAAAGGTTTGATATTATCCGGCGATCCACTGAAAGTCGCAGAGCCCACGTCAGGGACTCCTTGGTATAACCCGCTATATCCAACGTACACGCAGTCCGTGAAAACACCGTCCCCGGAAGAAAATCTATCAGTTAAACCATCCCCAGCAACGGGCCAGCAGAATGGAGACCCATCGCTGGAGGTTGAATGCCTCGCAAGAGTGTTGGCAATCTGATACCCTGCCCCATCCTCTAGAAACGCTTCACCGCCACCCGTACTACCAGCCACACCGTTGTATTTATCACCAGTGTTGCCATTAATTTCATCCGTTCCGGCTTTCTTTTTTAAACGCGGTCGTTTCTTCTCGAATGTTCGACTGTCCATGCTGGTTGTGCGACGTCGCGGACTTTTAGTCATGGGTGTATTTGCCTCCTCGTTGATGATCCACCACGAGCTTTTTCCAGTTCCTTCGTTCTGAACCCTCGTGAAACGACGATGGAGAGAGAGATTGTGCCGTATCGAGTTCTGTATTAGAGATACACATTTTACAATAAAATAAAAAATATGAAAAACAACAAAAGATACATAATGAATAAATTAGTAAAATAAATATTAAAGTGTTATTTAATATTTTAAAATTTTTAATAATAATTTAATAATAAAAATCTTCAATAATAATTTTTTATTCCCCCGTGTTGTGTCCGGGTCGTTTGAAGAATTTGACCAACCGGTGACTGCACGTGTCATGACTGCCTCTGACTGACTCTGTTTTTTAATATTTTTAATAAGATATTTGACGCATGCCATATATTAAGCCTGTTCTTGTTCGAACATTCTATTATGCTTTCAGTTTTAGAAATTTTGTTAATTACTATCTCCTACCCATGTAGTGTCCAGGTTGCTGAAGAATAGACCAACAGATTGGCAACGGGTGACTGCACATATCGTAAAAAGCTACCAATGAACTAAGATCCAAACCAACATCGGAAAGGGCATTCGTTTGGTAAGCACCTAGATGATCTGGAAATTGCTACAAAATTTCCTAAAACGAATGAAAGAGTTTAAATATTTCCAACTCTACATAAAATTGCATTCAATGATGGATGTTGATGATGATGAACAACTTAATCTGACCAGCACAATTTCACTAGTCTTTGCAGCGTTTTTATGTTAATTTTAAGAATTCTACCGGCACTTTATTATTTCCTGCTGCTTTCTTTACTTCATAAATTTCTTTAATTACTGCGCACAACTTAGCACATATATAGTTCAAAAGAAAATGTTAAGCAAAGTTTTTACCCAATTTTATTTTAACGAAAAGCTGACAATTTAAAAATGTAACTATCAAAAAGTGCATCTGTTCTAACATTTTAGAAGCTGAAGATAAAACCAAATTTAACACCAGTTTCCTGCTCGAACATATATGACAGAGAGAGTACTGGATTTGAAAGCTACACCTTCTAATCCATTGCCAAACAATTTTCCAATATGTCCCTAGTTCAACCCATGCTACAAAAGTAGGATACAAATCCAACAAAATTTATACTTGGCACTAAGACAGCAAGCAAAAGTGAAAAAGCTGAAAGAAAGACACAAGTCTACTGTTATATACTGGACAGAACAATATCAAACAAATCAAACCTTCCACCCAGCTGAGCTACTGCTCTCTCCTTTGTCTCTGAAGTAAGGAACATTCTGAATCATCCAGTCATAGATCTGCGACAGCGTAAGACGTCTCTCTGGCACGCTCTCAATTGCTCTTGCAATCAAGTCGGCGTACGACATGCAGCCCCAAGCATTACGACGAGAGTTGGGCTTCTTCATGTTCATGTCATCTTTCTGTGAGTCTAGCTTTCCTTCGTTTATTCCTCCTTCCATCCACCCCTCCCCACCCAGATCAACACCACCACTGCCACACGGTGAATCAAATACTTCATCTTTCATGTCATCTGTCACTCGGATCAACAGTTGCTCTGGTTTTCGTGGACCATGCCACGTGTAGGCTCGAGATCTCGTCTCTGGCTCCATCGTCGCTAGATAATTCTGCACCGCGTCCATATTTGTGACGAGAAGTTTAATACAAAGCACACAACTATGCTTTCCACCTTCTCTACTTAATTAGTCACAAAGAAATCCTGTACAAGCCCATTCAGTGGAACACAGAAGCTTAAGCAGCATTAGAGTATGTACCACATCAAAAACTACAATTCTACAAGGATAGGGACATACGGAAATCATATAGTGACAGTATAGAATTATATTAACATTACACATTGTACAGTAATTTTACATTTTTCATTTGTATTTACTAATAAAGAAATCTAACTTAATAATTGTATACTCAAAGAAATATAGTATATATAGATGCATACTATATATTTAAAATTGATACTTATACAAGCTGTGATTATAGATTCATACTATAATACTACAACATGTATCGAACATAGAAAACATAACAGAATAAGTTCTAAAGATTTTACTGAAGGACACTTTAAATAAGGATAATATTAACGAAATGCCTAATGACTTTCAGACATATGATATGAATTAACACATCAACCGTTCTAAAGGATAAACATTTACGAAATTCCTTTTAAATAAAACTCATCGTAATATATGTAAATTGTTAAGTATTAGCTTAATAAATTAAGATAATTTACACTGAAAGAAAAAGGGTGTGTCTAGTCGAAGAATATTTTAACTAAATTATATTACGGTTAAATAATAATTTAGCAGATTTTAGTAAATATACACAATAAACGTTTAGTTATTTTACAGCAAATATCGATTTTGGCAGCTTCATTTTTAATTTAAAAATTAAACGAGTTTTAATTACATATTTTCTATCGGTAATATTAAATTGTCAACTAATACAAAATAAGGAAAAATTAAATATTTTCCGTAGCTGACCTTGCAACTCTATTTACTGCGCCATATTTACTAAAATCTCTAGTCTGATTCCTGCCTCGCACAAATTGGCCAATAAACGAGCGTCAGTACCAGATTAAGGCCTATTCATCTGCAACCTTTTAAGTTATATTAAAATTCCAAAAAATCTTTCAGAAAATGATCTTTCAAAATCTGACTAATTACTTTATTAATATTTGTCAAACATTAAAAGAGAGCATATTGTTAAATGGTCGCAAAATATGTAGAGTAATGTTATATGTTTTCAGAAAATTCCTTTGCTCTTTAGGAAGGCGCACCAGATTAAATTCCAGAGCAGCTGCAACTGAACATTGGCCTGACCCGACGCCACCTGTTATGCTGCAGGAATGGCTCCGTTTTATGTAACTAGGATAAGCACCAACATCGGTTTGCCAAGTTATCCAAGTAAAAAATTCTATCCAAATAATTAAAAATCTAAAGAGCAAACTGCAGGAGACTAAACTGAGTCAAAGGGAGGTGCAGTGAGAAGTTACTCTTTATTAATCTTTTAAATTGCTATGAGGAATATGAACAGATTTAACATTGAGAATAAAAATGCACTAAACGTATACGTTAATTTTTAGAATAATTAATTATAATTAGGTTAGCATACGTTTTGATCGCTGTTGTCGTTTTGCAAATAAGAGCAACGATTACTATTCTGGTGAAGGAATATGAGAAAACGTTAATTCATGCAAATTGACAAAGATTGCATTTAAGATTGATGTTTATACCTTCCCTAATAATTTACATGAACCGATGCTTTAGTAATTCCCATCGCACCGATTCCTACGCACGATCGTTAATACATTTATTTATGTGCAAATCATACACTTGCTTTAGTTTTAAATTTAATTCGTGGCTTTTATTTAATAGTAGTGAACAATCACTAAAAACTGGTTTAGCCCTACTGCTAACTATAATTATTATAAGCAAATTAAACACTCTTCAATCAAGGCATAGTCGGTTAGAAACAAGGGCTATATCTATGACAATTGATATATCTATGACATAGATATATTAGTCAATCCCTATATCTATGTCAATATATCTATGTATATCTATGACAACGGCCATATCTATGAAACAAGGGCTGTATCTATGTAAAGTAATTGGGCTGATATATACATAGTGCCCCAGTGCTTTGGACACAGTGGGCAGTCGCAAATAGTAATTAAATTCAATTTATTCAATTCAATGCAGCTCTTTTTCATTAATTCAGCTTAATTAAATTAATAAATTAGTTTAATTGAGCTGATATCCAAAAAATGAAATGGTCTAGAAGCCATACGAATAGCAAAATCCAGGAAAACTAGCAGTCAAATAAAAAATAAAAGACGGGACAGTATCACCTAGAACATAGGTTTTCCTCCTATCTGAAGGATCGTTTTTAGTGTGAAAGTGATGGAGTACATCTCTTCGCCTTCTCACTTAAAGTATGGTGTGCCTCAAGGCTCCGTTCTTCGTCCTATCCTCTTTAACCACTATACAACACCCCTAAGCTCTCTAATCTCTTCTCATTCTCTTGATCATGAACTATATGCTGATGACACTCAAATGTACACTTGTTTCACCCCTAAATCCTATTCTAATGCTGAAACCCTCCTGCAACGAAGTTTTGAGTCTATATCCTCTTGGATGTCTGCTAATTTCTTGGCAATTAATCCATCTAAGACTGAATTCTTGTTGGTCGGGATACCTCAACAGCTTCTGAAGCTGAATGGGAAAACTCTTTCGTTATCATCGGGTATTAAAATATCACCTGTTTCTTCTGTGAAAAATCTCGGTGTTATCCTTGATAAACACCTAACCTTCCACTAACACATAGCTAAAACCTCACAAGCATGTTTCTTCCATATCCGTGATCTTCGTCGAATACATCCATATTTGCCACGTGAGACAGCTGCTACAATTGGTGCTGCTCTTGTGCACTCGAAGTTGGACTACTGCAATTCCCTGTTTTTAAATCTCCCTGGCTGTGAGATTGATCGGTTGCAGTTTGATCAGAATTCTCTTGCACGAGCAACTTTTTGTAGTTCCAAGTACTCACATGTTACGCCTATTTTGAAGTCTTTGCACTGACTAAAGATTAAAGAGCGTATCATTTACAAAACAGCTTCGTTAAACTATAAGTCCATCACCATCCCTGGACAAACTTGTATGTCTCACTTGATTAAAGTGATGCAGCCTGCTGTTACTCGGTCTTCTAAGTTAATTACTCTTGTGAGACCTAGCTTACCTTTACGCTCTAAGCTATCTAATCGTTCTTTCCAGCATGCCGCACCTCAGATCTGGAATTCTTTTTCATCCAATCTTCGGAAATCTTCATTTGTATCGCATCAGCCTTTGCTTTTTCTATGGGCAGTTCCATATGCAGTTAAAGACCTATCTTTTCCATCTCTCTTTTCCATCCAGTGTCCATCAGCAGCGACCTGCGCCTAAACCACCTTTTCTTTAACTCCCTTTACTTTGGACTGAATTTCTGGATTTTGGAATTTGCACCGTTTTTGGTCCTTCTTTTTTGCTCGCCGTCTTGATTTTGTCTCAATTGTGCTCGATGTTGTCATTGATGACTGTAGCACTCTGTTGTTATTGTTATTATTGTTATTATTATTATTAACTAGAAGTTTGTTATTACTTATGATAATATAAATACAATGTGTGCAATAGTGTACAGGTTGCATTGGGCAATGTTGATAAAAATGTATTCATATTATTTTTAATTACTGGAGTAGTTTTGGATATCGCTGCATATTTTCAAATATAATATATTTCTAGTCAATATCTAAAAACTCAGTTTTCGAGAATTCTACTGGTCGAAACAATTTTGCTGCTAAGTAGCCTTGAACTTCAAATTTAGTAAACAAACGTGGTTTTCCCTTTTCCTACAATATGCCAGTCAGTATATGTCGACAATTTTTGATAAAAGTTCCTTACACCATTAATATTGAAACAGAGACTTCAAGATTGCCCAATGCTCTCTGTACACTACTGCACACATTATATGTTACATTGATATATTAAAAATATAGTCGATTATGCAAACAGTGAATAGCATAAAAATGTCGATTTTTATTGTCCCTTGAATCTTTGGTGGTTTATCCTGAACTTTCGTTGTTTGTAAAAATTTGGGATAAATTTAATCTCGCTGCAGCGCCACAATTAAAATTATTATCTCATGTATATATATATACATATATATATATATATATATATATATATATATATATATATATATATATATATATATATATATATGTATATATATATAGTCTATATTATCAATATAACGTGATTTAAAATAATCTTCCAGAATGAGTTCTTTGATTATCGTGTTGTTGACTATCTACGGAAATTAACAATAATTTTAGTGCTACTATTGTGTATGACATTATTGAACGCTGTTGAGACAAATCCAAGCCGGTGAGCAAAGAGGTTCCCAAACGGTGCATATTCCAAACAAGATAGCTTTGATAAATTATCAAGCACATACTGATCCGCGGGTCGAATATCTTACAGACATCGCCACTGGCTCCAGCTAGTGGCGATGTCGGTAAGATATTCGACCGCGGATCAGTGTGTGCGGGATTCAAATCCTGGGCTCGCCCGTCACTGACATCGCTTTCGAGTGAGGAAACTGACGTTAACCTTAGCTTTACCAACCTTAGCTTTTAAAGAGAAGATAAAGGGAATTATCTACTGTAAACAGTGATACTGTAAAACAATGTGCTAGTCATAGGTATTTTCAGTGTTGGGCAAGATGTTTTAAAAGTATCGTGAAGATACAAGATATTTTCAAAAAGTACCTTGAAGATACAAGGTAAAATAATATCTTCAACATAAAATAGTATCTTTAACATAAAATAGTACATTCAAAATACTTACTTTCTGTCATAGAACCAGACATAAATATAACTTTATAAAGGGGTAAAAAAGTGATAGCAAAGTTTTATTATAAACGGTTTACATATTTACTACATTAAAATATGTGTACATTCATATCATATGAAAAGTTGCAGTAAAATCATGTGTATAGAAGTATTGGCAATTTAAGGTTTGGAAAAGCCAATATCAGTTGACTACTGATATACCAGTGAAGATTTAATTATTTGAGCAATAAAGCATTATAACATAACATAACATTACAGAGTCAGGAAGCAATTATGTGCTTGTTTAAGACTCAACAGGCTCTTAACTAAAACCATTTAGTATTAATCAAATCGTACAGACTTAATGTCAACATGTCAAATTTATACATAGGCGTAGCCTATGTATAACCCTGAACATGCAATTAACATCTAATTTACATGTTCTAATGTTTATCATATTTATTTTTAAAAGCATTCACTGATTCTGCCTCCACAATTTCGCTTGGCAAACTATTCCAAGCATTTATAACTCTCTGACTAAAGAAAAATTTCCTTAAATCTAGTCTACTTCTACATTTACTAAGTTTATAAATATGTCCCCTTGTGTTTCTATTGTTTGATAAATTAAACCAAATACTATGGTTAACTTTGCTGAAGCCTTTGAGTATCTTAAAAACTTCTATTAAATCTCCTCTAGTTGTTTTTTTACTTAAAGAGGTTAATCCTACAAATTTTAATCTATTCTCATAACTAAGTTTTTGACAGTCAAATACCAGCCTTGTTGCTCTGGCTTGTACCCTTTCTAATTTATCGATATCTTTCTTAAGATATGGGCACCAAGCCTGAACGCAGTATTCATGTTTGGACCGTACAAGAGCCTTATATAGCCTTACCACAATATCTTTATTTCTACATGCAATTGTTCTTTTAATCATTCTTAATACACAATTAGCACTATTTACAACTTTATTACAATTTTCACTAAATTTAAAAGAGCTATCCAAATCTCCTAAACCCCTAGAAACCCCAAGACTCCTAAATCCCTCTCACTGTTTGTGGATTTTAGTTTAATATTGTTCAATGTATACTCAATTTCTAAATTATTATTCCCTATATGCATAACTCTACATTTCTCAGCATTGAACTCCATTAGCCAATCTCTAGACCAGTTCTGTAATATTTTTATATCATACTTTAAAATCTCAGCATCTTCAATGTTGTTTACTACCTTTGCTACTTTAGAATCATCTGCAAATTTATTAAATTTAGATACAATATCTATGTCAATGTCATTGATGTAAACTAAAAATAATAGAGGTCCTAAAACAGAGCCCTGTGGCACACCACTCTTCACTGCTGCCCATTCCGAGAACTCGTCCTCGACACACACCCTTTGTTTTCTATTGCTTAACCAATTACCTATCCACTTTAAAAGTTTGCCCGTTATTCCATGTGCTTCCAACTTACTAAGTAATCTTTTATGTGGAACTTTATCAAACGCTTTAGCAAAGTCTAGATATAAGATATCAATGCTATTTTTATTATCTACTTCCTTTGTAATATATTCTAAAAAATCTATCAAATTAGTTCAACAAGAATGCCCACTAATAAAACCATGCTGACTATTTCTAATTAAGTTATATTCTTCCAAGAAACTAATTATTTTATCCTTAATAATGCTTTCAAATGTCTTATCGATTATACTTGTTAAGCTTATAGGCCTATAATTTTCTGCTTTATCCCTATTTCTCTTTTTATGTATTGGTACAACATTGGCATTCTTAAAATCTTGAGTAACCACCCCTGTTTTCATTGAAGCTTTTAGTAGGTTTAATAGAGCTGGTGCTAATTCATCTCTTAGCTCCGAAATCAGTTTTCCATGAATCTCATCTGGACCTTGACTTTTATTGATATAATGCATATCTGAAAGAAGCTCTCCATCATTGCAGACTCGACTTTTACAGCAGGATTTAATCAATTGACCAAATGCAGTCACTTTGAAACTTATTTATACACATAGATAATCCTAAAGAATGAATGTTGTTACAGTTGTATATATTTGTGACTCTTGTAGCCTAAGTAATGTAACAGACAGAAAGCAGACAGGTCAGAAACACCGATGTCAGGAAGCATCGGATGCTTCCTGAAGATGCATCATTTCTAATGGAAATCTTCTAAGTTACCCACTTAAGCAATAAACTTTATTTCATTTGATGTAAATTTAACTAGCTTAACTTACGTATACAACTTTGGAGATTCAATTTTAAAATGCCATAAAAAGAAAATCCATTTGCAGGGCATTAATCATTAAACTACTGTATATATAGAGCACTAACTATGTACTGTGTACCGTATGCTGAAATCTAAGGGTTTGTATTCTAAATTAGTTGTAAAAGTTTTCAAGGCTACCATTTTGGAGAAACCAACCTTTACGTCACTTCTGGTGGGGATTTATTGGAGTCTCGTATAAAATGAGACTCGAGAGGCTGTCAGTAATAGTTTTTTAGTGCAAAGTAATAGAAGCAGTGGTGTTAAGTAAAAAAGTAAAAATACTTAAATACGTATCAGACTTCCTAAGGAAGGCCTAAAATGCGCAATTTTTGTGATGTTATTCATCTCTTTAGCAAATTTTGCTGAAACAGATGACAAAAGATTGTTTAATTCTGTAGTTAATTACTCTCATCACGTTTTTCACTCAAAGGATGCTCTACTAAATTTATGATTGATATAAATGTACCTCTATAGTTGCCTGTGTTTACCTATATATAATATATGTATTTACCTGCATGTGTGTTTCTGACTAAGATTTCAGCATTGTGTAGGATGTCTTTGTAATAAAATAATAATAATATTATATTTTAAAAGCATTTACCTATTCTGATTCAAACATGATTTGGCAGCCTAATCAAAGCATCTATAACTTCAGTTTCAGTTTTAGTCAGCTTCTACTTTTAGGTTATTTTGTAAGTATTAGTGGTTTAATGCAAACATACTAAAAGCAGTGTTGTGAAATAACAAAGTAAAAATGCTTAAATACGTAATGAAGTACCCAATTTGTCGGAGTATTTTTTACTTGTAATGAAGTAATTTTCGTAGTACTTTTTACTGTTACTTTTAGCTGCGGAAGTGAAGAAGTCACGTTACTTTTATAAAACTGTGTGAATATCCTATCGGCAAGTTTTTTACTAATTAATAAAATTTTTAATACTAGGAAAATAAGAAAGTATTACAAGTTCATCAATGCTATATCTATATATAGTATTGATAATACTATATAACCAATGACGGGAAATGTTAGACAGAAATATGCAGTAGGATTGCACAAGCAAAAGCGGCCTTAGGTAGTAGAAAAGAACTATTAACAAGAAGTCTAAAGAAAACACAAGGATAAAGATAGTAAAAACTTTGGTTTCGAACACGCTATTGTATGGATATGAAACAGGTACCTTAAGGAAGGAAGATATTAGGAAACTGGAGGCATGGGAAGTGTGGATTTGGAGAAGAATGGAGAGGATTAGCTGGACTCAAAAGGTTACAAATGAGGAAATTCTGGAGAGAGTTGGTACAGATAAACAGTTGATAAATGTATTAAGAAAGAGATGGATAGGACACATTCTAAGGGGGAAGGTCTATTAAAAGAGGTCATAGAAGATAGAATGGAAGGAAAAAGAGGCAGGGGCAGGCCGAGATTAGGTATGTTAGATGATTTAAAGACCCACTCATATGTGGAAATGAAGAGGAAGGCGGAAGACAGAGAAGAGTGGAGGCGTTATATACCATGGACCTGCCAGTAGGCAGTGCACTAAGAGACTATATCTGTGGTTTAGTTAGCGCCAGTAACTGCGGGAAATCTACGTTTTATTTACTTACTTATTTTGTTTATATTACTTTATACAAACTATATATATACATGTATATATTATATATATTACAATATATATTGTAATATTATAATAATAATATTATTATATAATTGTAATATATAGAATATTAGATAAATGTAGTAAATAATAGTAATATATAATAATAACATATAATATATAAACAAAATAATACTTATTTTGTTTACTTATCTGCAGATATTATATCAGATATTATGGCAGATATTATGTTGAGATTCAAAACTCTGGAGGCTTTCTTAATTTAGATAAGTTACAAACTGAGACAATTGGTGAATATGACAGATAAAGAGAGGCAAGAGGACGAGCTGCTAGCACTGTCTAGCATATATGAAGATGTGTTTTGCAGGACATCTGACGATGCTGGTAAAATGTCGGGAATCTTCCATGCCGAAGTTGAAATTCCTGTTGGCTATATGATAAACAATATTACAACAGGTAGTATTTCAAGATAATCTACTTATGCTATTTTTTAGGTTTGATTTTATTTAAAATTTGTTCATGAGTGCCCTGCTCTAAATCGGACATAACAAATGTATGATTGTGAATGTGCATGTTGATATGTAGCTTATTTTTATTGATATGTAGTTTATTTTTATGTTGATATGTAGATTTGTTTGAGGTTAAATTGTATGATATTTTATCTTCATATAAATTTATACACCTCAGTTACTCTGATCTTCTGTGTGCATTTCTTTCTGAACATATAATATTTTTCTTGGAATTTAATAATCTCTCTCTCTCTTTTAGTGCACTCTCTGCTGACAGGTTCATGATATATAGTGCCTCCACTCTTCTTTGTCTTCTGTTTTACTCTTCATGTCCACATACGAGTGGATCTTAATTCATCTATAATATTCCTTTTGATGTACCATTATTCTTGGGGTATTCTGCTTTGACGATGTGGGCCCCCTATGCCTTCCTCAGCTTCGACTAACATATACTGGTCAAGAGTGTCATTCCCTGAGAAAGCAATCCTGTTAATAATAACAGGATAAATATTGTTGAATTAATATAAAAATGTAAATAAGTATGTATTTGATATAATGTGCTATTGTTATCCCAAAGCTTATTAAACATCAATTGTAATATTATAGATTAAATAGGTGATTCTTTTATTTATAATAAACAGTAAAATTCTTAATTCTTGAGTTAGGCTTGTAAGCTATGCAATGCTGTAGATTCTTTAATACAGTGTCTATCTAGCATTTTTAGTGTAATTCCAAAGGCAGCCAATTGTGTAGGAGTGAGACTTTTATTTTGATTTCGCTCATGGAATAGTGCGGAAGAAAGTGCTCCACACTTGTGGTGCTGTTAGATGTTTTTGATCAGTGTTATTTGTAGGAAACTTTATTATAGGACGCTAGCCAGTTGTCAGCATGATATATTGCTCAGTTGATATTGCTGGGTATTTAAATATCGCATGAAATGTTTAATCATATCTGAGCACAAACGTAATATTATATATGTAAGATGCTTGGAACACATGATTTTTCGTTAGAACTAATCTATTTTATAATTGACTGATCATTAGCTCATTGCTCATTTCAGTTGAGGGACCTCTCTATTTCCCAAATGTTCTGCCAAGCAGCTGGTCCAAGGTACATATTCCTACTCACATTCTTCTTGCCAGCCCCATCAGAGCACTGAATCAACTAAATAGTTATTACTTTCACAAAGGTTATACTCAATCCACATATTTGCACTTTAATACTGTCTGTTTTGGAAAAATATGACACCTAAAGTGGTTTCCCTTACCCTTCCTCAGTTCTTGTGTAGTCTACTTTTACGACACATGCAGTTTATGGTTGGTTTATTCTTAGTGGCCTGGACACAATAAGGGAAATAAGTTGAGAAACTTGTGGGAATCTATGATAATAATTATAAGGAACATATTAATGGATCATCGTCATCATCATCTTCACTTTGACTCCAAGTTTAACTAGTCAGTTGAACCTATTTAATGTATAAATTTATAAATTATTTAAGCATATTACAAATTACTTTCGAATCATTTTAGATGACGCGTTAAGTGTGGAGTATCTACCTCCGGTAACGATGACATTCAGTCTGCCAGAGTCTTACCCGTCTCTTGAGCCACCCCTCTGCGTTATAACCTGTTTGTGGTTGGATGACTCGCAGGTTTATAATGTGGCCAATCTTATTGTTAGACTACAATTTTGCATATGCTGTGTCTATCCGTTGAAGGTTTCGTGACTGATCTATTCAATAATATAACTTTTTAACCAATTAGTGTAATTTAGTTTTTTAATTATAATTTGTTTGATCTGTACTACTGTATATTAGTGCTTGATTTCTGTGGTATGAAAGTTTAAAACAGACAGTTTGTAAATCGTTTTAGTGATACATTTTTGTCTATCATGGGAGACTGTTTAGGAGGAAGCATAAAATGAAGAGCTCAATCTCTCAGCTTATTGCTGAATGGAGCTGTCATTTGTAGGAGTATAGAACACATAACATGCTGAGGATTGTTAATTGCAGTTTTAAACTATCAGCTGCTTCAGCAGTTTCAGCAAAAGAATGAGAGCATGGAACTAGCATCTTGTAGACTCTGTAAGGAAGGCCTCTAGACTTTCTTTATATACGGCTCCAATGAAGCCTCACCAAAATTGAGAGAGAGGTACAAGTAATGACAATGATGAAATGGGTGGAGTTTTACATCTTTTGTTAGCAAATTTTTGTATACCTTGAACTGTATATACAAAACGATGCAATGCGTCTGTTACACCCTGTCACTTGGAAAATGCTTTATATATTTTCTACAAAGGTTAATCAAAATTACAGATAGTGGGGACAAAATGAAGGCCTTTAATTTCCTAAAGAAAGTTTGGTTAATTGTTTTTTCATATTATGAAGAACATTTAACTTATTCCTATTCTAATATTTTTGATTGCATGCAATTCAAACGTAAAATTTTGTGCAACTATGAATACTGTTACTTATATTATATCTTTTGCAGATATCTAGAATTGGAGATCATTTATTAGACATGTACATGTCAAATCCTGGATGCGAAATATTATTTGCTTGGATAAACTTTCTGCAGCAGGAAATTCTAACTTATCTGAGTCCCATCTCGTTGAACGTTAGCTGTGATGTGTTTCAAATTCTCTCCGAACAAAATGCCGAAAAGAATGAAATCAAATTTCAGTCCAGTGTGGTCATGTGTGAAATTTGTTTTGAAGAAAAGCGTGGCTCCGTCTCTATAAAGCTGGAGAAGTGTCAGCACGTCTACTGCGCAGAATGTCTGAGGGAATACTGTGAGGGGCTTGTTAGGGATGGAAACGTTCAAGAGATCGTCTGTCCTCAGCCTGGCTGCGACGTATCTATAACTCCTTCAATGGTTAGTGCTGCTGTTGTTGTTGTTGCTGTTGTTGTTGTTGTTGTTCCTGGCTGTGACGTCTCTATAACTCCCTCAATGGTTGGTGGCGCTGCTGCTGCTGTTGTTGTTGTTACTGCAGTTGTTCCTGGCTGTGACGTCTCTATAACTCCGTCAATGGTTTGTGGCGCTACTGTTGTTGTTGTTGTTGTAGTTGTTGTTGTTGTTCCTGGCTGTGACGTCTGTATAACTCCCTCAATGGTTAGTGTTGCTGCTGTTGTTGTTGCTTACACAGGCGATGTCAGCCATTTTGCTGACATCCACTTTACTCTCTTGTTATTGCCCACCCAGGCAGGCGATGTCAGCTTATCGTGTTGTTGTTGTTCACCTTGGTGATGTCTGCCACGATGCTGACATCCTTGTAGCGCAATCAGTTAAATAATTTTTGCTCCTTTAATCATAAATTTTTCTGACCCATCTGAGCTTTCAATCTTGAGCTACTTTTGATCAGATGAGCTTCCTTCATGAATGATCATATTGTAAATGAATAAATGGAGATGTTTGATTTACTCATCCATTTGTTTGATGGATCTAGAAATGATTGTTAAACCTTTTTATTATACATTATGTTAAATCCCTGCTGAATCGATCAACTGTGACAATTTTGGAAGAATTACACAGAGAAGTATAGGCTATAGATTTTACACAATTTACTAGTTCGAATAATTTGATATAAAATAAAAAGATTAATTATAGACTTTTAAATTTCTATACATAATAATTATGCATTATCTCTATAAATTATCTTTATTTGTATCCCGACCCTGGTTAAACTGGGATTCAAGGGAGGATGATGATTATGATAATACATCATACTATTACGAATGCTATTACTATTGGACGTCCCTTACTCATCCTTGTATGAGTAAGCGGATGTTAAACCTTTATTATTATTGCTCTCTGCACAGATGCGCGCTCTGGTGTCCAGCACGCTGTACAGCCGCTACGAGAGGTTGCTGCTGCAGCGAGCACTCGACCTCTCCTCAGACGTGCAGCTTTGTCCAGCTAAGACCTGTGGTCTACCGGTCATCATTGGGCAGGATGGGCTCGGGCTCTGCTGGCACTGTCAGTTTGCCTTCTGCGCCGCCTGTCGCATGGCCTCGCATGGCATTGAGCCCTGTCGACAATTGTCTGGTAAGATTTACTTCACTATCATCATCATCTTCTTCATCATCATCATCAAACTCTTTACCTGCTAATCTTCGCTCTTGTTTATCTGTTTCAACATTCCCTAGCAAGCTTAAGACTTACCTTTTCCACCATAGACATGATCAATCTACCCTGACCATTTTTTGAACACCGGACTGGCTTTCGTTTAGGACTTTACTTTTCCTCAGCACATTTCTTTTGCTGATTGGTCTGGGTGAATTGATCTGTAGTGATGTGTGCTGTTGGGGACGTCCCTGACATCTTCCCTGGATGAGGAAACGGACGTTAATCCTTATTATTATTATTATTATAATATTATTCATCTTCCTTTGAGTCCCAATTTAGTAGCTAGGATAGGAATGCGAGTGGACCTTCTCCATTCTTTTCTGTCCCATACCATATCATCAGTCGATCTCCTGTTTTTCGTATCTGTGACCATATCGGTTTTTCATATCTGTTTTTCATATTGGTGACCTGTACGTTGTGGCTAGAGCCATTTTGTGTATTATAAATAAATATAAAAATAAATAATAATTTAATCACTTAATTAATTGTTAACTCAAATAATCTGGAAATCAATCATTACAGCAATCAATCAATCATTCAAGCAATTAATCTATTGATCAAGCAATCATAAAATCAATTAATCTATCAATTAAGCAATCATTTTACCAACTAAACTATAAATCCAGCAGTCATTCTATCAATTAATCTATAGATAAATCAATCATTCTATCAATTCATCTATTAATCAATCATTCATGCACTACAGAGATGGAGATTAGCTCAAATCAAAATAATCTACGCAGCCCAATAATTTTAAAAGACACTTTATATCATAAATTTTAATAGATATTTTCAACACTTTAAGCTATATTAAGTGAAAACTTCCATGTAATTATATTATTATTATTACTATTATTATTATTAATAATAATTTTTTTATATTATTATTATTATTATAATTAATCTGATCTGATTGGGTTTAGTCATTGATGAACTGAAGCTAGCTTGTTTAAAAATATAATGTATCTAACAACATGAACATCTGCAAGAGATCTGATCTGTAGTATAGTGAACACATGATTCGTATATCTTTTAACCAGATTGACTGTTTGATTGATCCGTTGATAGATAGACTGTTTGATTGATCAGTTGATAGATTGACTGTTTGATTGATAAGTTGACAGATTGACTGTTTGATTGATCAGTTGATAGATTGACTGTTTGATTGATCAGTTGATAGATTGACTGTTTGATTGAGAAGTTGACAGATTGACTGTTTGATTGATCAGTTGATAGATTGACTGTTTGATTGAGAAGTTGACAGATTGACTGTTTGATTGATCAGTTGATAGATTGACTGTTTGATTGATCAGTTGATAGATTGACTGTTTGATTGATTAGTGGATAGATTGACGTTTTGTTTGAGCGGATCAGTATGTGATGAGTTCAAATCCTGGGCTCGCCCGTCACTGACATCGATTTCGAGTGAGGAAACTGACGTTAACATTAACTTTACCAGCTTTTTGATAAGAAGATTAATTTAGTGATTGATTGTTTGAGCAGCTGAAGCCAAACTGTTGAAGACGTACCAATCATCCACTGGTAGAGAGAGAGATGAGATGGTTAAGCGCTATGGGCGCAGATTCATCCAGAGATTACTACAGAATGGTTCCTCGGAGGAATTTGTGCAGCAGAACACTAAGAAGTGTCCTCGCTGTCACAGCGGCATTGAGGTTGTCATGAACTACAGTCTAGCCATAGTAGTTCATAACTTCATTTTTAACTGAATGTTTCTCAATTTAATTTTGCTTAGTTTTCATCTTTAATATTTCCTATCTCTAATTATTCTATGTTATAATCTATTCACACTATGATTTCTAGTTTAATTTTGCAAGTTATCAGTTAGAATTGTGCTCTTTCTGGCTGCAGTTTTATTTGTATGCTGTCTCGTTGTGTACGCATTGTGTATATACAGTTACAATAAATGAACAGGGGTCTCTTTCTCTCTATCTCTCTTTCTCCCTCCCTCCCTCTCTCTCTCCCTCTCCACCTTCCCCTCCTCCTCCTCTATCTCTCCATCTATCTCTTTCTCTAGTGCCATAGCATGGACATTTTGCTATTTTGTATGGTGTATTTCATGGTTTTAGCTGATTGTGATGGTACTGCTCGCTTCTATTTTTCGCTGAAGTTAAATTTATGAAACGCTCAAACTCTAAATAAGGATTAAGTAATTTCACAGATTAAAGATTTATGAAAGATTCTTATTTTTCAAACAATTGGATGAAATGCTGCATTCTGTTCTGTGCCTATTATTAAGAGATTAATATCTATTCTTCTATTTTGTGTAGTAATATCATTTTATAATATTTTTATTTATTAATAGCAATTTGATTGTCCATAGTATCAGTATATAGAAATCTATTTTATGTCCTTACTCGTAATATGTGAGGATATAGATATTGTGCTATAAAGAAAGAGAGACACGGGAAGTCAAGAGCTGACTTGAAACACACATTGTAGTTACCTGCTGTCAGACTGATGACACTACGTGTGTCAGATTGATGACATGAGGTGTGTCAGATGACACTACGTGTGTCAGATTGAAGACATGAGGTATGTCAGATTGATGACATGAGGTGTGTCAGATTGATCATATGAGGTGTGTCAGATTGATGACATGAGGTGTGTCAGATGACACTACTAGTGTGTTAGATTGATGACATGAGGTTGTGTCAGATTGATGACATGAGCTGTGTCAGATTGATGACATGAGGTGTGTCGGATTGATGACACGAGGTGTGTCAGATTGATCATATTGAGGCGTGTCAGATTGATGACACGAGGTGTGTCAGATTGATCACATGACGTGTGTCAGATTGATCACATGAGGTGTGTCAGATTGATCACATGAGGTGTGTCAGATTGATCACAAGAGGTGTGTCAGATTGATCACAAGAGGTGTGTCAGATTGATAACACGAGGTGTGTCAGATTTATGACATGAGATGTGTCAGATTGATGAAACGAGGTGTGTCAGATTGATGACATTAGGTGTGTCAGATTGATCACATGAGGTGTGTCAGATTGATCACATGAGGTGTGTCAGATTGATGACACGAGGTGTCAGATTATGACACTAGGGGTGTCAGATTGATGACATGAGGTGTGTCAGATTGACGACATGTGTCATAATGATTGTCAGAGTTCTTGTGAGACTTGAAGGTACAATGTGACGTAACGTCGTGTTCCACTCTCATATGCGTCGTCAATGACGTCATTATTATCACTTTCCGTTGTAGGTTGAAAACACATTCTTCCCACATGGACTTTTTCATCTTGCCTGACTGTTTTTTGATAACCGGAACGGCACTGTTTAAGATCTTTTCTTTCTCTTCAGCACATTTTTTTCAGATCGTTTTGGTTGAATCGATTTGTAGTGACATGTCATGGGGGACTTACCTGACGTCATCCTTTATGAGGAACGGACGTTAAGCCTTTATTATTATTATTATTATTATTATTATTATTATTATACACAACGTCACTGTGTGTGGTGTTTAAGGAAGTTTTGTGGCTGTCTGATTCTAGATTGTACTTTATTATAGAAAGTACCTTGAACCATATTTAATATTTGTGTGCAGAAAGCGGCAGGATGTAACAAGATATACTGCGTGAAGTGCCGTGCGTACTTCTGCTGGCTCTGTCTCGAGCTGCTCCCCCGCACTAACCCCTACTCCCACTACAGTGATCCCACTTCCCCCTGCTTCCGCGACCTGTTCCTGGGGGCTCCTGACACGGACAACCCCGACCAGTTTGATCTAGATCTGAACGGGGGTGGCTGGGAATGGAACCCAGGGTTAAAGATCTGGGAGTGGAATGAGGCTGCGAGAGTGTTGGAATGGAATGAAGAGAGAGGTGCTTGGGAGTGGAATCTGGGAGGAGATAATCAGTGGGAGAGGAATCAGGGTGTAGATAACCAGTGGGAGTGGAATGAGGGTGGAGATAATCAGTGGGAGGGGAATCAGGGTGGAGATAATCAGTGGGAGGAGAATCTGGGTGGAGATAATCGGTGGGAAGGGAATCAGGGTGGAGATAATCACTGGGAGGGGAATCAGGGTGGAGCCAATCAGCGGAATGGGATTGTACTGGGGGCGTTTAACACAGAGGAAGATGCTAAAAGAAGTCAAAAACCGGGACTAGAGAAGGAATGGAATGAGAGAAGAGCTACTGAAGGTAATCTGGAGGGGGAATATAACCGGCAGCTTTTGGATAAAGAGCAAACGACAGGAAATGCTGGAATTAATGATAGCGAAGAAATGTTGAAGCACACAAGTATATGTGATAATCGCGTGGAAAGTAAAATGATTTCAGGAGGTCTAGAGATATGGAATTTAGATGAACAACATCTTGGGATGTATAATTTCCCTGCAAGTTTTCAGAAGAATCGCAAAATTACTAACAGCATCGACAGGAATAAGGCACTGCTTGCCAAACATTATTCAGATACTAATGCAGATCAATACAAAGAAATGACGTTGGAAGATCAGAAACTTGTGTTACCAGGTCTCTCAGAAAACTTGTGCTCTAACATAGTGACAAACAAATTTGATCCCGATAGCGGCGCCAGTTCAATCGTTGACAATCAGAATTTGAATCTACAACTTCTGCAGCAGCAACCAACGATCGGTGATGAAAACTGGAAATATTTGGCGGAATATGATTTGATTTACAGAACTGATCCGAGGTATAGGGAAGTTCTGAATTCTGTCGCACAAGCTGAAGTCCTTCGTCCGTTGTTATCATCGCTAAGTTTTCAAGATTTGGCTGTTTCTAAATGAAAAAAGTGCAGTACATGTTGTTATTGTACTGTATGATAATATACATGTATATTAATCGCTTTAGGCTTGTTGATTTACAGATATGTTGTGCAATGTATGGTGCGCATTGGTTTTTGCTACTATTGGTTATCTGTGAATTGCTTATCTTTTGATTTTTGTTGTCATTTATTATTTACTCTAACTATCAGACATCTATGAAGGTAGATATACCTCTACTGATTTATAAGTTAGTTTATGAAAGATGGTTTTGCTTCAGAAATTGCGAGTGGCTCTTATTGTAGTATGCACAAATTGCGCATATGATATAACGTGTGTCATGTATATGCTATCGTCGCCTGTATTCCAACAAGTGTACTTCTTTAATGTTGTTATATAATAAACACTTAGCATATTTTGCCGTAGATTTTGACTTTTAAGTAAATTTTGCTTCCTCGTATATTATTTTTAAGCGAGTGAAAACTTTGAATTTTTTTAGTTCATATAGTTTTGTGCATTGCGTGTAACGTTTTCCAATGACGATCAAGATTTAAGTTGCTAATTTTAAGTTTCTCTATTTGCGGAAGGTTCCTAATGGAAATAGTTTAACTAAATAGTGTTATATATATATATATATATATATATGTTTAGGATTTATAATGCAGATGAGAGCATAATTTGAATCGTTATTTTTGGTGAAAGGTTAATGTCTGTATTTTTAAAGGAGTACTGAATAGATCTGGTACGTTATATGGGATGTTTTCGAACTGCATTAGAGTATTAAGTTTCATTTCAGTTTTATACATATCCAGTTTTGTATTATGTTTTGTATTATGTATAAAATTAGTAGAGTTCTTAGTTCTTGTCCTCTTGCTACAGTTCTTCAGGTATTTAAAGTATTTTTTGCATATGTTTATATCATTTTCGCTAGCACAGCTTCCGCTGTGGCCTAACAATACTTGCATTTAGATTCTATCAGTCATGTTTAGTAACATTTTAATTTTCGAAGAAGTATTAAGCAAACAGTTGTGTTTGTTAATTTTAGATAGACATGTACAGTATTTGTAATTAATGCATTATTTTGAGTTGTAATTGTCTTAATTGTGATTGGCAGCTATGATTTATTTCGTGCATCTATATCGTTATTTTATATTGACATAATTGATCTCTGTTGTAAGCCCCTCTTAATCTCTCTCTCTCTCTCTCATAGGCTATTATTTTATTTGATACTATTGTTTGTATTAATATATTATATTGAGATTAAAGATCTCTATCATAAGCCTCACTCTCTCTTCGTGTCTCTCTCTCCCTCTATGTCTATATTTTATTTGCTACTTTAGTCTTTATCTGCTGAAGATTTGAGCATACTGCAGTTGATGGTCTGCAGGCGTAATTGTGACGATTTCTTGAAACTTTAATGCTCATATTTTCTAAACTCAATATAAACCGTACATCAATTAAACCTTTGTAAGAGTTATCTTACAGTTAACTACGTATCAGAAATTTTGATATTATGTAAAAAATGTTACGTGGTTATTAACTACAAGGTAAACCACCAAAAGTATATCACTCAGCCAATGACTGCGCTGGCCTACTGATCGACCAATTGGACTACTTCATAAATAAAACTAGAATCTTTCTTCTTAAAACTCAGATTAACTACTTCACAAGTTAAACCTCTCGGAAAAGAGGAACAACTACTAATTCGCATATTGAGTTTGCATACTACCAAATTCCATTGTGTAAACCTCTATTGACGTTTAAACTGCGATTTATCTATTCCTAACATGAGGCCATTATTAACTTACACGACGAATGTATATTTGACAATTTTCACTGTAAATGTTACTTTTTTATGTGCTATAAATTTGAAACTGTTAGCATTTTCTAAAATCCAACATAATTTTTTATTACATTGTCTGTTAATGAAGTTTTTTTTGTCTCTTAAATTTATTTAAATTAACGTGTTGAACGTTCAATCAAAGCTATGACCCGTATCTAATGGTAATTATGGATTAGTTTTTTTTTGTTCAAACTGACTTTGTGTATAAGACTATGTTAATTTGAAAACTGTTTTTTCCCGTTCAGTATCGTTTATTTGCTCATCACAGCACAGATTACACAAACAATAGGAACATGCATGTAGTTAGATAAACAAATAACAATACGAAAGAGGCTACCATAAAAGAGCCATAGCTCTGTTTGGTAATACCATAATTAGCAGCTATAGCAGAGTCTACTTGAGTCTGAAATACAAAAATTTCTATTACATTAACAATTACAGCAAAACTGTTGGTAGCCATACAATTGAATATTTTCAAATTAGCAAATGGCCAGGCACTGGCAAGTGAAACTTAAAATGAATTTTAAAAAACATCTCTGAATTATTAAAAATTAAATAAGTAAACTAAGTTCATAAATAGCAAAAAAATAACTATTTATAATACTTTAGAGTGCGAAGAAAAATAGTAAAACAAGAAAAGGAAAATACAATGAAACAAATGTCCAATTAACTAGTACAAGCGTTTTCAGCTGCATAATTATATATATTTTATATTAAACATTTGTTTTCGTTATTGAACATTAAGATCATCGTTGCATTACCTAAAGAACGATATGCAGTTGTAATTTTGTTTTATATTTGCTGATCTTATTGCTATCTGATATGTAGAATTGTGCCTAGTGAGCCAGTACGTAGAACAGTGATGTGAAATCCTCGTTTGCTCAACTATTTAAAAAGTGGCATCAGTTTTAGTTTATTATGGAATAGTTAATTAATTAGTATATGAAATAAATAATTCTAAAGCATTAATTAGTGCGTAATTAATTTGCTATCGATTGAGAATAGGGGCGCAGGCTTCTTCATAGACAAAACATTTTTTCTCTAAAATCATCCAATCATGCTCAATAATCGCCCAATTGTCGTAAAATAATTACAGTAATTCTTACGCTTTGATTCGCTTAGTATTGACCGGAAATTGATAATACGACAGCAGGAACCATTTAAATCTCGAGAAGTTTCTACATATTGATCCACTGAATGTCTCAAAATATATAAAAACTTTGCATTAATATCGTTGTTGCCTACTTCAAACTTCGCCTTCTGTTGCCGTCAAATGTTTAATTGAAACTTTGAATTGAAGCATTAAAATGAATTTAGAAGAATTTCATTTAAAAAGCATTTTAAAAGAATTTTCATAATAATAGTTGTGCTTTCGCATTATCTTTAGTTCCATTCTTTTTCGTCTATTATACAACTAGTGAACTAAAAGCTAAGTTTAAAGTCTATTTCCATATCACAAGGAATACTACCAGAGACGGTCCGTTTGGGATTCGAACCGATGGCCTGCTGCTTCTCAAGCAAATGTGTTATCCATTCGGCCATCCAACAGGTTCTATCCAAATAAAGCCTTCTATCCGAGCTACTGACTTACAAATAGGAAATCATTTTGATTTCTAGTCCGCTCATTCCATGATGAATGTGTGCGCTTTAACATGTTAAAAGTAAAGCAGAATAAATATGTATCTCTATTTCGACAAATCTGTACGATATAAATCAAAGCAATAGGCTATATTGACTTTCTTAGTTTCATGGTTTGTATTTTCTTGCTTTAATGTTAAGCAGTACGTTAGCTTGACGGGATGTTATTTGTATTCTATGGAAGTTTGTGTAATCGGATTTGATCAGTTTATATAATGGTTAAGAATTTGTGTACTGTTTATGTTTATAGTTTATATAATGCAGGTTTGACATTGGTTAAGAATTTGTGTACTGTTTATGTTTATAGTTATATAATGCAGGTTTCACGATGTCATAAACTCTTTCTTTGGCTAGAGCCAGTGGCGATGTCCGTAAGATATTCGACCGCGGAGCAGTACGTGCGGGGTTCAAATACTGAGCTTACCCGTCACTGACATCGCTTCCGAGTGAGGAAACTGACGTTAACATTAGCTTTATCAGCTTTTTTCAGTGCTCTGCCTGGTATCAGTTCCGCGACATGTAGTATATTTGTTTTTGTTGCTAATTTTCTCTTCATATCTTGATACAAAATGCTTTATAAAATTCACCGGCGTCTTTAACTTCGTATTTCTGTTCTTTCCATTTTTATACTACCTCTAAAATATCATTACAAGTAAAAAGTATCAAGTATTTGGTTTATTTTATACGTTATAGAATGAGTTAAACAAACTACAGTATAGTATAGCAATTGCACATAGTCTTTACTTGCTTTTCATACGCTAAATGCGCACATTGCAACCCATAGACGCAAACAAAACGAACACATGCAAAACAAATGATGAACATGGGCGAACGAGCAGAGATATGCTGAAATAACGTTAAAAATACTACATTTCTATATTTTCTGGCAGTAGGTATTGACCGATCTGTTAAATATAAATAGATATAAATACTACATTCAAGCAATAGAATAACGGGCAGTGATAATTCCACGGTTTGTGATTGTAACTTATTTGTATTGTGACGGCTGATTAGATATCAATAAATCAATAGTATGCACTAATTTAACTTTGTTTACTGTAGCTCTGCTGCTGTTGTTTGTCATTTACGGAGAAATCATTTAGGAAATTATCTCTGGCTGAAAATCTGAAACGTTATTCGCCTCACCATTAATCAGAAAATATTGACTTTGTCGCTAGGTGGCTACAGAAAGAAAGTAATGTATGGACTTTGCCGCCAGTTGGCTACAGAACGAAGCAAATGTTAGTCGTTAACACGTACGTTATAAATATATATGATAAATCCACAACATGTGGACTATAATCCCATGGACTTGATTCTCGACCGATCTCAGACTTTTAGAGAATGGGTCAAATGGATATTAAGTAAACATTTATAATGGCGGTTCTGCTTGTGGTACAAAAAGATGTCATGGTTGATCCTAGCGCTGTAATGTGAGTTAATCCTTTTCTCAACATATCGAATTTTTATGAACTATTATAAAATCTTTGCAAGAGCACTATAGATACCGGATTTGAAACTATAAACGCGACTACGATAACTTATTACGCAAATTACTATTTTTTCATATGCACATATATTTTAACAAACAATGTGAAAGTACATTAAAGCAAGAAATGTCACTGAATGCAGAATTCGCTAATTACCAGTCGCCTATATACGCAAACTTAATAAG
Organism: Enchytraeus crypticus; assembly: GCA_905160935.1. Classification (NCBI taxonomy): domain Eukaryota; kingdom Metazoa; phylum Annelida; class Clitellata; order Enchytraeida; family Enchytraeidae; genus Enchytraeus; species Enchytraeus crypticus. The sequence continues at coordinate 445,713 of CAJHZI010000818.1, read as the reverse complement.
CAATAAATATATAACAATAATATGAATATATCACTAAATTACATCAACAATTCTTAGCAAGACGGTTACGTTTAATGAAATTTGAGCAGAGAATAAAAGTGTCATTGCCAGTTCATATACCTGAGGTACTAAGCATCACTTATTTTTTTTATTTCTATGATTAATTGACATCATTTGAACAGCAGATTTGAACTATTTACTAATACGATGCGTCCATTTTATATTTTATCAACAATTTTGACCTATTTATGTAAAATCCTGCCTCTGAAGTTTGTAACAACAATTCTTGAGTAATTTTAACCGATTAAGATTTTCCTTACTAAACAAACAAATGTCAATCAAAGCACCAGATTCACTAAACTCCGCCTGCACGGATCTCTGTGGGACTCGTGGGATGCGGTGTCCTATTCGCCGAGAGATCTGCTGAAGCTTTCTCGGGATCGCTTCTGTACCTACTGCTGGCCACGCTCATAGAGTCGTCGTCTTCAAACCATTCACCAGATGTCGACTGTTTTTTAGACTTGAGCCAGCGCTGTATAACAACTACAGCCAATGCTATGAGACAGAGTGTGATTAGTATAACCCAAGCGATTAGTACGTAGTAAGACACGGCCAGTTTGTTCGTGTCGTCCGAGGCCTGGTCGACGGACTGGTCGAGGTTAGGGACCCGGGCGGCCACCTCGTTCAGCCGCTGGGCGTTCTGAAGGGCCTGGGGGTCCAAGGGTGCCTCCTGGGGAACGGCGACGCATTTGTAGCCGCCGTAAGTGTTTGCGCAGACTCGTGACTGGCAAATATCCGGAGTGACTGAGCATTCGTCCACGTCTGAGATAACAAAACAACCATAATAACATAACACAACGGCACACTGGGTCGATCAGGAAGCACAGACGCTTGTTCAAGGCCCATTTCCTCCTTCCTCTCCATGGTTATTAGCAATCGTTGCTTTTTTCGACGATGATGTTATTACTATTATTGACATCTGCTAACAATGTCAAAAATAGTAATAACAGCATCATCATCCTCCCCGATCCCATTCTAGCCAAGGTCCGTATACAGTAATAATATCGGGAATAGTAAAAATAGAACAAATATGAACATTTTTGCAAAATAGACTACAGTGATTACAGCACTGTCAGAACTAGCATACCGATGCAGCTGTGCCGGTCCTTGGATAGATAGAATCCACTTCTGCAGTCGCAGTGATCAGATGACGTGGCGTTAGCTCTGACACACAGCTGCGTGCATCCGCCATTTGTCTTATCACAGTCTACCGTTCTGTTAGATCCGATCATCTTAGAGGCTGAAATAGCAACAAACTGGTTTGAAGTACAATAAAAAAAGTAAACAAGCATTATTGTCAATAATCAACTATGTTGATATCTATCACTTTTAATACCACATGTTTAAACCGTTAGGCAATTTAGTCCATTTTCCGTATAACCAGTCCAGTGAATGACGAAGATTTTACTCTCAGATCAGAGCGGTTGGGATTCGAACCCCCGAGAATTCAATTCACCTCCGGACCTGTCATTTAACCTGTCACCATGGGCCCGATGAATCCCGAAGGAGTTGAATTTATTAATGGCATTGGCAGACTTATTGCAGAGCAAACCGGCGATAAGCGAGAGATCTCTTTTCTTTGGCAAAGGCTTTTCATGACTTTGCAATGATTTAATGCAGTTTGCTTCAGCAATTCTTTTAAGCCGATTGATGACCTCGAGTAGCCGGGCGGAGATTCAGCACGTATTGCTTGAATCGTTTTTATCAAACCTCAGGTTATTTACACCTGCGTAAAAAAATAAAAATAGTAATAATAACAACAACTAATACTAACGCTCACACTAACAGATTAATACACTAACAGACTAACACACTAACAGTAATAATAATAATAATAATAATAATAATAATAATAATAGTAATTGCTATTTAGGCTAATTAACTGACCGGCCGAGGCGCAGTTGAGTTGGTTAGACTCCAGCGTGTACCCAGCTCTACAGCCACACTCGTAGCCGTGCGGCAGGTCCACGCAGGTCTGCTCGCAGCCACCGTTGTTGTACTCACACTCGTTCAGCGCTGAAGAGTTAAAATAAAAATAATAGTACCAATAATAATTAACAACAATAGAACTAAACCTGTCATTAATTATGGTAAGATTAATTGTTATAGTAAGAGGCAGATGCAGGCTGCGATTAGGTAGGTTAGATGATTTTTGGGTAAACAGGATTGTTTTCTCAGGGAATGGCGCCCCTGCCCAGTAAATTTTAGTCGAAGCTAAGGATGGCATAGGGAGCCCACCTCGTCATAAGCAGAATCCCCAAAGAATTAATGGTATATCAAAAAGAATGTTATAGATGATTTAAAGCTTCACTCGTTTGTGGACATGAAGGGGAGAACGGAAGACAGCGATGAGTGGAGGCATTATATACCATGGACCTGCCAGTAGGCAGTGCACAAACAGACAGAGAGATAGTAAAATTATCAACCATGTTGATATCTATCAAATTTTAGCATCACATGTTTTAGCCGTTACGCAATTTAGATCATTGTTCGTGTAACCAGTCAAGTGAATGTCAAGAGATTTAACTCTCAGATAGATTTAGTGCAACTTAGTATTAAAATAGATTTACAAAATTTTGAAGAAAGAAGTGCCAAACAGGGTTGACATAAATAGGCTATTGATAGATATCAAAGAAATGGAGGAGTAAAAAGAAGAACTGAATGGGTCATGTCCTGAGAGGAAATGGTCTATTAAGAGAAGTAATTGATTGAAGAGTTGAAATAAGAACGTGAGGAAAAAGGTTAGAGAAAAACCGAGACATGGGATGCTGGATGATTTGATAACTAATTCGTATGTTAATATGAAGACAATAGCAGAGGATAAAAATATGTGAAGAAGTTATATGCCGTGGAACTGCCTGTACAAAGAGAGAGAGAGAGAGAGAGAGACAGACAGAGAGAGAGAAAGAGAGAGAGAGAGAGAAAGAGAGATAGACAGTGAGAAAGAGAAAGAGAGAGAGAGATAGAGAGAGAGAACATTAAAACAATTTGCATCTTAATCTACGCTTACATGTATTTCATAAACTGACAAGCGTTAATGTAATAAAATGTACTACTAATATCAAGTATGACACGTACTGTTACACTTTCTGCCCTCGGTGACTCTAACTTTCATGAAGGCCACGGAGCAGATGCAGTAGGGCTCTAGGATGGTTGAGCGGCCCCCGCTCACACTGACCACGGCTGTCTCACAGGCCTCGTCACAGTTCAGAGCTCGACACTCGGCCGTGCCTCCTACATCAGCAAGTGATTATAAGCAATCAATCAATCTAGCACAAAGTACATGTAATCTGTTTTATTCTATGATTCTGTTAGTCTAATAACTCTGGATAAATAGGTGTTCAACTAGATTGAACGCCTCTTATTCTCTTTGATGGCTTATTGCTTCTGTCTCTGCTTAATTTGTTTGATTGATGCTATTTTATATTTTCCTTTCTATTCAATTTGTCTATTTTCTTGTGCCTGTTTTCATTTGTGTGGTATGTGTTGTGTTTCGATCTAATAAACATGTCTCTCATCTCTCTCTCTCTGATCAATCAATCTAGCACAAAATACATGTAATCAATCAATCTAGCACAAAGTACATGTATTCAATCAATCTAGCACAAAGTACGCATAATCAATCAATCTAGCACAAAGTACGTATAATCAATCAATCTAGAACAAAGTACATGTAATCAATCAATCAATCTAGCACAAATTACAAATCAATCAATCTAGCACAAAATACATATCAATCACTCAACATATTATCACACAGATACAGTTATATTCATCCAGTACAAAAGAACTGAAACAAGAACACACCTGCAGCGTCTCCGAACAGGCTGACAGACTGGCCCATCGCTCCTGGAAAACCTTGAAGACCCTTCTCTCCAACGGCTCCGGTCCTTCCCCTAAACCCTCTAGCTCCAGTCGTTCCGGTGAACCCAGTGTCTCCAGTGTCCCCAATGTCACCCATCACTCCAGTCCTGCCTGATGGACCTATATTACCCGTGGCTCCAGTGTATCCTGTAGCTCCAGTTGTTCCATTCACTCCACGAGGTCCTGGTAAACCCGTGGCTCCATGAAGTCCAGTTCCACCCAATGGTCCCATAGTTCCTTCTGGTCCCATTGGACCGGTGTTACCTTGTATTCCAGTGGCTCCAGGTTCACCAGTAAATCCGGTAGCACCAACTGTTCCATTAGCTCCGGTCGCCCCTGAGACGCCGGGTCCACCAGGGGTTCCGGTGTTTCCTGCTGATCCGGGAGCTCCATCAGGTCCATTTGCTCCTGCAGGACCATCAGGTCCGGGTGATCCTGGAGCTCCAGCGGGTCCTGCTGATCCAGGGGCTCCAGAGTCTCCAGGAGCTCCAGGTGCTCCAGATGCACCGTTAACTCCAGGTGAACCAGGTTCACCATTGGGTCCAGGACTACCATTCGTACCAGTACCACCAGTAGCTCCCTTGCCTCCAGGTCCACCAGATGTTCCAGTTCCACCTGTTGCTCCAGTATAACCTGTATCACCACGGGTTCCTCCCACACCGGCTGGACCAGTTGCACCAGGTGCTCCAGGAGTGCCTGATGGACCAGGAAGTCCTGGTGCTCCCTTTATACCACCCGACCCTGACGTTCCAGGAGGTCCAGGATTTCCAGGAGGTCCTGTTTGACCTACAACTCCAGGAGTGCCTCCTGTGCCGGGACGTCCGGTGGCTCCAGGAGGTCCAGAGATTCCGGTGTATCCTGTGTCTCCTTTGTCTCCAGGTATCCCTGTTGCTCCGAGCACTCCTGATTATATATATAATATATATATATATATATATATATATATATATATATATATATATATTGTATATATATTATATATATATATATATATATATATATATATATATATATATATACATATACACGTATATAATGTATATATATTGCAAGTATAAAAAGCAAGTACAGCTAATGTTAACGTCAGTTTCCTATGTCAGTGACAGGCGAGCCCAGGATTTGAACCCCGCACATACTGATCCGCGATCGAGTATCTTACCGATATCGCCACTGGCTCCAGCCATAAAAAATATAGATCAAATAGATACTGCAGACTTATAGCCTATTCATTCCAGGCATTTATTTAAATCTCTAAAGCATTTCGTCTAAGACTACGTGTAGCCCCATCAATCAATAAATAATTAATAAGAACTTAACGTCCCATGATGTTATAATGTATCTCACCTCCTGATCCGTCAGGTCCAGACGCTCCTGTTCCACCAGTAGGTCCTGTTGCTCCAAGAGCACCGGGTGATCCAGTAGGTCCAGCTGGACCTGTGGCTCCAGTTGCTCCGGGTCCTCCTCCACCCCCTGGTGTCCCATCAACACCCCTAGGCCCAGTCGCACCTACTCCACCTGTTGCTCCAGTTCGGCCTCCACTTCCAGTTAGACCCGCAGGACCCGTGGCACCAGGTGCACCCAAGGGTCCAGGAGCCCCAGGTGTTCCAGGAGTTCCGGAATTTCCAGGGGCACCGGTACTTCCAGTGCTACCCTTTGCTCCAGCAGGACCAGCCAATCCTGTGGCACCAGTTGGTCCTCGACCACCAGGTGCACCGGTAAATCCAGGAAGTCCAGGAGTTCCTGGGGCACCATTGGTACCGGCTGGACCTATTGCTCCAGTGGCTCCTAATGGTCCTGCGGTTCCACTTGGTCCTGTGGCTCCAGTAGGTCCTGTGGGACCAGCTGCACCAGCAGGTCCCGACTGTCCAATGGGACCTTTAATTCCTGGCGCTCCTGTTGCTCCTGTCCGACCGGATCCACCAGGGGCTCCATTCGGTCCAGCCTGTCCTGGTGTTCCAGTAGCACCTGTTGGGCCAGGAGCTCCGTTACCACCAGAGGCACCGGGTACTCCTGGAGCACCAATTGGTCCAGTATTTCCAGCAGGTCCAGGAGCTCCAGTAAATCCACTCGCTCCTGTTACTCCAGGTGGGCCGGACGGTCCTGTGGCTCCAGGACCACCTGGTGTACCTGAAGTACCGCTGGGACCCGCAGGTCCTGTTGCTCCGGTTGGTCCTCTTAGTCCTGTCGATCCAGGAGCACCAGGTAAACCTGAGGCACCAGTTGATCCTGACTGGCCTGGTGCACCCTGTGCGCCTGGGTCGCCACTGGGGCCCGAGGCCCCGGTATACCCTGAAGGGCCGATAGGTCCAGCGACACCCGGTATACCCATAGTGCCCTGAATACCTGGGATCCCTTGTTGACCCGGCTGACCGGTGGAACCCTAAATAAGAAAATCATCCATTGTTTTGTATTATAATAAAGCAAAAAAATGAACTTTAATTAAGGATTTCAATTAATGATATTTAAATGCAGGTAACTCAGAACAATTAGTAGCCTAAAAGACGTATAGTATCATTCTCGTACATGATATCATCAAGCACCATAGAGCTAAAATGAGACCAGATGATCATAAATAAATAAAATATTGCATTAAAGTCATAATATGTCTCATCAATCTGTGAACAGCCAAAATCCGAGAGACCAGTCCGTAGATGATACTTTAAAGGTGAGTGGCAACTTTTGTACCAATTTTGTTAAGTTGGACTTGGCGCACCAGAGATTTACTGCCTTTGGCTCGGTACACGCTAAATAGAATTCTAAAAACCACCAAGATATACATTTAGCAAGCATTAAACAAATTTACTCTCAAAGTTACTAAACGACAAGTTATTTCAACAATAAATAAAGCATAAATGGAATGCAAGTGCAACTAGTAATGATAACTAAAATGTCATCATCATCATCATCATCATCATCATCATCATCATCATCATCATCATCATCATCATCATCATTATCTTCCCTTAAATCCCAGTTTAACCAGCGTTGGAATATGAATAGACTTTCTCCATTCCTCCCTGTCCCACACCATACACTAAAACAAACTAAATGATAACTAATGATAAACTAATAACAACTAAAATGTAACTCTAACTAATAATAACTAATAATTTAATAATTTGAAATCTACAGATTACTAACCGGTAGACCAGGAGAGCCTTCTCGTCCTGGTCCTCCCGGTGCTCCAGATGCTCCAGGCTGTCCTGGAGCTCCCGATGTTCCAGGAGCTCCAGTGAATCCCACAGGACCTGCTACTCCATCCTGTCCCGGACTACCAGCTTGTCCAGCAAGTCCAGAGTCACCCACTGGTCCAGGGGCTCCAGGTGATCCTGTTGGTCCCGCAGGGCCCGTCGCTCCTGGAAACCCTGACATTCCGGGACCTCCAGGGGTTCCACTAGCTCCATTCGGTCCAGTTGCTCCGGGGGCTCCTAATGATCCAGCCGGCCCTGTGGCACCTGCAGGTCCCTGCACTCCAGACGGCCCAGGGGCTCCAGTTATTCCTGTGAATCCACTGGCACCAGTTGGACCCTGGGCTCCAGTCGGTCCAGTCCAACCATTCGGTCCCTGTGGTCCAGTTGCTCCAGGAGCTCCAGAAGGACCGGTGGCACCTGGAGCACCTTGTGGACCACTCTCTCCAGGGTTCCCTGGTGTTCCTGCCACTCCTGAAGCACCAGGTGCTCCTGCAGGGCCAGTTGCTCCCTGGGCACCGGCTGGTCCTGGAGTGCCTGATGCTCCGGTTGGACCTGGGACTCCGGGACCCCCTGCCGGACCTACACATGAAACAAAGTGACGTCATGCACTGAATGACCATAGACTTTAACAATACGATACTGAAAATTTTAAAAATACAATACTGAACACTTTAACAATACAATACTGAACATTTTTACAATACTGAACACTTTAACTATACAATACTCTGAACAGTTTAACAATACAATACTGAACATTTTAATAATACAATGCTGAACATTTTAACAATAAAATACTGAACACTTTAACAATACAATACTGAACACTTTAACAATACAATACTGAACATTGTAACAATACAATACTGAACACTTTCACAATACAATACTGAACACTTTAACAATACAATACTGAACATTGTAACAATACCATAATGAACATTGTAACAATACAATACTGAACAGTTTGTAACAGTTACCAATACTTGAACATTCAACAATACAATACTGAACATTTTAATAATACAATGCTGAACATTTTAACAATAAAATACTGAACACTTTAACAATACAATACTGAACACTTTAACAATACAATACTGAACATTGTAACAATACAATACTGAACATTGTAACAATACAATACTGAACATTGTAACAATACAATACTGAACATTGTAACAATACAATACTGAACATTTTAATAATACAATGCTGAACATTTTAACAATAAAATACTGAACACTTTAACAATACAATACTGAACACTTTAACAATACAATACTGAACATTGTAACAATACAATACTGAACACTTTAACAATACAATACTGAACACTTTAACAATACAATACTGAACATTGTAACAATACAATACTGAACATTGTAACAATACAATACTGAACATTGTAACAATACAATACTGAACATTGTAACAATACAATACTGAACATTGTAACAATACAATACTGAACATTGTAACAATACAATACTGAACATTGTAACAATACAATACTGAACATTGTAACAATACAATACTGAACATTGTAACAATACAATACTGAACATTGTAACAATACAATACTGAACATTGTAACAATACAATACTGAACATTGTAACAATACAATACTGAACATTGTAACAATACAATACTGAACATTGTAACAATACAATACTGAACATTGTAACAATACAATACTGAACATTGTAACAATACAATACTGAACATTGTAACAATACAATACTGAACATTGTAACAATACAATACTGAACATTGTAACAATACAATACTGAACATTGTAACAATACAATACTGAACATTGTAACAATACAATACTGAACATTGTAACAATACAATACTGAACATTGTAACAATACAATACTGAACATTGTAACAATACAATACTGAACATTGTAACAATACAATACTGAACATTGTAACAATACAATACTGAACATTGTAACAATACAATACTGAACATTGTAACAATACAATACTGAACATTGTAACAATACAATACTGAACATTGTAACAATACAATACTGAACATTGTAACAATACAATACTGAACATTTTAATAATACAATGCTGAACATTTTAACAATAAAATACTGAACACTTTAACAATACAATACTGAACACTTTAACAATACAATACTGAACATTGTAACAATACAATACTGAACACTTTCACAATACAATACTGAACACTTTAACAATACAATACTGAACATTGTAACAATACAATACTGAACACTTTAACAATACAATACTGAACATTGTAACAATACAATACTGAACATTGTAACAATACAATACTGAACATGTAACATACAATACTGACCTTGTAACAATACCATACTGAACTTGTACAATACAATACTGACATTGTACAATACAATCTGCACATTGTAACAATACAAACTGAACATTGTCTACAATACCATACTGAACCATTGTACAATACAATCCTTGAAACCTTGAACACTACAATACTGACATTTAACAAGACAATATGACAGTTGTAACATACAATACTGACATTTTAACAAGAAAGACTGAACCTTGTAACAATACAATACTGAACATTTGTAACAATACAATACTGAACACTTTAACAATACAATACTGAACATTGTAACAATACAATACTGAACATTTTAATAATACAATGCTGAACATTTTAACAATAAAATACTGAACACTTTAACAATACAATACTGAACATTTTAACAATACAATACTGAACATTGTAACAATACAATACTGAACACTTTCACAATACAATACTGAACACTTTAACAATACAATACTGAACATTGTAACAATACAATACTGAACACTTTAACAATACAATACTGAACATTGTAACAATACAATACTGAACATTTTAATAATACAAACAATACAATACTGAACATTTTAATAATACAATGCTGAACATTTTAACAATAAAATACTGAACACTTTAACAATACAATACTGAACACTTTAACAATACAATACTGAACATTGTAACAATACAATACTGAACACTTTCACAATACAATACTGAACACTTTAACAATACAATACTGAACGTTGTAACAATACAATACTGAACACTTTAACAATACAATACTGAACATTGTAACAATACAATACTGAACATTGTAACAATACCATACTGAACATTGTAACAATACAATACTGAACATTGTAACAATACAATACTGAACATTGTAACAATACAATACTGAACATTGTAACAATACAATACTGAACATTGTAACAATACAATACTGAACATTGTAACAATACAATACTGAACATTGTAACAATACAATGCTTAACAATACTTAGTTTAGTTAATTTAATTTCTGAATTAATTTATGGGTTTAATTAATTTAATTTGTTAATTCATTAATGAGTTTCATTAATTACTTCATTACAGAAAATTTATTGCCCAAAATCGCACTTTCAAACACCTAAAATATCTCAAAGTCACGTACCTGCAGGTCCAGGAGCGCCTGTAGCTCCAGGTGCACCAGAGACTCCTGAATCTCCAGGACCTCCAGGGCTTCCAGCAGGTCCAGTCTCTCCAGTGTTTCCCATTCGACCCGTGCCACCAGGTGCTCCAGAAGCTCCAGGTGTACCAGTGAATCCAGTAGCACCAGGCGCTCCGTTAGGTCCTTGCTGTCCTTGTGCTCCATTTTGTCCTGCTGGTCCTGTTGGTCCTATCGCTCCGCTAGGACCACTCGCTCCAGTGGCGCCACTAGCTCCGGGACTTCCGGGAGATCCTGGAGCACCATCAGGACCTGTTGCTCCTTGTGCTCCACTTGGTCCCGTGGCACCCACAGATCCAGCAGATCCTACTGGTCCAACCTGTCCGTCAGGACCTTGGGCTCCTGGTTGACCTGGTGCACCCGGTGATCCAAGAGCTCCAGATGGTCCAGGTTCACCATCAGGACCTTGGGCTCCAATACCTCCAGCATTTCCAGGGGCGCCTGCCAATCCTGCGGGGCCGGTCGCTCCCTGTGGTCCAGGGGCTCCATCAGCTCCTGGAGCACCGCTGCTTCCTGTTGCTCCAGGACCACCTGCAGGCCCCTGAGGCCCAGATGCTCCAGCAGCTCCAGCTGGTCCAGTCGCACCAGGCGCTCCTTTGACTCCATTGCTACCTGGGGTTCCACTTGATCCAGTTGCTCCAGGTGCTCCTATTACACCAGGATTACCAACAGGTCCGGACGATCCTGTGTCACCCCTATCCCCTGTGGATCCAGTAGCACCAGTTTCACCTCTAGGTCCAGCCACTCCGGGTGCTCCGCTAGACCCAGCGGGGCCCGTATCACCTTGCTCTCCGAGAGGGCCTGCTGGACCCAACGGACCCGCAGCCCCGGTGGGGCCAGTAGCTCCTGGCAACCCCGTTGCTCCACCTGAACCTGAGGAACCTGTTCCACCAGACGGTCCTTGAGCTCCAGGTGCACCTTGTGGTCCTGTAGCTCCAGGGGTTCCAGCTAGTCCAGGACTTCCTGGTGCTCCGTCAGGTCCGGCTGGTCCAGCAGCTCCTGTGGCTCCGGTGGGACCTCTTATACCGCCAGTTCCAGTAACTCCAATCGGACCAGTTGATCCAGGTGTACCGGAAGCTCCAGGGGCGCCGTCGACCCCTGTACCTCCCGTGGATCCTGTAGGACCTCGGAGTCCGGGTGGTCCAGATGGACCTGTCCATCCGGTCACACCGATATTACCAGTACCTCCTGTACAATTCAAATCAAGAGTTGTAGCGACAAGCAAACTACTAGTTGTCACAAACTATTGTTTATAACTTAAGTTTTTCTCGTCTTTAATTTCACAAGGAAACTGTTTTCTAATCTCGTAGTTTCAGTTCATTTACGATAACCTTTCAGTTGTTGCAGTTATATTAGTGTAAGTTGGTACATTTAATATGATAGACATTTCAAATAAATATATCAAATATCTTCTGTAACAAGTGAATACAATCATGCACTGTTTTAACAGCATGAATGCAAATAAGACGCCATATCACAACCTTTAGAAGAAATAATGTTGCCCATAATAACACGTATAACAAGTATGAAATGATCAACCAAGTTGATATCGATCACTTTTAAACTGTTATTATGTAATCAGTATAACCAGCCCTGTGAATGTCCGAGAATTTGCTCTCAGATCAGCGCGGCCGGGAATTGAACCCAACGGAGTTCAATTCACCTAAGGATCTGCAATTTAAAATTTCATGACGCTACCTGACTCCTCTAACCACTAGGCAACTGATTGATTCAATGTAAAGATAATATTTATCTACCTATACAAATAATAAGTACAATGTTTAGCGTGCGTTAAACTTCAATCAATATGTTGATAAAAACATTAAATTATAGGCTTCACATTTGACGCTAAATGCCTGTTTTCATTATAGTTGATGATCTCATCAATTTCAAAATTACTTAAACTAGGTGTTGCTCACCCGTTGAACCGGTTGCTCCACTTGGACCAGTTGCACCAGGTGCTCCAGGAGCACCTGAACCACCAGGTGTTCCTGGTAGACCTGCTGGACCCGTTGCTCCAGATGCTCCAATATTTCCATTAGGTCCTGGTGATCCGGCTGCTCCAGGTTGCCCTGCAGGTCCTGCAACTCCTATAGCGCCAGGATTTCCGGTTCCTCCATTTGGCCCTCTAACTCCGGTAGCACCAGTGATACCAGTTGGACCAATAGCACCAGGATTTCCAGCAGCACCGGATGCACCAGTGTCACCGGGTGCACCATCAGGACCCGCCTGACCAACAGCTCCAGGTGTTCCTGATGCTCCAGAAGCTCCTGCTTGACCGGCTACTCCAGGTGCTCCACTTGGTCCTGGTGATCCTGCTGTTCCTTGGGGTCCTGCCGGACCAGGTGCTCCGGATGGACCAGCAGGTCCTGGTTGGCCGGACGCACCTGGAGATCCTGGGAGTCCATTAGGTCCTGTGGCACCGACAGTCCCGGTTGGTCCTGCTGGTCCGCTAGCACCTGCAACACCGGTAGGCCCCTGTGGTCCAGGTGCTCCTGATGTTCCTGGATTTCCAGCAAGACCCGAGGGGCCTGTTGCTCCAGGTACGCCACTTGCTCCGGCAGGTCCTGTTGCTCCTTGTGTTCCTGTGTTGCCAGCGTCTCCAGGTAATCCGGTAGCACCAGGACTTCCTGCCGCTCCTGGAGACCCACTCAAACCTGTGTCGCCGGGGTCACCTGCAGAAAATAATAACAATAATGATAATAGTAGCAAGAATAAGAATCATCGTCATCATCATCATCATCATCATCGTCAAAGTCGATTGAATCTCGGTTTAGCTAGGATTGGGATACGAAGAGACTTTCCGGTAAAATAACAAGAAACAATTTAACAAATAATAAGAAATAATAACTAATAATATGTGGATATGACACGTGAACCTTAAGGAAGGATGATATTAGGAAACTGGAGGCATTGGAAATGTGGATTTGGAGAAGATTGGAAAGGATTAGCAGGACTCAAAAGGTTACAAATGAGGAAGTTCTGGATAGAGCTGATACTGATAGACAGTAGATAAATGTATTAAAAAATAGGAATATGAGTTGGATAGGACACATTCTTAGGCGGGAAAGTCTATTAATAGAAGTCATAGAAGGCTGAATGGAAGGAAATTGAGACAGAGGCAGGCCGAGATTAGGTATGTTAGATGATTTAAAGATTCACTCTTATGTGGAAATGAATATGAGGACATGAAGAGGAAAGCGGAAGACAGAAAAGAGAGGAAGCGTTAAATACCATGGACCTGCCAGTAGACAGTGCACTAATAGAGAGAATTAATAATGAAATTAACTAATAATATTAATTCAATAATATTTATTATTCAAGAGACTATACCTGCTGGTCCTGGAAGTCCTATAGCTCCTGTTGATCCAGGGGTTCCAGCTGTTCCAGGTGCTCCGGAAGGACCCTGTACTCCAGGGAGTCCCGTTCCACCCGCAGGTCCCGTGTTTCCAGTTGCACCCGTGCCACCAGGAGCCCCTGAGGCCCCTGATGTACCAGGCGCTCCAGAACTACCCATTGGCCCAGTAGGACCAGCCGGCCCTGGACTTCCGGTAGGACCAGAGCTTCCTATAGGTCCCACAACTCCTGAAGGTCCAGTTGGACCGGCACTTCCACTCGCTCCATCTGGTCCAGGCGCTCCAGTGAATCCAGGTGCTCCTGCATTTCCAGGTAATCCCACGGTGCCTGGATTACCAGCAGGCCCGGTTGCTCCAGGTGCTCCAGTCCCTCCAGGCTGTCCAGTGGCTCCAGGAGGACCCGTGGCTCCAGCCGCTCCGGTGAATCCACCAGCACCATTAGCACCAGCAGGACCGGTGGCACCCTGAGGTCCTGGTGCTCCAGCAGCACCGTTGGCACCAGGCGCTCCTGAACTACCTGATACTCCAGAAGGTCCTTTAGGTCCGGCTGCCCCTGCAGGTCCAGCTGCTCCAGGTGATCCATCTGATCCCGGTGAACCCGATGTGCCTGAAGCTCCAACACCACCCTGTGGTCCTGTGGCTCCAGGGGCTCCTACAGGCCCCGGCGCACCACTAGCTCCAGGTGCTCCAGAAGGTCCAGGTGTTCCTGCTTCTCCAGCTGCTCCAGCTGGTCCCGTGTCTCCAGGAGCACCTGCAGCTCCTGGGTCACCCGAATCTCCTTGAACTCCACTAACACCTGGAACACCTACTGGGCCTGCAGCTCCCTGAGGACCCGTGAATCCTGGGGCTCCTGTAGCTCCTGCTGGTCCAGTGGCCCCTGGTCCGCCTGGTAGACCATTGGGACCAGGCTGACCTGCTTGACCAGGTGCTCCAGAAGCTCCCTGAGGTCCAGTGGCTCCTGGTGCACCCGATGTTCCTGGTTGACCTGCGGCTCCTGAAGGACCAACCGCACCACTGGGACCTTGAGGACCAATTGCACCAGAGGCACCTGGTGCTCCTTGAGGACCTTGTACACCTGGACCACCCTGCTGCCCTTGTGCACCGTTAGGACCTGAGGCTCCTATGGCTCCAGCTTGTCCTGAAGCTCCAGGTGCTCCAATCGATCCTGGAAGGCCGCTAGGACCTGTGGAGCCTTGGGGTCCTGTGGCTCCCGGTGCACCAGAAACTCCTGGATTTCCAGGGGTTCCACTGGCTCCCGGAAGACCATTGGGTCCAGGGATACCCTGAGGTCCTGCTTGACCCGAGGCACCTTGAGCTCCATCTGGTCCATTCACTCCAGAAGCACCAGCCTGCCCTGTGGCTCCAACAGACCCAGCAATGCCGCTAGCTCCTGCACAAGATATTGCAAACAATTGTTTCATATATCAAACATTCACTAGTTTGAGAATAGGATCCGTAAGGTGTTTAGACCGTTGAGCACTGTGTGCTGGTTCAAAACCTAGCCTTGTTCGTAATCGATATTCTCAAGATAGAAATAACCGACTTAATAACCGCTTTAGATATTCGCACACTATCTGCTATTGCCAATACCTTTTGGTTTTTGATCGTCGGCTTGGTTCAGCAGTTCAAGAGAGTGGATATATTTAACAATGAAAAATAAAAATCAAAGCCAAGCCTAAAATTCATCAACAACCGTTACAACCGTTCAATGAAAATCACGTGGACCAACTCTTCTACCAACATACAGCTGATGGCAATCACGTGGACCAACTCTTCTACCACCATACAGCTGATGAGAAGCACGTGGACCAACTCTTCTACCACCATACAGCTGATGGCAATCAACTGGACCAAGTCTTCTACCACCATACAGCTGATGGCAATCAACGGGACCAAGTGTTCTACCACCATACAGCTGATGAGAATCACGTGGACCAACTCTTCTGCCACCATACAGCTGATGAGAATCACGTGGACCAACTCTTCTACCACCATACAGCTGATGGGAATCACGTGGACCAACTCTTCTACCACCATACAGCTGATGGGAATCACGTGGACCAACTCTTCTACCACCATACAGCTGATGGCAATCACGTGGACCAACTCTTCTACCACCATACAGCTGATGGCAATCACGTGGACCAACTCTTCTACCACTATAGAGCCGGATCAAGACGTTTACTCTCCCTCTCTTACGCTAACTAGACAACTAGACAATATCTAACGAGTTAATTACTAATGATCAACAAGTTAACTTCATTAAAAGTATTATCTTTATAACTTTCACAGTTTGTGTTATTTTCTTCTTTGCATCAAACGAATGTAAATAAACGCTGCGAAATAAAGAGCTGCGGAGAGCTAACGCTTTATTAAGTGATCTGATATGAAGATTATATGGCATTAATGGGATATGACACTAAAGTGATATGACACTTAGGTGATATGACATTAAGGTGATATGAAATTAAGGTGATATGACACTAAGGTTATATAATTTTTTATTCCGTATAATTACACTTGTCGTACGCATGTGCAGTAGAGTTTCCTTTCTTATGGTTTCTTTCTTAGAGTTTTCCTTCATATGACACTAACCGCCTATCTTATAAAGCGAAGATCAGAACGATATCGTCGCCGTAAGTCGCTTTTGCATCTTATGAACGAGATGTCGGCATCTGAGCTGATTTCAGCTACATGTGAACGAACTATATCTTGTCGAGATCGGGCGGATAATGTCACCGTTAGTTTAAAACAAAGTCGTCGCCAGGAGGCTGACCTTCAACCGTCGCAGGTGGCTCCAGCCAATAGGAGAGCGCGAAATCCGCGCAAACGTTTTGAATTCTTGGAAATGTGACAAAACAAACTCAAGATAAAGTTGAGAATAGAAAAGTTTTGTAAGATGCAAGAAGCAGATTTGTAGTTATCTCGAGGATAAAGTCAAATGGTAGAGATTGATATCGGCGAGACTATCTTTCAGTTTATAAGAGCGGGTATAAAACGATTTGACACTTAGGTGATATGACACTAAAGTGATACGGCATTAAGGTGATATGACACTAAAATGACATGACGTTACGATGATACGACACTATGGTAAAAAGCTATAAATGTTATATTAACAGATATTAACAGATAAGTGTTAGATATTTTAAATATCTTAAGCCATAACATACACATAACAATATACATAATATTATAAATAATAACCTGGCCCTCCAGCAGGTCCAGTGTTTCCAGTGGCACCGGGTAAACCATTGGCTCCTGGTTGTCCTTGAAGTCCCATGGCTCCATTTGCTCCAGGCGCTCCTGAGGCTCCTTGTTGTCCAGTTGCTCCATTAGGTCCTGGTAGACCCGTGGCTCCAGGTGCTCCTGCTGCTCCTGATCCACCCTGAGGTCCAATGGGACCCTTGGGTCCTGCGGCTCCATTCTGTCCGGGAGAACCTGCGGGTCCCGGCTGTCCAGTCGCTCCAGGTGCTCCAGCTGTCCCAGGATTACCCGTGGCTCCGGCTGGACCTGTGCAATGAATTCATTTAGATTGGATCAATAAGTATTCATTTAGATTGGATCAATAAGTATTCATTTAGATAAAAGAGACTTTATTTAATTAAAAGTTTTTAAAAAGCGATTAAAATAATTCCTCTGCACTCTGGGAAGCCGCTTTAGCCAAAGTGCCACTGAAGCAGACTGCATTGAATCGCTGGAGAGCAATAGACAGTCGCTGCCACAGAAAAGATTTTTCTAGATTCATTTAGATTGAATCAATGAGTATTCATTTAGATTGGATCAATAGGTATTCATCTAGTTTGGATCAATAAGTATTCATTTAGACTGGATCAATAGGTATTCATCTAGTTTGGATCAATAAGTATTCATTTAGACTGGATCAATAAATCTTCATTTAGATTGGATCAATAAGTATTCATTTAGACTGGATCAATAAAACTGCATCTTTATGATTGGAATACCATTCCACTTAGGCCACTAAATTTGAGCACTGCTACGAATAACATTAATGGGATTGAGCACAACATCACATTGTACTACATTTTAGAGTACAACTACATAGTAATTTGGATTAGCACCATTTTGACTTAAACAAGAATTGTCAATTGAGAGAGTGACACAAGGTGCAGTAATAATGCAGTAATCAAGAACAGCAATTAGAGTGCATATTTTAAAATACATCTATGCAAAGAACAAGGTCAGTAGGAAAGAATTAACATTTATATTTAAGTCGAATGAGAATAGAATGAAAGACATCATGGTGGACAATATTTTTTCAAGAACGTCAAAGGAATATTTTTGCCCGTTGCTAATAATCTGCCATCAAAAATTATTAATCTCTAGTTTCAGTACCAGGTAATCCTACTGCTCCTGAACCACCAGATGCTCCTGGCGCTCCACTTGCTCCGGCTAGGCCTGTGGCTCCAGTCGCTCCATTAGGACCCTGTTGTCCGGGGGTTCCAGAAGCACCAGCCACTCCAGGTATCCCCTGTGCTCCACTGGCTCCTGGCATTCCAACAGGTCCCGCTGGACCAGGACTTCCAGTCGCACCCACTGCTCCAGCAGCTCCAGCGGGTCCTGCCGATCCAGCTACACCAGCAGGTCCAGGAGCACCTGCATCTCCTGGAGCACCAGATGTTCCAGGAGTTCCGTTAGAACCCGGTGCTCCAGCTGGGCCTGGACTTCCGCTAGCTCCAGGAGCTCCGGAACCTCCATTAGGTCCAGCAATTCCAGTGTCACCTAGATCACCAGGAGCTCCAGGGGCCCCGGAGGATCCCATAGGCCCCTGAGGTCCTCTAGGTCCAGTTGCTCCGGCTGGTCCCTGTGTTCCAGGCGATCCTATGAAAGTGGTAACATTAACTAGTTAATCAGACCTATGAATAGAGAGAGAATCAGACAGCTAAGAAGATAAAACGAGATATAATGAACAGAAACATAGAGAGAGAGAGAGAGAGAGAGAGAGACAGCAACAAAGATTTAAAGAGAGAGAGAGAGAGATTTAAAAAGAGAGAGCGAGGGAGAGAGATATTAACATAGTAAAAGAAAAGAGAGAACAGCTAGATATTGTAGAATAAATCAGACCGCTCAACAAATGCCGAAACCAACAGTTAAGCAAAAACAAGCAAACAAATGATTTTTCTAAACCATGCTTAGTAGTCTAACAGACAAACAACCACAATCTCTGAGGCCTCCTAAATCACTTCCATCCCTTATCTAACCAGTTATTTCTTAGACAGACTTTCGACAGATTTTCATATAGTATCATCGTCTAAGTGGTCGCCGAAGTGCGTGGTGGCCAAAAATTGAATCGATCGGATCGATTCAAAAAATAAGTTGCAGACATTATTTGTCGAATTGTCTATCTCATTATTTGATCTAATTGTTTTCAATGTTGCGGATCTTTATTTCTCTTCGCTCTCTGCAACCATTAGCTCGTCCTAATCGCTATTGCATATTTAGCTCGGGTCGTCCCTGACATTACTTTCGAATTAGGAACCGGACTTTAAATAATTTATATCTGTATTGTACTGTATTTAATTAGGCTAAATTAAAAACTGACAGGAATTCTTCTTTACATGTATTTTGAGAAGACATAAATTCGCTGTAGCAGTGATTTGAACTGCTCTGAATGTATCATATCTGAGAGGTACCGAACCTTCGTCGACAGCTGGGTTGATTTAATTTAAAGAAGTTTACTTAATGACAGATAGGTTGATTTAAATTGAAAGAATTAAAGTAGTTTACTTGATGACAGCTGGATTGATCTTAATTGAAAGACTTAAAGAAGTTTACTTAAGGATTTGAGTTAAATTGATATCAATTAAAAGAATTAAAATGATCACTTGATCACACCTGATGATCCAGGAGCACCAGTTGCTCCAGGGCCACCAGCAGGTCCCGGCAAACCAGAGGCACCTTGATTTCCTGTGGCACCAGTCCATCCAGCAGGTCCTTGAGTTCCTGGTGCACCAGCAGGACCCTGAGGTCCTGATGCTCCCGGAGCACCAGAGGCTCCAGGTGTTCCAGCTGGACCAGCGTCACCCGGAGCACCGATAGATCCCGGGGATCCGCTAGCTCCTGCAGCACCCGTGTTACCGGTTGAACCGGGGAATCCAGTCCCTCCAATCTGACCGGGCTGTCCACTAGCGCCTGCAGGACCTGGAACACCAGAGGCTCCAGGAGCTCCCTGAGCGCCAGGTGCTCCACTAGTTCCAGGTGCTCCCAGAGCTCCTGAGGTTCCCGCTGTACCGGTGTCTCCAGGTTCTCCTGCAGGACCTGTTGATCCAGGACCACCTGAGGCACCAGCAGGTCCTGGTAATCCAGATGCTCCTGGAGCTCCTGATGGCCCGGCTGCTCCAGTAGGCCCTTGTGGACCAGGTATTCCAGCAGGTCCAGGCACACCGGATGGTCCAGCCAGCCCTGGGGATCCCGTCGATCCAGGGGCTCCTGTTGGTCCTGGCAGTCCATTAGGTCCCTGTGGTCCAGACACTCCAGGTGCTCCGCTAGCTCCAGGCAGTCCGGCTGGTCCAGCTGCACCCTGTGTATTAACAGAAGCATCGTCTTAAAACTGAATTTCTCACGAAAGCCACGACAGCGAGTCAAAACATGCATATATGATTGCATGATTATATAGTTGACATTTCTCATTAACGAGACTCCTGAATCAGCTGTGAACAGGAAATTATATCATTATCTTTTATTAGGGGGACGTCCCTGACTTGACGGGGGACGTCCCTGACATCATCCTTGGGCGGGGATTTCACCAGCAGGGGCAAATCACCGAGCGCGGATTTCGCCAGAAGAAGCAAATCATTGGGTGAGTGGGAGGACAATTTGTTGAAAGTTTTAACTTTAATTAAGAGTTCATTAAGCTATTTCTCATTTCAAATAAGCATATAAACTATAAATGGACAATCTCTCTCTCTCTCTTAGTGCACTGCCTACTGGCAGGTCCATGGTATATAACGCCTCCGCTCATCTCTATCTTCAGTTTTCCTCTATCCGTCCTCACACGAGTGGATCTTTAAATCATCCACCATATTTTAATTGTTATACCATTATTCTTGGGTGGATTCTAGACGACAACACAAATAGACAATATTCACATAAAATTATTTCACATAGAATTGTTTAAAGTGCTTCAAGTAAAGTCATTTATCTGACAGTGCCTACCACGGGTCCAGCAGGTCCAGGGTTACCAATGATGCCGGTCTGTCCGGCAGGCCCCATCGGTCCCGAGGCCCCGCTTGCACCGGCAGGCCCCGTGTCGCCCACAGCCCCTTGAGGCCCCTGTGGCCCCGTCGCTCCTACCACACCTGACGTTCCAGGTGTTCCTACAGGCAGCCGAATACAGAAATGTTAGTGATTGTATCAAATCTACTGTATATGTGGAACATCTATTTTCGCTAAAGTAAACTCAAGGAATCGGTCTTTGAGATTTCTTTACAAGGTCGTGATTGTTGTTAGTTTTCATCAGCATGATAATTCAGAATAAATCTACACAGGAGGTGGATTCAGAACCTAGCAGAACTTATCCGACTCTATCATAACCTATTAAAACCTATTAAGACCTATTAAAACCTATTAAAACCTATCATAACCTATCATAACCTATCATAACCTATCATAAACTATCATAAACTATCATATACTATCAAAACCTATCATAACCAATCATAACCTATCATAACCTACCAAAACCTATCATAACCTACCATAACTTATCATAACCTATCAAAGCCGATCATAACCTATCAGAAGCTATCATAGATATGCACTTGTGATACCTACATGTATATTTATTTAATTTTGCTTAAAATTCCTCATAAATAAGTTAATCTCACACAGATATTTAAGTATCCCATAAAGTTGGACTCATACCGCTAGATCCTGCAGGACCCTGTGCTCCAGTCGCTCCGGCTGGACCTGCGGCTCCAGAGTCTCCTGGAAGTCCGTTAGGTCCTGGTGCTCCACTGGGTCCTGGAGCTCCACTCGCTCCGGGTAATCCTGTGGCTCCGAGAGGTCCTGTTGGACCTTGCACTCCGGCGCTTCCAGATATTCCGGTTGATCCTGAATATTTGAAAGATTTATTCATATGACTGATTTAGTTGATTCGAAACACATATGACTTTAACTCTTCTATACTTTGTTAATGTTTGAGTCGGTACCAAAGATAAACTAATAATAATATGTAGAATAGACCCAACTCGTATATAGTTTGCAATTTATATATGTTCTCATTCACGAGATGAAAATTAATTGTACATTACTTAAGTATACAATAAAGTTCCATAATTTCATCATCTTGCAGAAATATCAAAATTTTAAAAAAGGCATAGGCAAAAGCTTGCTTTGATGATCTTTTCTAAATGTTAAATTAATTATAATTTACTTTAAACCCGGAATGTTTCGTTGACATTTTAATTTCGATATACATTGTATTTATAATTTTTAACGAAAACTCTAATTTCTTAAAAGACAAGTGAAATTTACTTTTTTAAGCCTATTTAGCAACTATCCTAGTTATCCTAGTAACAGTTAAACATTTATCTTAGCAATGAAATATTTACAATGAAGTATTTTCACAATGAACTATTTTCGTAAGGAACTATTTGAAGAATGAGTTGTTTTATCGATGAACTATTTTAACAATGAAATATTCTAACGAAGCACTATTTTACAATAAATTATTTTAACAATGAACTATTTTAACAGTAAACTATTTCAACAATAAACTATTTTAACAATGAACTATTTCAACAATAAACTATTTTAACAATGAACTATTTCAACAATAAACTATTTCAACAATAAATTATTTTAACGATGAACTATTTCAACAAGAAACTATTTTAACAACAAACTATTTCAGCAAGAAACTATTTTAACGATGAACTATTTCAACAATAAACTATTTTAACAATGAACTATTTCGACAAGAAACTATTTTAACAACAAACTATTTCAAAAATAAACTATTTTAACGATGAACTATTTTAACAATAAATTATTTTAACGACGAACTCTACCAGTAGCTCCTTGTGGTCCAGTGCTGCCCGCGGGACCAGGATCTCCAGTATCTCCAGGACCACCAGGTCCTCCAGGTGTACCCGCTGTTCCAGAGGCACCAGGAGCTCCAATGGCTCCAGAGGCTCCAGTAGGACCTCGTGATCCTTTAGGACCTGGTGCACCGGCTGCTCCCGATGAACCTGGTGCACCAGGATTGCCAGCCACCCCCACGGGACCTGGGGCTCCATCAGGACCAGGGGATCCAGTAGGACCCGGCTGACCCTTGACTCCTGTAGAACCAGCAGGTCCTTGAGGTCCAGCGGGTCCTGGTGCTCCAGTTGCTCCGTTTGGTCCAACAACACCTATCATATGTAATATGTCATATATATATATATATATATATATATATAATTTTAATAATTTATATATAGGGGCCTATATATATATTATATATAGATTATATATATATATATATATTATATATATATATATATATATATATATATATATATATATATATATATATATACATCAATATCACTATGAATTCTTTATTCGCGACTTAATTCTTTATTCTAAAAGTCCTCGCATCACTTGTAAAAATCTTCTTCGATGACGCCTGACTAAATGTTAAGGTGAATGTAGTGAACAATCACTTCATAGATTTACTTCAGAGTCTAACTACTTTGCTTGATAAACTAATATCGATTTAAAATCAACACGCGCTGTAATTAGCATCAAGAAAATCAACGCAGCCCGGAGTATATGTATTACAATGAAAATAATAAACAATATCACTTTAAACAACACGTTGAAAGTGTTTGATAGTTGATGATTCGACAGTTTATTACATTATCGATTTAGAGATCATTGGAATGTTTGAGATTTTACTTTCAATTAGGCTAGTCCGGGATTCGAATGCTAGGATGCCCGGGATTCGGATGCCCGTGATTCGGATGTCCGGGATTCGGATGTCCGGGATTCGGATGTCCGAGATTCATAAGATAGGGATTCGGATGCTAAGGATTCGGTGTGAAAGTGAAGTGAAAGAAGATCTACGAAGAAAAGCAATTTGCGTGAGGTTGTAGAGATCATGGAAGCTCCATAAAGGATCTCAGTAATTATAAGCCTGGTCACTGGTCAGTCTCAAATAAAATACTATGTATGAATTTAACTAATAACTCAACTTAGAAATTCTACTGGTTGATCGCAATTAGTAAATCTTTATTTTTTAGAAATAAATTTAATAATTACATAAATGAATTATTAAATTTAAAAAATAATTAAATTATATAAATTTTCCGTCACTAATCTCGCTTTCGAGTAAGGAAAATTACGTAAACATTAGCTTTACCAGCCTTTTCAGCTTACCCATATGAAGGGATAAATAATTGCCTAGAAGTAAATTAAATACTTATATTAGAGATCAATAGATTAACAAGAAATTTTAAATAATAGAAATTGTAAAAGCACGAGCGCTACCATCAGCTCCAGTTGCTCCTGGTGATCCCACGACTCCGCCTGGACCAGTAGCTCCAGGACTTCCAGTAGGTCCAGAGGCACCCTGTGGTCCAGGACCTCCAGGGGATCCTTGAGGTCCTGAAGCCCCCATAGGTCCAATTGCTCCAGACGGTCCCGGGGACCCTGTCGGTCCTGGAACACCAGCAGTCCCCGTTGCTCCTTGAGGACCACTTGTACCCGGTGAGCCGCTTGCTCCAGAGGGACCAGGTTGCCCTGAGGCTCCAGGCGTTCCAGGTGCTCCAGCTGTTCCAGGTGCTCCAGCTGCTCCAGCTGGGCCTGTGGCTCCAGGTGCACCGCTGCTTCCAGGTAAACCGGATCCACCGGTTGTACCTGCGGGTCCAGTGGCTCCTTGTGCTCCTGCAGGACCAGTAGCTCCTGGATTTCCACTAGCTCCAGGGAGTCCTGCTGGACCGGTGGCACCAGGTACTCCTTGAATTCCAGTTCCTCCTGTCAATGTAATATTAAATAGATATTACATACTCCAATAAACACTATATTATATACTCTATTAAATAGTCTATTACAATACTCTATAAATACTCCATTAAATTCTCTATTATATACTCCATTAAATAGACTATTTAAATACTCTATAAAATACACCATTAAATACTCTATTATATACGCTATTAGATGATTTAAAGACCCACTCATATGTGGAAATGAAGAGGAAGGCGGAAGACAGAGAAGAATGGAGGCGTTATATACCATGGACCTGCCAGTAGGCAGTGCACTAAGAGAGAGATACTCTATTAAATACTCTGTCAAATACTCTATTAAATATTCCATTAAATACTATATGAAATACTACATGTATATAAATAATCCATCACACACTGTATTACCTACTTCATTAAGTTCTCTATTAAATACACTTTTAAATACGTCATTAAATACTCTTTTATATACTCTATTAAATACTCTATTAAATACTCCATTAAATACTCTATCACATACTCCATTAAATACTCTATTGAATACACTTTTAAATACATTATTAAATACTCTATTATACTATACTAGCTGACACGGCGGACTTCGTAACGCCTGTCAACAATATCCATCTGTCTGTCTGTCTGTCTGTCTATCTATCTATCTCTCTCTCCTATTTCTCTCTTACTCTATCTCTCTTTCTCTCTATCTATCTATCTATCTATCTATCTATCTATCTATCTATCGATCTATATACTATCTATCTATCTATCTATCTATCTATCTATCTATCTATCTATCTATCTATCTATCTATCTATCTATCTATCTATCTATCTCTATCTATCTATCTATCTATCTATCTATCTATCTATCTATCTATCTATCTATCTATCTATCTATCTATCTATCTATCTATCTATCTATCTATCTATCTATCTATCTATCTATCTATCTATCTATCTATCTATCTATCTATCTATCTATCTATATCTATCTATCTATCTATCTATCTATCTCTATCTATCTATCTATCTATCTATCTATCTATCTACTGTCTATCTCTCTCTCTCTCTCTCTCTTTCTCTCTATCTCTATCTCTATCTCCTATCTCCTCTATCTAGCTATCTATCTCTCTCCCTATATATATATATATATATATATATATATATATATATATATCTTCTCTCTCTCTCTCTCTCTCTCTCTCTCTCTCTCTCTCTCTCTCTATCTATTTCTCTATTTTGTTTGATATATTAAGATTGAAAAAAATTACACAATTTTTAACCTTGAGAAACTTATGAAATTCAATCAAATTTTAACAAATAAAAGTGACCCGAGCCTGAATCGAACCCCGGACCACATGATCTAAAGCACCTATACCACTGGGCTATGACTGCTTCCGTTTGAAAGGTGTTGAATAGATGATGTCATCATATCGTTATACAAAATAGCAATCTATATAGATAATAATAACAACAATTAGTTATAATTTTGACATATTTTAATAAATCGGTTTTTTGCTCATTAGCATATTATTTTTTAAATATTTTTGGACAATATGCAGGGGCTGCTGGAGACGAATCCAAAATGTCTGAGATAATTAAAATCTGTCCAGCCGTTCTTGACTTATAAGTGCCATTACGAACACGACTTTGTTTTATATATATAGATTAAACACTCTGTTAATACTCTATGCTGAACGAATGCACTACTACTAACCCGCAGGACCGGCCGGTCCCTTACTGCCCGATGCTCCCGAGGGTCCCTGCGCCCCCTGAGGACCTGAGGCTCCTGGTGAGCCGATGGCTCCTGCTGGGCCCGTGGCTCCGGATGCGCCCGTGGCTCCTTGAGCTCCTGAAGGTCCTGCGAGTCCGGGTAATCCTAGAGATCACATATGAATCAGGTATAAGTAAATTGTGAAACACAAATACGCTCTCTCTTAATGCGCTGCCTACTGGCAGGTCCATGGTATATAACGCCTCCAATCTTCTTTGTCTTCTGCTTATATCTTCATATCCATATATGAGTGGGTCTTTAAATCATCTATCATAACTAATCTCGGCTTGCATCTGCCTCTATTTCCTTCCATTCTGCTTTCTATGACCTCCTTAATACACTTTCCCCGCTTAGAATGTGTCCCATCCAACTCTTCTTCCTATTTCGTAATACATTTATCAACTCTCTATCTGTGCCAACTCTCTCCTGGACATTTGCAACCCTCTGAGTCAAACTAAAAAACAAATACGCTTTATTTGAAAAATACTATAAAGCAGCACACGAAGGACTTTACATTAGAGGGCTTAAAGAAATTAGGTAATTGTTAACTAAGAAAGTAACTTAAATTATATAATCAGATCCTGTGAGTAACATCTCTCAATGTTTCGTGCACAGTTGTTGGATTAATTAATACAATTTCTGGCGAAGTAAGAAATAGCTATCATATTACGTAGTATTTTGTACAGTGTTTTAAATTCCTTCAAATTGTCTTCTGAATAAGTCTTAAAAAAAATTCTGATTGCTTTCGTCCAATACTTGTTCTCCACTGCACTATTTCTGTAGTCAAAGAAGCAACTGACTATTGAGATGCAATTCGAAAAGCACAAATAAAGGACTGAGTAACCCTGAGCATAGTATTCTGAAATAAATGTAACTCAAGTTATCGTAATGTTATGAAAATAGGAATTAAGCGATTCTCCTTAAATTGAATCTGCGTGAAATTGCGACCAAGGAAAATAAAGTTAATACAAGTGCTAATATGTGGGAATGTGTTATAGAAGACGACATTTTTCTATTTAAACTTAATTTCTTCCGTTGAAAACATTTATCATCGTCATTAAAATGAAATTAGAGAATTTCTAGAGCAGTGAAGTAGAGAAAGGTCTCTCAACTAGCCCAACATTACCATTTTATCATAGTAAAAGATAAAACATCCAGCAACCAGAACATAACAAATGAGCAACAATAATATAACAATTGAGAAACTATAACATAACAAATGAGCAGCAACAACATAACAAATGAGCAACCACAACATAACAAATGAGCAGCAACAACATAACAAATGAGCAACAATAACATAACAGATGAGCAACCACAACATAACAAATGAGTAAATGAGCAACAACAACATAACAAATGAGCAACCACAACATAACAAATGAGCAGCAACAACATAATAAATGAGCAACAATAACATAACAGATGAGCAACCAGAACATAACAAATGAGTAAATGAGCAACAACAACATAACAAATGAGCAACCACAACATAACAAATGAGCAACCACAACATAACAAATGATAACGGTTCTGAATTCTAACCCACACACACTTACCATTTGGTCCCGCCTGCCCAGTGGGTCCTGCAGGCCCTGAAGCTCCTTGTGGTCCTGTGGCTCCTATCGTGCCCGGGGCACCAGTACTACCTGGAGCACCCGTTGGCCCAGGTGCACCAGAGGCCCCTGCGGGCCCTGGTCCCCCTGAGTTACCCGGGGCTCCGCTAGCCCCTTGTGGACCGGGACTACCCGAAGCTCCTGCCGGACCAGTGCTGCCGGTGAATCCAGCCTGCCCTGCCGTCCCTGGGCTACCTGCCTGACCATTCGGCCCCGGGGCGCCAGCAGGACCATTTGGCCCCGCCGGTCCTGGGGCTCCTGATGGGCCAGCGGGTCCCGTACTGCCCGGTCCACCTGACGCACCAGGGGACCCAGCGGGCCCTTCAGCTCCTGACGGTCCAGGAGCACCTGAGACGAGGCAAAATATATCGTATCTCATGATATTCAATTAAAATTAAAATCTAGGATTTGTAAAATAGCTTCATACAACGTTATAAAAATAACTATTTGTTAAATTTGATATTTGCTTGAGTTACGAAATACATCCGTAACGACAGGCAACATTGGCGTAAAATGTTCTTGCGAGAGACACTCGGTTTAGGTCTAATTATTGTTTTCACTTTGTGTAGTTTCTAGTACACCGCAACATAGACACATACAATAGTGCTCGTCTCCTAAGAGGCGTCTAATCACGAGCAGAAGAAGGCATTGGAAATCAACTTTAAAAATATATTTTACAAAACTAAAAGCTACATCAACCCTGTATATTAGTCCAATAAAAGCGCAGCAGTGATTGAATATTTTGATAGATATTTTGAAAGTTGAAAAATCCTAACATTACGTACTTCTCATGAAGAATGGTGTCCTGGAAATAAATTCGGTTGCTATTCTCATCATGTGTTATAACTGATAAATTAATCAATTGTTTAATTAATTGATGTTATAAATCAATCAATTATTTAATTAATTGACGTTATAAATCAATCAATTATTTAATCTGGTGTCTCACCCTGAGCTCCAGATGTTCCAGTCTGACCCGGTGTACCCGTGACTCCTTTATCACCGGGGGCTCCAGCTGGTCCAGTGGCTCCAGCAGCTCCTGATGCTCCTGGAGCTCCAGCTGGTCCCGTTGCTCCATTCACTCCAGGTCCTCCTGAAGCACCCTGTGGTCCTGATACTCCATTAGGTCCCTGAGGACCGGATGCTCCAGGCAATCCCGCAGGTCCTGCAAAATTAATTACAGACAAAATATACTGAAGAATTAAAAAATAATGAAATAAATAAAATTTTAGCGAACATGAGTAAACAAAGCGAACAATATTTGAAGTTTCTATAAACGAACATTAACAACATAGTAGGAGACCATACACAAGAATGAAAGATTATAACAAAAATTATAAACTGTTATACAATTAATGGCTCTAAATTGAATAATTCTGGATTAAAATACTCATAAAATAAAGTAAACATTTCGTTTAATGGTCGTCGTTAAGGTGTTGAATTAGCCACCCGTTTAAACATGGCTCAACTTACGATATCTACCGCTACTTAGGCTCCATCGCAGAACATGCCCAGAGCCAAAAGTTACATTCGAGCAGCTAAATAATAATAATAATTATCATAAAGATTTAATGTCCGTTTCCCTATCCAAGAATGATGTCAGGGACGTTCCCACAACAGGACCTCTCCACTTATCGAAATTTCGTAACATAACAATGTCAATACTAAATTTGAATTTCAAATTTTGGATAATCTACAGTATTATTCAAAATAAGTCCAAGTACGTGAAGAAGAACTAAATACCCTGCGCTCCAGGTGAACCCGCAGTTCCACTGGCTCCAGCGGCTCCCTGAGGTCCAGTAGCCCCTTGAGGCCCCGCCTGACCAGGAGCACCACCAGGTCCTGCAGTGCCTGGTAATCCAGGACCACCAGGGGTTCCTGGTGCTCCAGCAGGCCCTGTGGCTCCAGCCGGTCCAGCTGTACCAGGTGCTCCAGTATCTCCAGCAGCGCCTGAGGCTCCAGGTCCACCTTGCGGTCCAACAGCTCCTACAGATCCTGAAGCTCCAGCTGAACCTGCAGCACCACTGGGACCCTTGGTTCCAGGTGCTCCAACAGCACCGGAGGGTCCGGGTTGTCCTGTCGCTCCGATTGGTCCGGTTGGTCCAGCAGGGCCAGCCGTTCCTGGTGTTCCGGTTGGTCCTGCGGGTCCCGAGGCACCTTGAGCTCCTGTTGGTCCCAGTGGCCCTGCCGGACCAGTAGCTCCGGGTGATCCAGGCGTGCCTGGCTGTCCCGTGTTACCTGGAGCTCCTGCTGGTCCTACTGATCCAGAAGCACCTGATGCTCCAGGTGCACCTGAGTAAGAATAGTATTGAAAATGATACATTCAAGAAAATATAATGAAATTTATTGTAGCCTTAATGTCGATATTTCGTCTTCTCTTAATATCAGCATTAGATATGGAACGCCTGATACATGTATTTCGCAAATTTAGACGACAATAGTCTCAATCAATTAGCATTGAAGAATTGTCTATTCTAGCTGTGGTTTGACCGCACTGAGGTTAATTTCTTCTATCTCTCTCTCTCTCTCGCTCTTTCTTCGGTCTTCTGCTAAGTGGAAGGCCTAATACACATAATCTTAAGCAGTATATTTTCTTGTTCAGCATGATTCAGTATGGTTGGTCAGTTCTTTAATGATCATATGATCATATAACAACACAGGATATGTTTTTTATATTATGAAATAAATTTTAAATCCTAACAGCCTAACCTTGTGGTCCAGATGCTCCAGGCGCTCCAGTTTCTCCTACTGCTCCTTCAACTCCTGGCGGACCTACTGGACCCAAGGATCCATCTGGTCCCCTAGGCCCAGTGTCTCCATCGGGCCCCTGAGGTCCCATGGCTCCTGCTGCTCCAGTAGGACCAGTTGCTCCAGTTAATCCCACTATCCCATTGGGTCCCGGTGTTCCGCTCGCTCCTGCCACGCCAGTGGCACCAGTTGATCCAGGAGTGCCTGAAGCACCTGGGTTACCTGCGGGTCCTGTTGCACCAGGAGAACCAGTAGGTCCTATCACTCCAGTGGCTCCAGGGGATCCTGGAATACCGGCAGGTCCTGTTGATCCAGGTCCTCCAGCCGGACCAGGGGCTCCACTGGCTCCGGGACTTCCGAGTGGACCGGTGGCTCCAACGACTCCAGGTGATCCCATAGGACCCGTGGTCCCAGTGGCGCCCGGCTGACCGGTGTTGCCCGTCCCTCCTGTTTGACCGATGGGGCCCGTGGGGCCCGTGAAGCCTCCGTTACCTGCTATACCGCTCAAGCCTGTCGCTCCAGTCGCTCCGATTGGGCCCGTCGCTCCTTTATAAACAATCATGAGACATGGAGTGCTTAATACTAATCGTAATCTTTTACTTATTGTACTGGAATTATCAATTAATCAATAAGAATTTAACGTCCGGTTCCTCGCCATAAGGCAATGTCAAGGCGTCTCGAGCTATTATGTCTATTATGTCTTCATGTAGTGGAATTGACTGTGATATTTCTCAAGGCTCTGTACTCTAGGGCCTTTACTGGTTCTAATTTATGTTAATGATATAACTTTTGCTTCATACAAAGGGAGAATAGCTCTTTATGCTGATGACATCAACATTTTTGTTACTACTAATGATTTAAGCTCCCTGTTTGCTTTAACTAACAATATAGCAAGCTATATATTTAATTGGACAACTGATAATAAACTTTCCATTAATTTTGAAAAAACTAATTTCATGCTCTTCAAGTCTAACAAACAATCTGCCAGGTACATTGAAAGTATGAACTTAACTTGTACAATTAATGGATATAAGTTACAGAGAGTTCAATGTGTTAAGCATCTTGGTGCTTGTCTAGATGCTAATTTAAACTAGAGATATCATATTGAATATCTAATTTAAAAAGTAAAAAGTCTCTCTGGAATTCTTTATGGCAAACCAATATGCTACCAACGCAATGTATAATACTGTGTTGAAATGTATGGCAATGCTAAAAGGCCAAATGCCAAAACAAAAATACCAAACTTTTGTGTATTTTCGAACTGCTACATGTTTTGCATGTTTAATACTATTTGTTTAAATATTTTACTTATAGCGATCAGTTATAACTACATCTAAATAAATAAAAAATTTAATGATATTGTTAAAATTGCTCAAATATGAAATCTAACAACATGTATGTTTAATATTAAAATATTTGTTTAAATATTTTACTTACAACATTCAGTTCTAACTATATCTAAATTTCTAATTAATAAATTTAATCTTACTTTGTTCAAATAAGAAATTTAACTACAATTCATAAGAATTTTTCACATGTAACATTTTATGAGATAATTTTAACATGTATAATACGCACAACTACTCACCAGTGAATCCCTGAGGACCCGCTGCTCCAGGTGATCCAGTGTTACCCGGAGGTCCCATAGGTCCAGCCGTGCCAGGCACTCCACTAGGTCCTGTCGCTCCAACTGCTCCACTCGACCCTACAGATCCGGTGGCTCCAGGTGATCCCGGCATTCCAGCAGGACCCGTCACTCCAAGAGCACCAGTTGCTCCGGTGAATCCCTGCGCTCCAGGTGCTCCAGAGTTTCCAGTCGCACCGGCAGGTCCTGCCATTCCGGTGGCTCCTGAGCGTCCCGTTATTCCAGGTTGACCTTGTAGACCTGTGGCTCCTGGAGTTCCCGTGAATCCAAGGACTCCAGTGAGACCGAGAGATCCGGGAGAGCCCGTGGGTCCAGCAGGACCTGCTGCTCCAGGAAGTCCGGACGATCCTACGAACAACAACAACAGAGTTAAAAATACAGTTTATTTTAAAAGTTTATCATTAATACAGTTTATTTAAAAAGTTAATCATTACTACAGTTTATTTAAAGAGTTAATCATTACTACAGTTTATTTAAAGAGTTAATCATTACTACAGTTTATTTAAAGAGTTAATCATTACTACAGTTTATTTAAAGAGTTCTTCGTTGCTACAGTTCTACAGTTTATATTTAACTCTGTTTGTTGAAGAACGGTAGAACTGTAGCAACCATGAACTCTTTAAATAAACTGTAGTAATGATAAACTCCTTAAATATTCTGTAGTAATGATAAACTCTTTAAATAAACTGTTGTAATGATAAACTCTTTAAATAAACTGTTGTAATGATAAACTCTTTAAATAAATTGCAGTAACGAAGAAAATCTTTAAATAACTATGGAATTGATGAACTTCATAAATAGTGCTAAAACAGTAAAACTAAACTGCAATAAAACTAAACTAATTTACCGTTCACTCGATCATTTTTCTTTATTACTCATTTCTAGATGCTCTGATTTATGTTTGTCTTAAAGGTTGGTGTGATGTTAATAATTATCACAATAAATATAATTATAGTATACAATAGTATGAGTCCCCGTTTTGTGTCCGGGTTGCTTGAAGAATAGACCAACCGGTGCTGAATGCACGTGTCGTAGAAGGAGACTAAAGCACTATGATCCAAACCAACGTCAGAATCCATTCGTATCCCGATCTTAGTTAAACTGGACTTTAAGGAAAGATGATGATGATGATGATGGTGATGATACATTAGTATGAGTAGGCCTGTACCTGGTTGCCCATCTGGACCATTAGCCCCTGGAGCACCGCTAGCCCCGGGGGGGCCAGGAGCCCCACTTGCTCCCTGAGGACCATTGGGCCCCGCGAGACCGGTATCACCGGCATCACCAGCCGGTCCAGTCGCTCCCTTCCCACCGGCAGGTCCAGTAGAGCCCTGGGACCCCGTGGCGCCCATCACGCCTGTCCTACCAGGGAGTCCCGGAGCACCCGATGCCCCAGGACTACCAGGGGCTCCAGCAGTTCCTGAAGCTCCTGTACGTCCTGTTGGTCCTGTGGTTCCAGTAAATCCGGTATCACCCACGGGTCCGGTGGCTCCGTTAACTCCGGTCTGACCCATAGGACCCGGAGAGCCGCTAGGACCTGCTTGTCCTGCTGGGCCCGTCTGACCGGCTGCCCCTGCTGGGCCCGTGGCTCCGGTGGATCCTGTTGATTTGAGAGAAAAAAACCACAGAAATATAGTCATACAAAATGTAATCTTTCTATTTAATCTTTTTATCTTTAAAATTTAATCTTTCTATCTTTACAACGAAATAGAAAATGTACATTTATTCTACTGTAGAGTAACCACTGATTATAACAGCTAAGAATTATGTTTGAAATTAAACTCGACTTAAATTGCATTACGAAGCAAATAGTAAACTAACTCATTCTCACTCATTTGTTAACAAAACAAAATAAGTTTGTTCTCAAACGAACAGACAGGTTCCCACTAGCTGGAGCCAGTGGCGATGTCGGTAAGATATTCGATCGCGGATCGGTATGTGCGGAGTTCAAATCCTGGCTCGCCCTTTACTGATATCGCTTTCGAATGAGGAAACTAACGCTAACATTATCTTTGTAGCTTTTATAACAACTGCTGCTGTTGTAACGAACAGTTATCTTATCCCTATAAAATAGTTCAAAGTACTGGAACCCATTCTAGATTAATTAGAATAGATACATACAGAATGATGACATATTACTGGACTAGATACACTGGACTAGATAAATACAGAATGATGACATACATGTACTACTGGAAAAGATACAATTTTTCTGGATTTTGGAATTTGCACCGTTTTTGGGAATTTTTTTGCTTGCCGGCTTGATTTTTTCTCAATAGTACTCGATGTTGTCGTTGATAACTGTAGCACTCTAATTGTTGTTATTATTATTATTATTATTATTATTATTATTATTATTATTATTATTGTTATCATACACTAAACTAGATACATACAGAACGATGACATGCAACTGGACTAGATACACTAGACTAGATACATTCTGACTGATGACACACTACTGTACTACTGTACTAGACATACCAGATGCTCCCACGGCTCCAGTTGACCCAGCAGATCCTGTGGCTCCTTGAGCTCCAGTGGCACCAGGGGCTCCGGTAGACCCTACAGGTCCTGGGGACCCTGCTGGTCCTGGCTGTCCCGCTGAACCTGACGCACCTGCCAGGCCTGTCGCTCCCTGCGGACCTGCGGCTCCAGGTCCTCCCGAAGCCCCATCGGCACCTGCGGGTCCTGTAGTACCAGGTGCTCCTGATGCTCCTGGTGCTCCCACCGGTCCTGATGCCCCAGCTGCTCCGGTAGGACCAGATGGTCCAACGGTTCCAGGAGCTCCGGGACCGCCACTGCTGCCCGGGGCTCCAGTGGCTCCACTAACGCCAGGGTTACCCGTGGAGCCCACAGGACCTGAGGGTCCCGTGTCCCCGGGGCCCCCTGGGGTTCCTGCTGTACCCGGATTACCTGGTGCACCTAAAAACAGAACATTAGTGAAAGTATGCGTAGAATAGTAAGAAAATTATTAAATAAAGGCAATACATAGAATCAAATAATCAATTACATCTGCAGCTATTTTTATTTCCTAGGCTGTAGCACTTCTTCTCTTCTCCTTCTTGCTCAGTGCACTGCCAAGTGGCAGGTTCAAGGTATCATATTCATACTCAAAGTCCGTTTTCTCGCTCCATAAGAGCACTCCTTAGATCAAAAAGTTAATCACTTCACAAAGTCTATGCCATATCCATACCTTATGTAGCCTATAGATGTAGCACTAGATCCTGAAATTAACAGATTACAACAGAATACTAATAAGCAAAAACTACATATCACTATAGAACTCTAATATGAACGTTATGTATATTATATGAAACTGAGTCATGTTATATTTTTAGAATAAATAAAAGAGATCTTACGTATGCTTTCTATAATAGAAAATAGATTAGAATATTTCGTTGACAGTAAAATCCAAGGATAACATGTAAAACATGATAACAAGGACAACATGAAAAATATGATATAAAGAGGATAACATGAAAAACATGATAACATGGATAACATCAAAAACATGATAACGAGGATAACATCAAAAACATGATAACGAGGATAACATGAAAAAGATAACATACATGTAGTATTAAGACCCTAATAGGAGACAAAATCTCCATAATATGAGAGAATCCCTCACTTCCACAAGAAGACTTGACTTAAGTTATAACGACTTACCTGTCGCGCCCTTGCCCCCTGGTGCTCCAGTTGCTCCATTTGCTCCACTAGCTCCAGCAGGACCAGGCTGACCAGTTGGTCCAGCAGGTCCAGCCACTCCACTAGCCCCTGATGAACCAGGGGCTCCTGAGGCTCCTGGAGAACCCGCCGGTCCAGTAGCACCGGGACTCCCAGCCTGTCCTTGAGGTCCACTGGGACCCTTTGGTCCAGCGGTTCCGTCAGGTCCAGGTGCGCCTGAGGCTCCAGGTAAACCAGAGGCACCGATAGCTCCGGTAGGACCAGTTGGTCCTGTGGCACCTGTGAAGCCACTTGGACCAGCAGGACCAGTAACTCCAGCTGCACCGGTTAATCCTCGAGGACCTGTGGAGCCTGTAGCACCTGCAGGACCAGTGCTTCCTACTGGACCCTGGGTCCCTGAAGCTCCGGGTGCTCCTGATGCTCCAGGTGCTCCAGGGGCTCCGGTTCCTCCTGTGCTCCCGGCCTGACCTGTCCCACCAGCCACTCCAGTTGCTCCAGCTGGACCTACCGCTCCAGTGGCTCCTGGAGCCCCTATCGGTCCCTGGAGACCTGTTCCTCCCACGGCTCCTGAGGGACCAGGTGCACCACTTGCTCCAGGCGTCCCACTTGTACCAGTGGCTCCAGGAGCTCCTGCTGCTCCAGTTGGTCCCGGAGAACCGGACGCTCCTGGGTTACCTGGTAAACCAGTTGATCCTATTGGACCAGTTGCCCCTAGTACTCCAGTAGGACCTGTAGGTCCGGTAGCTCCAGGTACTCCGGTTGGTCCAGTTGGTCCAATGGCTCCAGAGCCTCCAGTGGGTCCAGGAGCTCCGATTATTCCAGATGCTCCAGTGATTCCATTAGGACCCGGAAGTCCTGAAGCTCCAGGAGATCCGGTGGGTCCTTTAGACCCTGCAAATCAATCAATCAATAAGAATTTAAAGTCCGGTTCCTCGCCATAAGGCAATGTCAGGGAAATCAAAATCAATCAGTCAGTCAGCAGAGTCATTTACTACTTATATAATTTTGTTCAATACATAGCCCTCGAGTGAGGAATAAGACGTTATTCTTAATTGTATTGCTAATAAGTTTATGTTATTAAAGTCTTACTACCTTTAACTACTTCACCTGATCATCCGGTTAACATCCGGTTAACAAATGTGACCAGTTCTATCACCGTGTGAAGTGTAGACTATAATAAGCTTTCTTCAAAATTTGATAGTCATATAAGGTAAATAGATAATCACAAGTATTGTTCCTTGTAGGCCTCGTGTATTTACTTCTAACACGCAGATCTGCTAATTCTTCACAGGGAGTGTCAGTCCAATATCCAATGTGGAAAAAAATTCAAGTCAGGTGTTTTCCTGATAAACGTAAATATTTGGCATGGGACATTTTCAAGAGCAACTTTGTCATTCAACATATCTAATTGTCTTAAAATACCAAAGATTTTTTTATTGTCTTAAAATACCAAAGATTATCTGAATGTCTTAAAATACCAAAGATTATCTGAATGTCTTAAAATACCAAAATATTAGTTGATTATTTAGCGTACTTGAAGGAATAGAAATATGAAATTACAAAATATGAAATTACAATGAGGCATACAAACAGCCTTTGCGCAAACCAGGCATGATAAGAAAACAGAGAGAAGACGAGGGATGTCATATAATCATCGTTTCATACCAGGAGCTCCAATGGGACCCGTTGAACCCTGTCCACCAGGTGTTCCATTCGTTCCAGACGCACCCACAGGTCCTGCAGGTCCTGGTGCTCCTGGTGCTCCATTTGCTCCAGAGGCTCCAGTATCTCCAGGCTCACCCTGTGCTCCGTCCTGACCCGGTAGTCCAGCAGGTCCTGATGCTCCAGGTAATCCAACTGCTCCAGATGGACCGCTGGGTCCAGTGGCACCCTGAACTCCACCGGTGCCAACACTACCAGGCTGACCAGGAGCACCTGATGGTCCTGTGGCTCCAGCAGGACCAGCCGGACCCGCTTCTCCTGCAGGACCTGCTGGTCCAGTAGCTCCAGGTCCTCCCACAGGCCCTGGTGCTCCAATTGAGCCACTGGCTCCAACAGCTCCTGTGGCTCCTATTGGTCCACTTGCTCCTGGGGCTCCTGCAGCACCAGAAGCGCCAGGCACGCCTGTGGCTCCAGGTGCTCCGCTGCCTCCAGATGCACCAGGTGCACCAGGTGCCCCAGAGGCTCCAGGAAGTCCATTAGTCCCTGGATTACCTGCTGGTCCTGCCGCACCAGTTGCACCAGCCGGCCCAACGGATCCATCAACGCCTGGCGGGCCTGTTGGTCCAATGCTGCCGCCTGTTAATATTCACAAATAAGAAACACGAAATAAAAAAATTATCAAATGTGAGGTTTAACCCTTTGTATAGTAGTGTACAACTTGTATTTGTGTATAACTTGTAGTATTTGCAATCAGTCCGATTCAGGGTATCTGAAATACGTGTAAGCTTAAATCAACATTAAATAGTTGCTAATAATATTAATAATAATATTAATAATTATAATACTAATATTTGCGAGCAGATGTCTCTATGTAGAAGTTAAGCTTTGGAAAATGGAATTAGGCAGAAGTTTAATTTTCTACCTAAATTTAATCTCCCGCATACAATTTTATGTCGTTTAGATCGAAATATTCCACAAATATTTTCCACTCACTAATTTTGCGGCTGTGTAACTCACAGAATCACCCGGTTAAGGTAGTATTAACTAAAGACAGTGATTACTGTATAGCCCGAAATGAACTTGGAATAAGAAGATCAGGAGGATTTCGTTTTATATAGGAAAGTTTATTACGATTATCTAGTACGATTAGTTGGCATTATCTATTCAACTGACTTGTAAGCTCCGATAGCTTATGGGAATAGCGTTAGGATTTAGATGGTGCATCCGGGTTTCGATTCTCGCTCTCGTCATTATATTTTTCAAATGTAAATTCTTTTAAGTTTTTAGGATTAGAGTTGGGATTAAGGTTGGGGTTTAGGTTGAATAAGGCGGGGTGTGGTTTTGTAAAACAAATGTAAAATATGTTTTTTTATTCGTCAAATATTTTACGTTAGGGTTAAGGTGATGGCTATGGTTAGGGTAAGGGTCAGTGGTAGATATTAGAGTTAGAGGTAAATTTTTCTTTATTTCCTTTTTTCTATTCACCAATAATAAACTCTTCCCCAAATCCTCCCTATCCTCCTGATTTTTCTTATTTCAATTCCGTTTTGGGTTACACAATAACCACTGCGTAACACAATAATACTAGTATTTAAGACTATTTTAGAAATTGATGTCGAGGACGTCATTGCATCCCAGTATCAAGGACCGCGTCATAGAATCTAAATACAAAATGATAGTTAAGAAATATCAGGAACATACTAGGCCCAGCTTGTCCCGTTGCTCCAGCAGGTCCTGTTGGTCCTATAGCACCCGTTTCACCCACAGGTCCCGTCGATCCCGCATTCCCGGAGCTCCCTGGAGCACCCACGGGTCCTGTGGCTCCGGACTGACCGGTGGGTCCTGTAGCACCACCAGCTCCAGTGGGTCCTGTAGGACCAGTTGCACCTGCTACACCTGTTGGTCCCATTGGTCCTGTGAATCCTACCACACCAGTTGGTCCATTAGCTCCTGAGGCACCAGTAGCTCCTGGGGCTCCGGGACTTCCACTACTGCCTGGAGTTCCAGAGGCTCCAGGTTGTCCATCTGGACCTACTGCTCCAGTAGCTCCAGCAGGTCCTGTAGCCCCTTGTGTGCCTGTTGCGCCATCCTGCCCAGCCGGTCCAGTTGCGCCTACAGCTCCTGATTGACCCGTAGCCCCAGGGGCACCTATTGGTCCAGTGCTACCTACTGGCCCTGTGGATCCAGGGGCACCTGAAGGACCTTTAGGACCTGTCGCCCCGTCTGTTCCTGGTGTACCGGGACTGCCATTTGGTCCTGCCGCACCCGAGGCTCCTGGAACACCTTGAGCTCCTGTGGGTCCACTGGGCCCTACAGCACCATCAGCGCCTGTCGGTCCATGATTTCCAGTTGCTCCGAAGCCTCCAGTTCTTCCATTTGGACCAGTTCCACCTTGAGCCCCCGTCAGTCCTCTAGGTCCTGTAGCACCAGGTGCTCCAGCTGCTCCACTCTCTCCAGGAATGCCAGCTGCACCAGTGTTTCCGGAACCACCTGGAGCTCCAGAGGCTCCAGGGGCTCCACTAGGTCCAATTGGTCCTGTGTCTCCAACCGGTCCGACAGCACCAGTTGCTCCAGGTGATCCAGGAGTACCAGGAGTTCCTGAGGCACCAGGCGTTCCGGCAGGTCCTGTGGAACCTGCTGCTCCAGGTGCTCCTGTGTTCCCAGGAGCTCCGGGGGTTCCAGCTGTTCCACTTGCTCCTGTAACAAAACATCCATCCACAGTTAGAAAATATTTCTTCAGTTTTTTTCGTTTTTTTTATATATGCGGTCCCGTATTACAGGAGCTTCCTCTGATCCACTTCCAGGTCGTCCAGGTGGTCCTGCTGGACCAACGGGTTCAGTGTGGCTCCTGTGGGACCGGTGCAGAACCGATGCAGAACCGGTGCAGAACCGGTGCAGAAC
Source organism: Enchytraeus crypticus (assembly GCA_905160935.1). NCBI lineage: Eukaryota > Metazoa > Annelida > Clitellata > Enchytraeida > Enchytraeidae > Enchytraeus > Enchytraeus crypticus. The sequence goes on along the minus strand of CAJHZI010000818.1, from coordinate 404,691 downwards.
CGGTAAAGAACCGGATCAGCTCTTTGAAGATACTTTGTCATCCCCTATTGTAACTGGGTCACGTGTTGGCGGTGTTATGTACGAGACACTGAAGGATAGGCCAATTGAAAGACGTAAACTGCACGTGTCCTAAAAGCGACTAGGCAAGAACTGAAGAAAGCAACGGAAATCCATAATTCCCCAAGTTATCGCTTACATAAGGTGTGAAAATAAGCCTTTGTGAAGAAATCAACTTGTCCCTAGACAGCTTTATAGAGAGTGAAAGAAAAATGTCAGTAGTTATACATATCTTAGACCTGCCACTTGAAAGAGCGCTACAGACTACTGTTTATATTTATATAATTTGTAAATACACAATTTGTATAAAGTTCAGGGTGGTTCAGAATAAATGAAGCAACTGGTGGAGCAACCGGTTAATAACTTTAACAATTTGTATACGAGCTTCAATTTAATACATTAAATTAAAGATCTTTTCTATGAATCTGTTAAATAGCCTACCCAAGGGATACTGCCTCAAAAGTTTCTGATATTGCCATTAATCGAATATATGTAATTTTCAATTATATGCAATTTTCAATGAAATTTATTGAAAACTGAAAATCAAGAATTCAACATTTCAAAAACCGTATCACAGTTTAAATTTTTCCAGTTTGCTATTCGATTTGGGATTTTTCAGCAACTGGTTTATCGTGAACCAATACAAGACGTTTAACATTTGAAATGTGTCATTTTTCTCTGCTGGTCTGAGATCAGTCAGACACTCGCGGACTCGGCAATTGATCACTGTACCAGCCGCTGAATGCAGCTATTCGAGCGCACGTTGGACACACTGAACATTTGTTCAACTAATTCTCTATTCATTTAGGACAGCATAGAAACTGCAGTACGGTTTATTGGAGCCCAAGTAATCTTCGCGTACTACTCTATACTCGTTTGTTAAGGGATCTCTCTTGAAATAAATCTATTCCATTCCGTTCCGTTCCATTCCATTACATTCTATTCTAGAAGAGAGAGAGAGAGAGAGAGAGAGAGAGAGAGAGAGAGAGAGAGAGAGAGGAGAGAGAGAGAGGAGAGAGAGAGAGAGAGAGAGAGGAGTAAGAGCTGGAATAGATAATTAAAAAATTAATAAGATACTGGGAAATTTTATTCAATATCACAATCATCAATCATTTCATTTTCATAATAAATTATGTATGAATTCCATATTATAGTATTAATAACAATAAATAGCATCATAAAGAACTTCTCAAATTTTTCATCCTATAACTATAACTTTATTGGTTTTCTTGATTAGTAATTCCTTGTAATTTCAGAATATGGGTGGCAGTATTTCCACAACAATGCATCCAATGAAACAAAAATTGGTACTCATTTAAATAATTAATTACTTAAATAATTATATTTGAAATCAATTTAAATAACTTACCTAATTAAGACTCCTAATGAACCGTTGAAAAAGTTTTTCAAAATAATAAATATCTGTAAGATTGATGGATTTTTCAAATAAAAAAGAGATTAACCTGGAAGCCCCGATGCACCTGCTGGCCCCACTGCTCCAGTGGCTCCAGATAATCCAGTTGGTCCAATTACGCCAGTATTACCCGGAGAGCCGATAGGTCCTTGTGCACCGGTATTACCGGTTCTGCCATTTGGTCCAGAAGCACCAGGGGCTCCATCTGGTCCCGCCACGCCCGAGGCTCCAGTGGCCCCGGGTTCACCGTTCCCGCCTTCCCCTGGGGGGCCAGGAGGCCCCGCCGGTCCGGTACCACCCGTTGAACCCTTGGGACCTGAAACACCCCCGGGTCCTGGGGCACCATCAGGGCCGGCCGCCCCAGGGCTACCTTGTGGTCCACCAGTACCAACCGGGCCCGGAGCACCTACCACGCCGGTTTGTCCTGTAGGTCCAACATCTCCCGTGGCGCCGGTGGGACCCTTAGATCCCGCTGGTCCATCTACTCCGGTAGGTCCAGGAAGTCCAGGGGTTCCAGGGACGCCGGTTTGTCCAGGCAATCCAGGGAGACCCGATCCTCCAGTGCCGGTTCCTCCTGGTCCAGCGGGACCAATGGGTCCAGTTGCTCCGAGGGGTCCTGCAGGTCCAGCAGGTCCGACTCCTCCTTTTGGTCCAGGACTTCCTGGTGTACCCGGGGTTCCAGCTGGTCCTGTAGCCCCATCAGGTCCTGTTGCTCCTGGTCCTCCTCTAGGTCCATCCTCTCCACGAGCTCCAGGAGCTCCGGATGGACCACTGGGACCTGCTGCACCACTTGCGCCTGGAGCCCCGGGACCACCGCCTGTTCCTGCTGCTCCTTTAGGGCCCTGAGGTCCAGTATTACCAGTGCTTCCACCTGATCCACTTCCAGGTGGTCCAGGTGGTCCTGCAGGGCCAGCAACTCCAGGGGCTCCAGCAGGACCAGTGCCGCCCGGTGCTCCTGATAATCCCGATTCCCCGGCAGGACCAAGTGCTCCACTTCCTCCTGCTGCTCCTGGTGGTCCGTCAGGTCCAGCCGAGCCTGAAGCCCCAGATGGTCCAAGGGCTCCTGAAGACCCTGTGGGTCCTTTATCACCAGGTCCACCGGCACCAGATGGACCAGTGGCTCCGGGGGGTCCAACAGGTCCTGCAGAATAGCAATAAATTCATTTTAACTTCCTGTGAGGTTTTAAGACTTTCCTTATCTCGTTCGTCTTGTCAGTGAGGTACTGATTCCACCAATTTTTAATTTGTGATAAATTGGAGACAGAAAAGTAGTAATATACAGAAATGAAAGACAAGCTAATGATTAATAGGATACGATTTAATGATTAATTAAAAAGTTAGGATTACCGATTCACTATTTGTCTACTCTAATAAAAATATTGACTTATAATATAACAACATAACAAGTTATTTTTAGAATGAGTAGGACTCAAATTGATGAATTTTAAAGCAATCAATCCATAAATAAAAATTCTTATTAAAATTCGCACAATCAGACGACAACTACATAATCTAAAAAACTGTCAGAGAACAATACACACCTGCTACTCCTGGAGCACCTGTGGCTCCTGGAGACCCTGAGGCTCCTGCTGGTCCAGTGGCTCCTGTACCTCCTGCCGCAGCTTAACATAGCAACAACAACAACGTCGTTGAATGTCTCCATAGCGTAAGGGTAACTTCATGAAGTCTTAAGTGACAGATCCTGAGGTGAATTGAACCCTCGTGGGTTCGAATCTCAGCCACGCTGATCTGAGAGTAAAATCTCGGACATTCACTGGACTGGTTACACGGAAAAAGGAATAAATTGCCTAACGGATTAAACATGTGGTGTTAAAAAGTGATAGATATCGACATAGTTGATCATTTCACTATAATGTGTGTTTACTTCACGTCGTTTATTTGATGTATCAATGTTTATCTCTGAGTCACAGATATCGTAGTACGGCCATTGAAAATGAACGAATTATTTCCATTAAAAATTAAATAATCCAAGTAAAAAGAGAAATATAAGCTATGCTATATACAAATCACCGAAAGGTTGTCAAATCATATAGGTTGTCTACAGAAAATACACTTTTATTTTTAACTACAGAAAAACAAATGGCTATTGACAGCGCAAAGAAAGGTCTATGGTAGCTGCAAGTTAAGCTACAAATTTAAGAAAAGTGTTATAAACTTAACAATAACTTAAATTAGGACTACTTTAGTTTAGTTAACTTGAAAGCTACCTAAAGATTAATATGGTCCTAATTTAATCTTTAAAATATTGCTAAAAATTAATTCTTGGTTAATTTTAATTCAAAAGTTTTAAAAACTAAAACTTTAAATAGCGCTAAACCTTACTTATGTAAGGAAAACTATGTAATACCTCACAGAGCTTAGGCTCTTTTGTGGTAACCCTCTTCCCTGATTATTTGCTTAGTTTCTAATTAAGTATGCTGTATATGTTGTTTATTATGACATGGAAAACAAATAGAAAGGTTGAGTGAAACAATAAACAAATAAACAAATATTCAAGTACACAAATAAACATAGACATATAAACAAATAAACAAATAGACAAATAGACAAATAAGCAATTAAATTATTTAAGTAATAAACAAATCAACAAATAAACAAACAAAGAAATAAACAAATAAACAAATTAATTAATTAATAAACAAATAAATAAACAAATAAACAAATCTACGTACGAGAGCTCAGCTCTACGGCCACAGAGAAGACGAAAGGCTGGGGGGAGGAGTCGAAGGTGACCTCTTGACCCACATCTGGGTAAATGGGCAGCCCCTGTGAGCTGATGTTGATCCTGGAATAGTACACCCGGTATGGTTCCACATAGGTAAAGCTTATGATCCCGTAGTCGCCTTCGTTAGTCCATCCGATCCTGTCTCCAGCGCTAACAGATATCGTCTGGTTAACGCGATACTGTCAACAACAACAACAACAACAACAATGGACTACCATGCTAGTGTTGTTTCAGTGTACTTAAAATTATTGGCAATAACGCCATTACTCTGTCGATAAAACATAAATTAAATACAATTTTACGTCTTTTTACAATTTTACATTTCAGCACACAGATTGAAACAGAGTATAGATATATCACAGTAAAAGTCAATAATAATATACGTAGCATTGATCAAGTAGCATGATAGATCAGGTGAGAGACCGAATCGAATGATTGACTCACTGATTAACTTATATATTGACTTATCGAGTTACTGACTAATGAACTGATTGATAGACTGCTCGAGTTACTGACCACTGATGATGGACTGATCAATTGGCCAACAACAAATCGTGACATGCCTGACCACTCATCTATGACTAACGACAAATCGCTTACTTCTGCCTACGGACAGATACTTTCAGGCATTTGATAAACCTCGCATAGTTTCTCATCATTTAGGCATCTCGCTCTATATCTATCATATATCTAAATACTTTGTCACCACATCTCTACATCTGATCTCTATTTCACCTTCAAGAAGGTTTTAGACTCTGCCTGTTATTTATTCTAGATTCATCGGTTGTAATTTTATGATAATTACGTCGACATTTGCAGCCTGATCCAACTATGATAATTATGCTGAAATAAACACATATCTCTCTCTCTCTCACTTTATGGTCTCTCCCTTTTGTCTACTGTTTGCCACTCTTTGACTCCAATCTTATTGCTAGTGCTTCACTTTAATTACAATACTTGAAATAGTTGCTGCATAAAATTCGTCATTAGACAGAGATTTCATTCATCAACTTGCATTTCTTTTCTGTGCATTGAAGCGTTGTGAAAATCTGTGTCATCAGGATTCCTTACATAATTGTTATCTTGTATGACATTGAGCCGAAAGTGTTCTATATACTGATTAGATAGGAGACTATTAAAAAACCTCACTAGATGATCTTCTCAGAAGGGCAGTTGTCAGATTCAAGGTTCTATCTAACCTGATCACTGTTTTATATTTAGGTTTTGTATCTTTACATGTTAGTCTACGCAATTCTTTTTCTTCTTCTCTTATTTCTCTCACTGCATCAAGCAAGCAATGCGTTACTGACTTGTGTCTGAAATAAACGAGTGATGATGATGATGATGATGATTTACAGAATGACGGCATCGCGGCTGTTCTCACCAACGAGCAGCAATATCAACAACAAATCTTACCGCATAGTAGGCGCCAGTGTCCTGGAAGGTATCGATCACTACCAGCTGCTGCCACACGAGCGTGTAGCGAGGTATCGCCACGTTGATCGGCCTCCAGATTTGAAGCCGTATCCTCCTGCTCTGAGCGTCCACCTGCGTCTCGTTGTGGATGTAGATGAAGAACCGGGTGAGAGTGCCTGCGGGCAGGGGGCGCTCAAAGTCTACAAAACATTTCTGAGCGCTCGAGGGGATGTCCGCCACTCGCTGAGTCACGTTGTTGCCGTAGTAGTTCCTGTCACCCTGTATCGAGAACTCCAAACTTCCGCCTAGAAAAACCCACGTAGATGTTAGTAGGTTAATAATTACATGTACTGTTTACTTTCTCTCTCTTTCTCTCTTAGTGCACCGCCTACTGGCAGGTTCATGGTATGAAACGCCTCCACTCTTCTCTATCTGCTCGCTTCTTCTTCATGACCACAAACGAGTGGTTCTTAAAATCTTCTGTCACATTCCTTTTGATATACCATTATTCTTGGGGGATTCTGCTTATGACGAGGTGGGTCCCCTATGCCTTCCTCAGCATATATCTGTTATAATTTATTACGCTTTAGCTTTTTAGCTTATTAGGCAGTGCAATAAAAGAGAGAGAGCTTATTAGCTAATTGTTTGCTTTAAAGAGGATATAATTCATCAACGAGGATATAATTTATCAGTTTCGCTACAGAGAAGGGCCCATCAGTGAATTAATGGCATGACACCGAACATAGCAGTCTCAATAAATAAACCCGACTGTAACAACGCATTTCATATCACCCTCTGAAAATACAACCTATAATTGAAATATTTAGCATTGGTTGATCTTCTTTATCTGTATATATAACATAGCTTTCATAAATAACCAGATACATATTAATTAGTTATTATCCGTTAAAGTAAAGGCGTAAAACTTCTTTAAACTTTAACTCCAATAAACAATCAAAGGAATTTTCGTTTACCTTACATCTCCCAAAATTTGTAAATACCAAATAAAATAACATTAAATAAATTGCTCGTCACGTAGAACGCTCAGGAGAAAAATACTCTTATCTACTTTGTTCATTTTAATCTCGTTCAGCGAGGCAGATAAAATTGTATTGATTTACTTATATATTTATTAGATGTTGGAGAATACTCCGACGCCTCAGTACAATTAGTAGAATTAACGTAACAGACCGATCGAGAATTTTTTAATATAGGTTTAACGTCAAGGTCAGAAGCTTGAAGGGCTTCTCTTCAAGACGTCAGGTGTACCGGAGTAACCTGAAATGTGAATGTCCGAGATTTTACTCTTTGATCAGCTCTACTGGGAATTGATCCCTGGACCATAGTAACGGCATTTGAAACATCATGAAGTTACCTCGAGAAATGTGAAATTAATATGTAACTTTTAGCAAAATAAATTCTGAAAAAGAAAAAGTGTTCATATTACACTGTGATTAATCAAAGTTTTTCCTACAAAATAATTTCTATTTACTTATAAGAAATATAATTACAATACTAACAACTCAAAATACTAAACGATGTCAAACTTCGTCGACTATTTATACATTTCAGCAAATAGAATGTGATAATTAGTATACGATTAATTAATTAATCGGTGCACATTTCTCTCGCAGATTGGTCTGGGTGAATTGATCTGTAGTGATGTGTGCTGTTGGGGACGTCCCTGACATTATTCCTGGATGAGGAAGCGGATGTTAAACCTTTATTATTATTATTATTATTATTATTAATTATTCTAATTAATTAATTATAAGTTAACAAACCTGGCGTCATGACTTCAGGAGCGAGTGCTATAAAATACAAAATAACATTTCATAATTATTAAATAGTTGAATAAAAAGTTTAAAATTGAAGCCATACAGGCTGGTATAATTTCAGGTTATTTTTAATATTTTTTATTTTAATCATATTACACGATTATATCATATTATTATACGATTAAAATAATATAATTATTATGATCTGTGATTTCAAATCAATATAAGTGATTTTAAATCAAGACAACCAAGTTTCTTTTGTTCATATCCATACCTCGCTTATAAATGATAGAAATTTGCACAATTTAATATAATTACTGTATTATATTTTTAGTCATCAATACTGACCGTCTAATTGTTAAACGTACTGATCGACTTGCAAGAAAATACGCAGCCAATCTGATGTTAAATTTTTAAAAAGACATAACGAGACTTTGACAGAACGAAAATCATCTTAAATAGATCAAAATTGATAAAGTTAGAACGTAGTTAATAGCAATCTTTCACACTCTGTAGTCGACTGTCTGGTAGAAGGTAGGCTACATATTCTTACATTCTGCTTTCGTCTCCTAACATCACTCCATTAATCCCTTCACTAAAGCCTTATTAATCCTAACATTAATCCTATCCCTTCACAAAAGCCTTATCCACATCTTAATGTAGCCTTACATCTTGGTAAAATATGCCTTTCTCGGTTCTTGCTCAGTCTTCTTTTTTACTACTAGTACAAATTACGGTCGGTTTATTGTTCAGTGACTCAAACATTAATGGACAATTTTAGTATCAATAATAAGAAAATTATTAGTAATAGTAATAATAATTATTAGTAGTAATAATAGTAAGTGTTACATAACTCAGGTTTAGTTTGTTAAAAAATTTGAAGAGTCTAATAAGCCTCTTATTTGTTCCATATCAAGGGTTTACCTAAGCTGATCTCTGTTTTCTGTCTAGGTTTTGTATCTTTCCATGTTACGTAATTCCTTTTTCTCCTTCCCTTGTTTCTGTCATTGTATCATGCAGTGTCTTACGGACTTATGTCTGAATTAAGCGAGTGATGATGATGATAAGTTTAAAAATCCGCTTATTTATTTATTGGTTCTGTCAGGGTCTGTCATCAAATAAAATCTATTAATTTATTTATCACTGCTAAATCATCATCATCATCTTCCCTTAAGTCCCTGTTTAACCAGAGTCGGGATACGAACAGACTTTCTCCAGTCCTATCTGTCTCGTATCATATCATCCATCAGTCAATCCCCTATTTGAGACTTTACCATTCGTTTAAATATTTGTAGCAATTACTGGAGCCTAGGCGCTCACCAACCGAATGCCCTTTCTGACGTTGGTGTGGATCTTAATGCTTTAGTCGCTTTCTACGACACGTGCAGTCACCGTTTGGTCAATTCTTCAAACAACCCGGACACAACACGGGGAAAGTATTTTCTAAATAATTACGTTAAATACATACGTGTAAGAGCTGACGGTTGAGCATTGCTGGAGGGTATGTGCTGTGTGGCCAGTAGAAAGAGAAGTATCCCAGCCTGGGCCAACATTCTGTGTATACTAATTCCACTTCCGGGAGTAAATCTGACTTTAAATCCTCTGTGCGACGGAAACACTTGATCCGTCATATGTCGAAACGTCCGCATCGTGTTAATCGCTACGAAATTCCGCTTCCTGAGGAAATATGAACAGCGAAAATATTATAGAAATACTAAAGTCGTTAGTCCCGTTTCTGACATTCCCTTTTCGCTATTTCTTTACCTTTATCCAAGTTGTAAAACTATTACGTAAGCTACACAGGTTAGTTAATACTTAACCTGCAAATGGAATATTTTATTAAATAAATACTTAAACGAATTTCTGTGTTACTCGTAATACCACGTTACGTTAGCTGACTAGAGTTTATCGTTAGAGGTCTGTTCTTATTGCAATCGCCGTCTCGTGTACTTAAAGATTATCGTCTCGAAGGTTGCAGGTTCACTTGTTGCTCGCTGTTCGTTGCTTTGATTGAGTCTACGAGACGGTATAAAGTTAATTCAGCTCATATCGTAACGCTTGGATGGGTTTCGTGCATTCGCTGTTGCGTAGTGAATCGTGTTGTCATCGGCGGCTGTAACGATTTACTCGTAAGTTGCTGAGTCGAACTTTAGTCGAGCGAGTGATGCCCAACCGGTGAGCTGAACTAATGTCGGTATTATCTAGCAGTATCCTCGCTTTCCAGCATTTTGTAACATTTTGTAACATTTTGTTTAACATTTTGTAACATTTTCTAGCATTTTCTCTCATTTTCCAACATTTGTAAACATTTTTCTAACATTTTATAATAGTTTTCTTGATAAACAACTTCGGTGGACTGTCAATTATTGAAATTCAACAAAAAGCGGCTCGAAGCTATTAGAGAAAAGATGTTCTTATGACAAGAATATTTATTTTTTTGAAAACAAAAATTTGCAGTTTGATTATGTGTAAAATTTAGCATTCTAAATACAACGATCAAGATCCTGAGAGAATTTGAAACGTAATATCAATAAGGCATTTTCTAGCCAAAGCAAATAAATAAAGAAATCATGCAGAAGAACGCAAAGCGTTTGGCTAATTGCCAAATGTTTTACATTTAAATTGGTCAGTCAATTATTCAATAATAAAGATAAAAGGAAAACAACACTCTCAAACTATATTTCTACAGCTTTTAGTATAATGAAAAGAAAACTAAAATGTGCTAAACCAAAAACGTGAACAATATGCAGTCAAAGGCAACCTTTACTGCGATTTATGGCAACTAATAAATATAAGTTGTAATAATGTAATTTCCTATTGTGTGATGGAACATAAAACCAAGTAAAAGAAATCTCGAGAAGGTTGAGCACCACGCAATTCATGTTCTTACAAGTAAATACAGTACATCCGTTGACGTCACAGCCAATGAGTGGTCAGCCCGCAATGTGGGGGAGCAGGGAGCGCAGGATTGTAGGTGGACTAGTCACGTGGTTCATTACGTAATTATTTACAGCACTAGATCTTAATCTTCCTCATAATATACTTATACAAGTGGCTCATAGAGAGCGTGAGCTGGACGTATTGACTGACGCAGAACGTCAGAACGTATAGTGTTTTGTAATAAATATAATTAGTCACCTAAATTATTTAGAAACTTTACATTTAATTTAGATATATTCACATAATCATTCATAAGTTATATACACACCATCATCATCATCATCATCATCATCATCATCATCATCATTATCATCATCATTAAGTTGTCAAGAGGAATCTTAGAGGATGGAGTAATGAACTTTCAACAACACGAATGTTTGGCAGAATGGCAGGAAGATTGGTTGTAGAAATTGCATGATTGGCTGCATGACTGACTTTTTGACTGGCTGCATAACTGCATGACTGTATGACAGCGATGACTGCATGACAGGCTGTTTGACTGGCTGCATGACTGGCTGCATGGCTTGATGACTGCATGACTGGCTGCATGACTGGCTGCATGGCTTGATGACTGCATGACTGGCTGCATGACTGGCTGCATGGCTGGATGCATGACTTTCTACATGATTAGAATAATGAGTTAAATCTATTATTATTCTCGCCATATCTAGAATAAGAACAAGCTGAATAAAAAGCAGAGAGTGCTTCTTGTTTGTTGCCAACTGAATGCTGATCAGCAGTTACTATGTTAATAATTACAATTATTAATAAAATATATAAAGTATAATAACATTTAGAAATCATGATCATTATCATGATCATGATGTTGTTGTTGATGATGATGATGATGATCATCATCATCATCATCATGATCATGATCATGATCATCGTCGTCGTCGTCTTTCGTTTAATCATAATTTAATTAGGACTGGGATACGAATATAACTTCTTTTTTATTCGTTTAAGAAAATGTCGTAGCAGTTTCTGGAGCCCAGGTGCTCACCAATCGAATGCCAATTCCGATGTTGGTTTAAATCTTATTGCTTTGTGCCTTTATGACACGCGCAGTTTACAGTTGGTCGGTTCTTCAGCAACCTGGAGACAACACGGGTAACTTCGGGCAAGACTAGCAATTCACTACACTAAATAATTTCATTGTCTGCAGCCTGTAATGCTGGTAAATGAAATGTAAAATGAGAATTCAGCGTCCGTTACGCCATCATGTCACCGTTATTGGTTGACTTGACATTTACTTAACAACGACACCATCAGAGTTCTAGTTCTTCTAAAATTACTCTCGATACAGTTAACAAGAAAACAAATGCAAAATCTATCAACATTACCTAATCAACTAAAGTATTGGTTAAATTCTAATTTTCCCTAATAGTTCCACGAATTTACGGAGCGAAATTAGTATTCCAGTGTTTAAACCATTTAAGCTTAATCGTTATTCTCCAGTAGGCCTAATCGCTATGCTCCATTAATCGTTAGGCTTCATAAATCGTTAGGCTCAATTAATCGTTAAGCTCTATTAATCGTTAGGCTCCATTAATCGTTAGGCTCAATTAATCGTTAAGCCTCATTAATCGTTAGTCTCAATTAATCGTTAGGCTCCATTAATCGTTAAGCCTCATTAATCGTTAGGCTTAATTAATCGTTAGGCTCCATTAATCGTTAGGCTCAATTAATCGTTAAGCCTCATTAATCGTTAGGCTCAATTATTCGTTAAGCCTCATTAATCGTTAGACTCCATTAATCGATAGGCCCATTAATCGTTAGGCTCTATTAATCGTTAGACTCTACTATTCGTTAAGCCTCATTAATCGTTAGGCTCCATTAATCGTTAGGCCCATTAATCGTTAGGCTTCATTAATCGTTAGGCTCAATTAATCGTTAAGCTCTATTAATCGTTAGACTCCATTAATCGATAGGCCCATTAATGGTTAGGCTCAATTAATCGTTAGGCTTCATTAATCGTTAGGCTCAATTAATCGTTAAGCTCTATTAATCGTTAGACTCCATTAATCGATAGGCCCATTAATGGTTAGGCTCCATTAATCGTTAGGCTCCATTAATCATTAGGCTCCATTAATCGTTAGGCTCCATTAATCGTTAGGCTCAATTAATCGTTAAGCCTCATTAATCGTTAGTCTCAATTAATCGTTAGGCTCCATTAATCGTTAAGCCTCATTAATCGTTAGGCTCAATTAATCGTTAGGCTCCATTAATCGTTAGGCTCAATTAATCGTTAAGCCTCATTAATCGTTAGGCTCCATTAATCGTTAGACTCCATTAATCGTTAGGCTCAATTATTCGTTAAGCCTCATTAATCGTTAGACTCCATTAATCGATAGGCCCATTAATCGTTAGGCTCCATTAATCGTTAGACTCTATTATTCGTTAAGCCTCATTAATCGTTAGGATCCATTAATCGATAGGCCCATTAATCGTTAGGCTCCATTAATCGTTAAGCCCCATTAATCGTTAGGCTCCATTAATCGTTAGACTCAATTAACCATTAGACTCCATTAATAGTTAGGCTCCAATAACAGTTGTGCTTAACTAATCGTTTCGTATTGTTAATCGTTAGGCTTAATTAAAAGCATCTTCTTGGTTAATTGCCAGTTATGTTCATTAATCGCTAGACCTAATTAAACGTTAGTCTACTTATATAATACAAATTCGAAAAGTAAAATAAAATCTTTTTACTAACATGTTTTATAATAAGCGAATAGCTACTTCAGCATAATTTTTATTATCGATTATTTATCATTTTCCACATATTTACGGAAGAAGGATCAAACGGCTTGGATGAGGAATGGAAGGAGCAGGAGGGAGGGCGACGTCACCTCTTTCTGGTAAGATACTCGACTGCGGATCGGTATATGCGGTGTTCAAATCCTTGGCTCTCCCGTCACTGACATCGCTTTCGAGTGAGGAAACTGACGTTAACCTCAGCGTTACCTTAGCTTTTTCCCCTGCACACTGGGCCGCTTAGATCTGCTGCCTCTGTCTAACGTCACGCCGTGATAGAGCGATTTCATTGTGGGAGTATTTGCCTATGTAGCCGCTTGTATGGCTGCGGGGGAGTGTAGTAGCTGAGGCAATATGTGTTGTAGCTGAGGCTATACTTTTATACTGAGAATTATTACGTTCATAGCTAGTGGTGCAATATCGGTGAAATCAACCAGCTAGCCAAATTCAGAATAAAGCTTGATTTCTCTAATTAATTATAAGATAATTTTGTTTATTTCGGTTTATTTCTGAGCTCTGCAAATAATAAATAAACATTATTTAAGATCAAAAATTAATTTAATTATAAAAATAAAGTTGACTAAATAAAAAATCAGCTCAAATCTGACTTAAAAATTTCTTTTACACTAATAAATATCGTAAAACCATTGATTTCCACACAGTTGATTATTTTCTAATCAAAACCTACATGCAGTGATTAAAGTGGGAATCTAGGGGAATCTACAAAAAGTAAAATGATAATCCAAGTGAGAGCTAGGGAAACACTCAAGATTGGTCGGGCCCCCTATAATGAATACATAGATCTCTTAGTATCTAGTATGGACCCCTAGCAGGGGACGCATCTAAGACGAAATGAGATTAAAACAATAAAAAAACATTTCATAGGATTTCTGGAAAAATATTGTATATTTTGTTCCACTGTTTAGAACCTCGTATGCATTAGATTCTCATAGCTGTTGATTATAAATTAATGCTGCCAAATTGTATTTACAGTTCGTCATAAATAACACTATGTAGTAATAATTAATTTATTTTTGAAATTTCAAAATAGCAAGGACTGAAAATGCATGGGAAGTGCGATATACTGGCTACAATTATTAACAATTCCAACTGCTCGTTTTTGTAGGTCAAATAATTCTTTTAGACCAATTATGGATGCAGAACCATATATAAGCCTAATGTTGCAATAAGTTAGGAGAGAGTAGGTGATACTGTCAAAGCCTAAATGATCAACTTTGGTTTACTTGTTAGGGCAATTTAAAGCTAAAGTCTTCTAAGAATATAATTGTGTAACCATTTTAAACTTTCAGTGGTGTAAATGAAATATGTAGCTGCCAAGTGAATTTTTGGTGAGACCTGTTCCATTCTCGCTTCATCAATCACTAAGTCAAGACCGAGTGGAAAGCTGTCAGTGCTTTAAACCAATCAGCCGTACATGTAAGTTCAGTATAATAATTTGCGTGAACTTACACAAATCTAAATTAGATTATAGTATATATTAGTGTCACAAGCAAAGAGTAAAAATTATAAATGATGCTATATGAAGCATCATTTATAATTTCGTTAATATCTTCCTTTTCTATCAAGAAACGTTACGGATCTAGGATAGAGACTAAAGAGGCAATGGAAGGAAGAATGGAAGGAAGAATTGAAGGAAAGAAGGTTTGAGGAAGACCGTGACTTGAAATGCTGGATGATTTGATAACTAATTCTTACGTTGCTATAAGGAGCAGAGCAGAAGATAGCCATGCAGAGGAGCTATATACCATGGACCTGCCATTGAGCAGTGCACTGAGAGAGTTAATATACATGTAAGATAGTGCAACACAGGTATAATATACTTGTAAGATAGTGCAACACAGGTATAATATACATGTAAGATGGTGCAATATATTAACTAACAATATAAAGTGCAACACAATATATAAAAATCTAATATAATAATGAATGAATAAAATGTAATATGACAAATTGAATTTAGCCTCTATTTTTCATCAAAGGAGTTCAAAAGAACGCCTCGAGTCAAACAATTAATCACATGCTCTCGAGGCAGGACACTAAATATTTTATTTTTAAAAGCTGTTAAAAACTTTAACAACATTCTAATTAACCATCTTCAAAAGAAAACGTCACAAAGAGCAGTGACTGTCAATTATATACCAGACAGAGTCTGCCTATAAAGACTATATGAAGGTAAGAAAGAATTCAGTTTTTTCTTGGTAGAATCGTCATACTCGATGGTAATATGGCAAGGAAGTCCAGAGCAACGGAGAGCAAAAAATCAATTAAGAGAAACCCTTGCATCAATTTACTGAGCTGCTTACCAAACCTCTCATAATCCACTGAAAACCAGCTCCAGTTTATTTAAGATCAATTATTTTGACATCAGAAGATCAGCTAAAGCTTGAAATAGGCTAAGCAGAGAGATTTGCAGACTTGAAGGAGTTTAGTCAGTGTTGTATAATAGTTTCTATTGTGACGGCGCACTGAAGCACGACACAATTTACACATTGAGGCCCGTGAAGTCGTAGGAGGTGTAGGAGGCAGCTGTGGTCTGCAGCTACGAGCCATAGGCCTTCTCGATGCCATATAATATACATCGGTGTGTTTATATACTGCTTCAGACATGCCAAACTTTCGACATCACACGTCTTGTAAATTGAAATACTCCATTCAATATATATATATATATATATATATATATATACATGTATATATATATATATATATGCATACAGTATATCCATGACATGGTTTCTATATGATATAGTTTTTATCCATTATTATAATAGAGTTTCTATTATATAATATAGTTTCTATCCACTATCATAAGAGAGTTTCTATATAATATAGTTTCTATTCATTATCATAATAGAGTTTTTATATAATATAGTTTCTATTCATTATCACAATAGAGTTTCTATATAATATAGTTTCTATCCTTTATCATAATTGAGTTTCTATATAATATAGTTTCTATCCACTATCATAATATAGTTTCTATATAATATAGTTTCTATCCTTTATTATAATATAGTTTATATATAACATAGTTTCTATCCTTTATCATAATATTGTTTGTATTATATAATATAGTTTCTATTCATTATCATAATAGAGTTTCTATTTTATAATATAGATTCTATCCATTATCGTAGTATAGTTTTTATTCATAATATAGTATAGAAGATGGCCACGAGAAACCACTCCACACCTCACATTTCTACCCAAGCTATTGGCTAAATAGAGTGTGGATAAGGCATTGCCTTTTCTGAAGGGATTATACTTGTTAATCTATGGGTGTCCGGAATGGATCGTGAAAGCAGATTTTGAGTAGGAATGTGTACCTTGGACCTTCCATTTGGCAGAACACTAAAGCAGAGAGAGATACTTTCTATCTAAATAAGAAAAAATATAAAGATAAGATAGGAAAGTAGATTTAATAGAAACCCGGTCATGAACTACTATGTATGAGATCTGTGGAAGAAACTACCAAATACAATAAAAATGAAGATGGTTTTGAGAGTGGACAATTCGGCAACATTTAACTGAAAACAGATGTAGATAATACTGGGCGGAAAAAAGAAGGAGAACCAGATTTGGTATGATAAGCTAATTACTTTGTTAAGAGGTAATGAAAGAAAAATTGATAGTAAAGCGAATTAGAGGAGGATCGAGAATTGAGATGTTGGAGGATTCTGATATCATATCTATTTTTAATAGAGATGAGGGAGAAAACAGATATAAATATTATTGGCAGAAGTATATCCAGGACCCTTTTAACAGTGTTGTAACGTGATTGCTGAAGAATAGATCAGCCGTAGACTGCACATATCATTAAAGGCGACAAACACTAAGATCGAAACAAACGTCAGAAAAGACATTCGGTTGGTGAGCGCCTAGGCTTCAGAAATTGCTACAAATTTTTTTAAGCGAATGGAAACGTGTATGAATGTAAAATTCGTATCCCAACCCTAGCTAAACTGGGATTCAAGGGAAGATGATTATGAAGGTATAACTTGAGTAAGAGCGAGAGATCGAGAGAGAGTTAGTTAGTGAGAGATAGTGAGTGAGTGAATGAGTGAGGGAGTGAGTGAGTGAGTGAGTGAGTGAGTGAGTGAGTGAATGAGTGAGTTAGCGAGTGAGTGAGTGAATGAGTGAGTGAGTGAGTGAGTGAGTGAGTGAGTGAGTGAGTGAGAGAGAGAAAAAAAATATACAGAGAATCAGATTTGTTTAGTGCTACAGTTACTGAAGAAAAATTACCGCCTGAACTTTTTAAAATTTCCATAACACTAATTTTGTCTACCTTATTTATCAACACAGATTCTCGTATTTTGTTTTAGACTTAGTATTGTTATTATTGAATTCTTTTGTCAAATCTTACTTAAATCTTACTAATAATCCCCTGTCACTTATAATTCGTCTTTCTACTGACACTGGTGGCACTGACACTGGTGGTACTGACACTGGTAGTACTGACACTGGTGGCACTGACACTGATGGCACTGACCCTGGTGGTACTGACACTGGTGGTACTGACACTGGTGGTACTGACACTGGTGGTACTGACACTGGTGGTACTGACACTGGTGGTATTGACACTGGTAGTATTGACACTGGTGACACTGACACTGCTGGTAAAAATGAATTATCTCGCAACACTCAGGCAAAGTAAGATCTTCAATTCAATATCTTTACAATTTTCTCTCATCAGATAAATCCATCTCATCTACATGTATAAAGAACCTGGAATCAGAATAGAAACCTTAGCTAAGTTTAGCGTTTGTTTCTATATTCACACATAACTGCAGGAGATGATCCCATTATCGTTAGACTCAGTGAAATAACATAATCATCATTAGCAACTTTCCTTGAATCCTAATTTAGCTATACTGGGGATTAGAAAATTTGTAGCAATTTCAGGAGTATAGGCACTCATCAACTGAAACTACTGAATGTAATTTCTGATGTTGGTTTGGAGCTTAGTGCTTTGTCGCCTTTTACGACAAGAGCAGTCCACGGCTGGTATATTCTTCAGCAACCTGGACAGAATATAGCTAAAAGTAATAACTTGGAGAAATTAATATTGAATAACAATAGAGATTGGCTCAAGAAAAATCAATCTTCATGATTGATAACTTTTTTGGCAATGCACATTCCTCCGTCGCCGATTATACGTCTACGCCTATTTAACTACCCCTTGTGAATGGCTGTCATGGCCTTGAAGGTTTTAGTAGCTCAGTGTGAGATCTACTTGTATAACAGCATAGCTAGCTAGTAGCCAGTGAGCAGATAGACAACTAATGAGATCAGAGAACTAGAGGACTGTGTAACGCATATTGTACTATTTATAGGGGAAGATTTGCTATAAAGATAAATATCTGATATTCGACCGCGGGTCAGTATGTGCGGGATACAAATCCTGTGTTCACCAATCACTGACAACACCTTTGGGTGAGAAAACTGACGTTAACATTAGTTTTACCAGCTTTAAAGAAGTAAAAATAACGAATAGGAAAAAAAAATTAGTACAATGACTTTAATTGATTTGATATACATGTCGCAAATTATTACGAAGAAATTAACGAAAAATAATTTGATTTATACGGCATAGTCTAGCCTTTCGATGGTACAGTATAGGGTAAAAACAGTCATTCAGCCAGGACAGAAACTTTGAAACCAACAGCAACAATAACAACAACAGAATTAGAGTGCTACTGTCGTCCATGACAACATATGTTAATCTACTTTAGCATCGGTTACGTCTTTAATAGAGGGCTGAGCCAATAAATTGCTTAACTAGGTATCAGTAGGTAAAGAGTTCAAATCCACCGTGTTTTTAACTCCAAAATTTACTTTAGAGTTTATAGTTTTGATTTTTGAACTCCATCAGTTACAGCATTAGTTTAACGGTAAAGAGTTTAAAACGACTGGATGAGCGAGTAAATTAAAATTTTAACGTTTGTGTTGCTAACTACTTAGTTAAACTCATTAAATAAATGGTTAATGAGATAACTAGATCAACACATAGTTAATATAAAATAGTTGAATAAAAATAGTTGAATTAAAATGTGAGTTAAACTCAAACTGTAAACTCATTGAATTTAACTCAGATGTAGAATTAAATCTGCAAATTTAGCATTATGCTTCAATCAATTAGTCAATAAGAATTTAAGGTCCGATTTGCTCGCCATAAGACAATGTCAGGGACGTCTCGTGCAGACTCTACACAAACAGGCGTCAAAGCACTACACGATGACGACTGAGTACACAGAGACCAGGAGCAGATAAGCTTGTTGTCATTCAAAACATCCTTTTTCTTTTACAACAAAACCCTATCTAACAATCAGGCCTAACTAACCTAACGTATATTTTTCAGTTATCCGGTTGTAAAATATAATTAGACCTATTATAAAGCTAAAATAGTAATTATTATACAGTAATATAATTATAATCATATAGTAAAATAGTAATACTTTTATAAAGTTGCTAAAGCTAATTTTTGACTTCAGTTTCCTCACTCGAAAGCGATGTCAGTGACGGGCGAGCCCAGGATTTGAAACCCGCACATACTGATCCGCGGTCGAATATCTAAAATAAAATAGCTATAATAATAACAACAAAATCATACTAATATTAACAGAATAACAATTATGGCTAGCTTATCGAGTTGTAGTGGCTGTTTTCAAGAAGAGCAATTCCAAATTGCTAAGTTCACTAGCAGAAGCAACGACAACAGCAGTAACAACAAAAGCAGCAGCAGCAACAACAACAGCAACAATAGCAGCAGCACCAGTAGCAGCAGTAGTAGCGGCAGCAGAAGCAACAACAGCAGCAGAAGTAGAAACAGCAGCAGAAGCATCAACAGCAGCAACGGCAGCAGAAGTAGCGGCAGTAGAAGCAGCAACAGATGTAGTAGCAGCGGCAACAGAAGCAGCAACAGCAGCTCTGCTGCATGTAGCACTGCTGATCAAGAGCTGACAACTCGTTTACGTAGAATGTCAGATGACACTTTCGATCAGCACATCTTTACACATTCGTAAAGCTAAAGCTAAAAAGCTAATGTTAACGTCAGTTTCTAGTCTAGCATCGTCAAAACACAGTCTACAAGCTTGGGGTGCGAATTACGCGCCCCAAGTCAGTTGAGCGATAATTAACAACTTGAGGATATAAGATGATAATTTATTATAATTAGAAACATTATTAACATTTCTTTTTTATATTAATATTAATATTATAGTAATATTAAGGAAGACAACGGGAAACCATCTCAGAAGCAATATTTTTCTCAAGCTATAGGCTACATAAGGTATGGATAAGGCATAGACTTTGTGAAGGGATTAACTTGTTGATCTAAGGAGTGCTCTTATGGAGCGAGAAAGCAGACTTTGAGTATGAATATGTACCTTGAACCTGCTACTTGGCAGTGCACTGAAGAGAAGAAGAGAGTAATATAAAAATAATAACATTTCTCTGTCCAATACAGAATACTACTATTAATATTAAACATATAGAATGATGAAATGGTAGTTCATGATGATATCTAGCTATATTACGTACAATAAATTTAATTATCTAAATAGTATTATATGTAGTAGTAGTAGTATAGTATTATACAGTAGTAGTAGTATAGTATTATATAGTAGTAGTAGTATAGTATTATATAGTAGTAGTAGTATAGTATTATATAGTAGTAGTAGTATAGTATTATATAGTAGTAGTAGTATAGTATTAGTATAGTAGTAGTAGTATAGTATTATATAGTAGTAGTAGTATAGTATTATATAGTAGTAGTAGTAGTATAGTATTATATAGTAGTAGTAGTATAGTATTATATAGTAGTAGTAGTATAGTATTATATAGTAGTAGTAGTATAGTATTATATAGTAGTAGTAGTATAGTATTATATAGTAGTAGTAGTATAGTATTATATAGTAGTAGTAGTATAGTATTATATAGTATTATACAGTAGTAGTAGTATAGTATTATACAGTAGTAGTAGTATAGTATTATACAGTAGTAGTAGTATAGTATTATATAGTAGTAGTAGTAGATTAATATTATCATCTCGTAATCATGGTCAAGTCCTGGTAAACTTTGAAGACCCTGTACGTAGCTCTAGGTTCTCCTTAAAATGTGTAGTTACTTAAAGGTGCAGTTAGTAAATTTAGTAAAATATAACACTTTATAGCTAAAGATTCACTCGTATGTGGACATGAAGTGGAATACGGAAGATAGAGAAGAGTGCAGGCGTTATAAACCATGAACCTGCCTGTAGGCTGTGCACTAAGGGAGAGAGAGAGAACAAAACGGAAGCAGATGATGAAGATGATGAGAAAGATAGTTAGAGAAACGAAATATGTGCAATGTTAAACAGGTGGTTAATATTAAACATATTTAATTCGTTTAGGAATAGAACTAACTAATTATTTGACTCAATCCGTGCATGATGGGTATACAGGATGGCTTTCTCAGGGGATGACGCCCCTGCCCAGTAAATGTTAGTCGAAGCTGAGGAATGCATAGGCGTTCACTTCGTCAAAGTTAGAATCTTAAGAAAGAATGGTATATCACACCAAATGAGGAAGTTCTGGAGAAAGTTGGTACAGATAGACAGTTGATAAATGTATTAAGAAATAGGAAGAAGAGTTGGTAAGGACACATTCTAAAGGGGGAATTCTATTACAAGAGGTCATATAAAGAAGAATGGAAGGAAATAGAGGCATAGGCAGACCGCGATTTGGTATGTTAGATGATTTGAAGACCCACTCATATGTGGATATGAAGAGGAAAGCGTAGGACAGAGAAGAGTGGAGGTGTTACATAGCATAGACCTGCCAGTAGACAGTGCACTAAGAGAGAGAGAGAGAGAGAGAGAGAGGAGAATCCATACATGTCTTTACAGATTTACAGTAGATTTACCTGACTTTGAGCACTGGTAGCTAACTTAGAAGGCCATATGGAAGCACATACAGGATGGATTGAGTTAACTATGAGCATTCTATTTTTACTTGAAAGTTTGAGGTAATTTCCATGACAGTTAGATAAGTAAACGACGTGAAACTTTCATTGTTGTAAAAATCAACTTTAGCTTACTTTAGCGACATCTGCAGAGCTAGGCGTCGTGGGTGGTCTATTTATAAATCCATACATGAAATTATTAATGAATTATTTATATGTAATTCAGACATTCTGCTTCTCGATGTAGTCTTTTAAATCAAGCAAACTACTGTAGATCTGAACAAGTATACTTGAAGTGGTGTCAAATAATTTTGCAGAATTACTCATTATCGAGATGAACTTTTGGCTGATACAAACTGCAACCTTTACCAAATAAACAATATATACCAGAAGCTAACTAAATGTTTTGCACTTCATTTTTTATTGGTTTATCTAGTCACACTAATTTTACCCGTGTTGCGTCCGGAACGCTGAAGAATAGACCAAGTCTAACCAACCGTAGGCACAAGGAAGAACTAGAATGCAAACCAACGTCAGACAGGTTGGTGGAGCACCTAGGCTCCAAAATTGCTTAAAATATTCTAAAATCCGTCCCTAGTTAAACTCGGATTCAAGGGAAGATGATGACGACGATGATGATATCACAATAATAGTAGATACAATTTAACTAACGAACAAACAAATAACCAATAAGAAGAGGGTTACCACAAAACACCTACAAAAAGACATAAAACAATTTTTCGCAATATATGTGGTTAAAGATGCAACAGCCGGTAGTTAGTTTTCACGAAAAACAATTCCGGTATACAATAACGCCAGCATACCTTGCGTTACTGAAACAGACGTTAAATTTATCTGCATAAATGTTTTCAAATATAGTTTTCTATGATACTAAGGTTTGGACAGAAAAGAAACCAATCTGGAATTCAATTTTCATGAAAAATTACTTTCACCATCCGCAGCTAAATTGCGCTGTTGTATAAATAGCTCAATGATTAAATAGCTCAATGTATAGAGCGACAGGTATAGTCATGAAGTTTAATTGACCCATCCTCAGGGCATTGAATTCTCACTGGTCTCGATTCACGGGCAAACTGCTCAGAGAGTAAAATCATGCGGTAATTGTAATCATCTGGACCGGTAAATTGATAATAGACTACATTAGACAGATATTTAAGTATGTGACATTGTAAAGTGTAGCTACTATCATGGATGATTGCTTAACTATATAGTTATATATATATATATATATATATATATATATATATATATATAATGTAATATATGGCTTATATAAATAATATAAAGAAGAGTGGAGGCGTTATATACCATGGACCTGCCAGTAGACAGTGAACTAAGATATATATATATAATATATATATATAAATATATATATATATATATATATATAGAAGATACAATTTATACAATATATATATATATATATATATATATATATATATATATATATATATATATATATATACTACACATATGTATATAAGGCTTACTGCTAAGCAAATTAATATTCTTTTGTGAAGATTTGTACACATATAAGTTTTCTCAGTTCCTGTAATTATCAGTAAAATGCAAAGCTTTGCCATTTATTACTGCCCATTTGATGACGATTACAATTACTTAAATTACAATATGAAAATTACTTAAGTTAAATTACAAGTACTTACTATGTAATATATTTACTCATATTATTTACTGGTTGGAGCCAGTGGCGATGTCTGTAAGATATTCGACAGCGTATCAGTATGTGCGGGTTCAAATCCTGGGTTCGCCCGACATTGACAACGTTTTCGAGTGAAGAAACTGACGTTAACCTTAGCTTTACCAGCTTTTAAAATTTGGAATAGGGTAACAGGTCTAAAAAATATTAATTAGATATTAAGCCTCAAAGTCTAATTTTATATCACTTTTAAAATAAGTAATCACTTTTTTAAATTGCATTCTAAATTACTCAAACAAATGATCTCAATATGTATGTCCTACAGCACACACATTAGCAACCAGGAA
Source organism: Enchytraeus crypticus (assembly GCA_905160935.1). Classification (NCBI taxonomy): domain Eukaryota; kingdom Metazoa; phylum Annelida; class Clitellata; order Enchytraeida; family Enchytraeidae; genus Enchytraeus; species Enchytraeus crypticus. The sequence continues at coordinate 380,600 of CAJHZI010000818.1, read as the reverse complement.
TAATTTATAGTTTAACGAATTCTTGAATGACTGTAATTTTCCTGACGAAAAATTCTGCGTAGAACATATAAATATCGACATCGTGAATCAGAAAAGACTTGTAATAGTCGTGTTTATAATAATTGTGTGAATGGAGATCCAATTGCAATCTCAAAAAATAAACACGCCGCATGCTTATTTACACCTCCAGGCAAGCTATGCAGTCAATTGTGGATAGAACGCCAATAGTTATATAATAATAACATGCACTATAGTGAAATGATCAATCATATTGATATCTATCACTTTTAGTATCACATGCTTAAACCGTTGGGCAATTTAGTCCATTTTCCGTGTAACCAGTCCAGTCAAATGTTGAACAAATATTCGCATATAAGCAAGAAGATGCATGGTACACATTCGATGAGAGCCAAAGATCAATGTCTTCAAATCAGCTATGTTAATGCGTGTCTTGAACATACCTATACTTGATTTTCTCTGCATTCATTTCTAAATGACCTAACCTATTGCATGTTTTTGGCATGTAGTCTCCAACTCTCGTTATGTTAATTATTAATCTCAACTACTTTCTCTTCCGAAGAGAACTTTTTCTGATATATTCATTTGGATCTCAAAAGGTCTAATTTCCCCATTTTATATAATTTTTGAGTAATTAACTTCTTAGATTTCAGATTTGTTCTTCTTATCTCACTTCTTCAAAATAGCTATATTGAAAAAACGGAATCAATAACAATCAGAAAACGGATTCTAACCAACAGAACTCCAAATACAAATATTCCAAACAGAATCCCAACAATTATCAAGCGGATGCCGAACCGAAGTCTCAAGATTTTAATTACTGAACCGAATCCGGAAAATTGCCAAAATTCTCGCCTCTACCATGAACTAACTAAAGCCTACTTCAGTGCATTAGACCTACCTAGCCATTACCTTTTAAGTACAAGAAGCTCGCTAAAGGTTAGTTCTGTGTAACTATATGGACAGGACATAAAACGGCATCAAAGTTTACCTTTCAATTCTGTTGAACTTATTGTGCTTGTTCGAAATAATTTTAGAAGCAAAACGTTTTGTTTCGGATATCAACCAGTATCTGTAGTAAATAGTCATCATAGTCTTTAAATATAAATTGCCCATCAGTTTATATGTTCTTTTAAGAAAACATTGCCATCTTAAGGACTTAAGTGCCATTTTATAAACATTGGAATTTATTCCACTAGTTGCAAGTATGTATGGCAATACGGGTATAAGTTTTTTTATGAATAAATTTTTACTATTCTTTAAATGCATATATACCCGTATTTCCATACATACTTGCAAACAACGATACTCGATAATAATGTTTAGATATAGGAACTGAAGAACTTAATAATTCATTCAAACTCATTTTGCTCAAGTCATTATTTTCCCGAATATCATCTTCTTTCTCAAGGTCCGGCGCATTTATTATTCATTTTTGTTCGTTCGCATTCTTAGTTTAGTTTGTTGCTTAAATTCTTGGTTTAAAAGCATGGATGTGTCTTCTCTTAAGACTTCTAATTTTTATCTCAGCATAAATATGAACTAATGTAAAATACGCATAGTAAGCGAAAAAGCGAGTTAGCTATACCAAAGTATTTGTCACAAAAGTATAGAGTTTTAAGTTATGTTATGCTTCTTGTAGTCGTATGCAATTTAGAACGGCTCTAAGACGCGGTAGAAAATTCAAGCCAGTGTAATTAATTATGGTGGTGGTAGGGAATTGTAGGAGGGTTGTTGAATTCTAGAAGCATTGATGGGCATGGAACTAACAAAATTAACTAAGCTAAACTAATCCTCTAACTGCTTAATTATTGTCCGCCACCGCATATAAGCTACAACACATTTTGATCATGCATAATGTTTGCAACACCTTTTATGTCATCATATTTAATATTTCGTGTTAAACTATTATAATTATAATCCAGTATGAGATAAGTTTAAAGAACGGGATGCATACTTACCAGAGTAGCTCTCACCAGGCTTGGCATAACTCTTTGACTGCAACGGATTATTTGTTATAAAGTTAAACTTGCAGCTAAGTGCTTACTTACAGGAACTTCTAAAATAGATTTATCTTCTATATCCAAATTGCTTTTCTATACATACAGTCTTAATTACCCTACTTCTAAGCTTACAAACATTGAACTAATTTAGCATAATTCAGATTAATCCTTTTGTTTAGCTTCCAATTGTGCAGTGCGTTATTCCCTGTTCTCTTGAAATACTGTATAAAATAAAACTTTCTGCACTAAAAGAAAAATGTGCAGAACTTGAGCGATGTGCCTAGCAGCTGAAGAGCAAGCTGCAAGTGTGCCTGCGTCTTGTGTGCGTGTGTAGCCGGCAAGTGTGCTACTTGTTATGTGCGTGGGTGAGACCTCGAAACGACCTGAACTAATGACAAGTACTGAAGCATTCAAAGAGCTGGATATCCAAGCTGACAGCTGGGTCTGAGGCAGAGAAAGGCGTAGAACTAGAGTGACAGAGGAGAAGTGCCAGAGGTACAAGCGATAGGACTATAGGGCTACAAGCACTACGAGCCTGTGGTAACTCAATTGTTAGAGTATAAAAATTCAGACAAGATTGTTACAGAGCGTCGAGTATGATATGCTTGGCTGGTTATACAACTATTACTGGTTTTTAGCCTCGCTAGGAAAGACTGCACAACCGTAGGAGGATTTTTATTGCTATTCGTAGGGTTACCCGCGTTCTATCCGAGCCACTTTAGAGTAGACTACGCGTTCGTTGCGAGTGTCGTAAAAGACGCTTAAGCAGCAACTGTGTCAGGAAAAGACAATTAAGTGCGACATGACATGTTTGTGAATATGTACATTAGGCCTGCCATTTTACTGAATGCTAAAAGTCAACAAAGAGTGAGGCAATGGGAAAGTTTTTGTATTGATTGGATTAAGGTGTTTACCAAATTACAATACTCTTCAAAACTAGAAACGGACTGTCAATAAGAATATGCAATTCGGAGCTGCCATCTAACGCAACGGTAGAAAGGGATAGAAAGATATGAACAGAATCTATATAAGCAGGTATTATAGAAACCGTTTAAAATATACAAGTCTATAGAATTATGTTAAAGGCTTGAGAAGTTATGGCAAATGTTTCCGAAGTTACTTCGAGCAAAGCTCAGTTCTAATTTTTAACTAGAAAGATAATCGTCAAGTATTTTATGATTTCCATTGAGTGAAATTCCAGCAGCTAATTCTTTTAAATGCTGCATCCTGTTCTGCTTTGTATTCAAGCATACTAGTAAAGTTTACAAGTTTACTAGTAAATTCCATTTCACTCTCTATGGCATGCTGCCAAATGTGAGGACAATGTAGGCCTACATGTTTTTGATTTCAAACTTCCGAAAGAGCAATCCATCGATTAACCAGTTGATCTGGTCTCAAGTAGGGTTATTCCAAACCCACACCTTAATTAATTGTAGGGTTAATCGAGGTCTCATTAACTTAATTATAGGGTTAATCCTAACCCACGGCCTTAGCTCGATAAGTATTTCATGTGAGGCAGCTTTGAAACTTTCGAATGTTGTCGTTATTTCCAAATTGGACAATTCTTACAACATGTGCCGTATTGGCTAGGTCTATTCATAAATGGCTATGAAACAACACAAGCAGTGGACCTTATATTTTAGATATACCTTTAGGCAGCTTCATCCCCTGATATTATTACGTTCTCGTCACCTAAGGATTGTCGCATTACAATCTTTGCTGAAAGATTTAACTGAGTTAAAATTATCTAAGATAGTACGGCTCGCATGTTACTGCGCTCTATGATTTGTAAAGCCTGTGTTGAAACAAGCGACAGACAGAGACCATACCTGAGGCTTTAGCGAGGTAGAGTATGCAGATTGGTGAAGTTATCTGTGAATGGATTAACTAGTAACAGAATTTGTCACAGCAATAAATCAATCAATAAATAAGTCAATGAATTAATCAATCAGTCTCTCTGTCAATCAAATATGCATGCATAGTTGCTCACTCAACTTATTTGGTTATTACATTTTTGTTAGTAGGCCCTATGGTTGATGGTACGATCATATCTGCAATTCATCTAACAGTGACAGGGCAACTCTCAAAACTGTTTAGTTTCTATGAGAATTCAAGTACATTATATATACATATCTATTACGCAACTAAACAACTAAATCTACTCCTAAAGTAATGAACATAGGGAAAGGTCAAGTGAACGACTTCATCTTGCAGGAGCCAGTGGCAAAGTCGGTTTGGTCGGTTTAGTCGACCGCGGAACAGAATGTGCCGGAAACAAATAAGAGGCTCGCACGTCGCTTACATCGCCTTTGAGTGAGGAAATTGACGTTAACATTAGCTTTAGCAGCTTTTATCTTATTCTGTATATTATGTTAAAGATTAAATGAAGAGCTTATAGTGCTAATCGTTGCAGACCGAAGGTCACAACATGCAGGCAGCACCACGAAGACTTGAAAAGCGAGTTTTGTCTAACGCCCGTCAAGCGAACACTAACGTCTAGTAGCTTAAACTACTGTGACCCTAAGCGTGACCTTACAGTATGTCACGCTAGCTCTAACTACTTGTCTATAGACCTGGCTTTCTATCGTATATATTATATATAGGCCTACATGTACATATATATATATAGTATTTATATATATATATATATGTATATAGGGCCTATATATATATATATACAAATATATATATATACAAATATATATATATATATATATATATATCTTACCGAAATCATCACTAGCTCTAGCCATATGTATATATATATATATACATATATATATATATATATATATATATATATACATATATATATATATATATTTATATACATGTATATAAGATATATATATATATATTATATATACATATATATATATATATATATATAACGGTAGCTCGGTAGCGGATCAGTTTGTAGGAGTTCAAATCTTGGACGCATCCGTCACTGATATAGCTTTCGAGAGATGAAACTGACGTTAACATCGGCTTTAGCCGCATTCCAGCTTTTATATATATATATATATATATATATATATATATATATAGTTGTCGCACTTGTGTTTTGTAGTTTGTATTATATATATACATATATATATATATATATATATATATATATATATATATATATATACATATATATATATGTATATATATATATATATATATATATATATATATATGGATAAAAGGATTATTTTCTCAGGGAATGACGCCCCTGCCCAGTTAATGTTAGTCGAAGCTGAGGAAGGCATAGGTGACCCACCTCGTAATAAGCAGAATCCCTAAGAATAATGGTATGTCAAAAGGAATGTTATAGATGATTTAGAGATCCACTCGTATGTGGACATGAAGAGGAAAACGGAAGATATCGATGAGTGGAGGCATTATATATCATGGACCTTCCAGTAGGCAGTGCACTAAGGTATATATATATATATATATATAAATTATATACATGTATACACATATCAGACAATTCACTGAATAGACGTCACCTAAATTCACCAGCCTGCAGCAACAATAGCAACAGTTCTTTGCTCAACAGGTAGATGATTTCCAGAGTGTCTGTACTAAGATTGAAATTTACGATTATGGCGTTCATTTTCTCATTTTTCAAGAGATTTATAAGTTTTTAACGCGGAATTGTGTTAAATTTTGAGAGGATTAATGCCACATTTTCTACTGTTAGTAACATTCAAAATGCCATTTTCAATACTTTTTAAAGAGAAAATAATGGTTCTATCTTGAAACCCACCTACTTCTGAATATTCTGATTTTCCTATACACAGCTCGCAATCAGTTCTTGGAATCGAACCATTTACTTCTACCACACTCTGTACCTTACAGCTACTATCAGTCAGATTTACTCCATCTTTCTCACGAGTGTCCCAATTATTACCCTCATCTGACATTGCTGTGGTATATGAATAGTCTGATAAACGGTCTTTTGAATAGCCCATAGATCTTCTGCTGTCTGACAGGCGATCCTCTAAAGATTTCGAAGGCCTGATATACTTTGGTGGATCAGGACGATCTTTGTGGATTTCTAGGACCCTCTGAAGAGCATTGTCGTACTGCCCGTATGTGTGCTTAGTATAAGATTGACTCTTTTTCTGAAGGTAATCCGAGCAATGTGGACTCTCAGGAATCCCGTTGATGTCCTTAGCAATCCTGTGCTGGGATTTCCGTTCTGTCGGATTGCATGGAACTCTACTTGCCTTGCTTTCTTGCGAGGTCGTCGGTTGATTTGATTGTCGGTGCCTGATCAGATTTTGAGGCGTATTATTTGAAAGACGCAACTTATTTCGACTATCGTAGACTTGCTGGGAATTGGAAAATGGTAAATAATGATCTAAATAATTCCGTGGTTGGAAATTTCGTGTGGAGTGTGGATGCGGACTGGTATCGTCTACAATCTCCCGGAAATGTTGATGTCGGTTAATCTCTGAATTCAGCTTCGACTTCTCATCTATAAGAGTACTGTAACGGTTTTGAGAATAAAATTCAAATTGTTTGTGAATAAAATTACGAACGCAATCGTATTCGTCATTTCCAATTAGTGGATTTTCTATTCCACCAGTAAAGCCAGGCTGCAAGGTTTCACTATTAAGTCGATATTCGTCATAATTATTTTCATTTTCTTGCAGATCTTGTACATTACTTCGATACGAATTATATCCGAGCGGGTAGCCGTATTCGTCATCATCTTGAAATGCATTCCTGCTTCTTTCCTGATGTGAATAAGGATAGGTGTGACGAAAAGCATTTATTTCGTGCGAACCGGCATGGGCACCAGAACAACTACGGTGTTCCATGCAACCCGACACCAAACTGGACTTCTGCCACTCATTTACCAGCCTATGCAAGTTTCTCTTAGCATCGCCGTACTGAACGTTTGTTTTACTAACTTCAAATGGTTTCGCCATTTCTCCGGCACTACGAGCATTTGAAGTTAAACTGGCTTTGTCCATCGATGAAGTACTTCCCACATATCGACTGTCTACCATTTGTCCAAATCTCTGCTTTGAAAGACTATCGGAGGTAACAGAAGAATAGAGCTTCATTTTGAACTGATGACCTTTCCGTCCAAAGCTACATTGATCGTCACGAGAGTTGAGTACCGTTGGGAAAGAATTAGAATGAGAACAGTGTTGTCTGAAAAGATCTTTTGCTCTGTCATGAATATCGGCATACGGAACCGCTTTTAGTTTTCTAGTTGCTTTTGGGCGTCCAATAAGTGTTATTGAATCTGCAAGAGAACCCTTTTCTAAGTCTCTATACCTGTAAGGGCTTTCTTTAACGGCAGGAATATTCGAGCATTTGGGAGTCCAAGTCAAAGTGTGACTCCTGTTGTGGTACAGATCAGTGGCATTGTGCTCAATTAAGTTCCCAGTAGAACTCTTACAATCAAGAAAACGAGCATCATAATTTCGGGACACACTTACTGATGAGGATTTTTGGCAAAGATTTATGTTTTCTTCTTCAGACTCAGCACCCCGTTTTATCGTACATATCACCAGAGTGACACCAACAAGTGTCAATAACAAAAGTGAAAGAGAGAGAAGGATGAGATCAAGAAGTCGGATATTGAGTCCCACTATAGGGACGGCATTGTCCTGTCCAACTGGAGCACTCTGGTTGCTTGCATGGACTTCATACAAGAGTTCTAAAGTTCCTGCAGAGTTTCCTGCTGTACACCGGTATAATCCGGATATATCCGGATCTAAAAGGCTATTTAATGTTAGAATACTTAGCAATGGCTCCTCTTTCCGAGAGGTAGGCTGGTCTTCGGATTTATTCTCTGTGTCATTTATCAAATCAATATTTTCCAATGATATTTGATAAAGATTATCAGAATAGTCATATAAACTGCTATCCAAACGCATGGAGTAAGATTGCGTAGACGTTGTCCTAGACGCTGTGATATCGGCGGAAGCAGGTTTGCTAATTTGTGACTCGTCTTGTTCATCGTTACTTCCACGCAAACTCATTGAAGCCAATTCCGCACTGTATTGATGTTCTGACTCCTTTACTTTAGACACATCACCAGAACTATCAGATTTTCTCTGAACGTCGTCATTCGTCGACACATCTATCCGACTTGTTGAATACACCGCGCCTAAGGGCAACCTTGCCCCATCACGTGACCATGAGACAACTGGTTCAGGATCCCCGCCAACGACCAAACATTCCAGATTTATCATTTCACCTGGATCATAGTAAAACGTCTGCTGTCGATTAGCATCCAGGCATGTGGGACAGGCAAAGAGGTCCTCAGTCAGAGCTGTCCAGGGAATGTTGGCCAGCCTCTGTGGCTTGGCGCAGGCAGGCAGCAGGGTTCTGATGGTCCAGGAGGGGTCATGGTGTTGTAGCCACACGTGGAGCCACCTGGTGGAGCAGTCACAGGTCCAAGGGTTCCTGTAGAGGTGCAGGATGCTGAGAGAGGCAGGCAGGTGAGGCAGCATTGAGGTAGGCAGGCTTACCAGAGAGTTGTGTGAGAGGTTTAGTTCTACTAGCTTGTGCAATCCTGAAGTGAGAATATAATAATGTCAATAGAGATTTAACGAAAGTGAACAAATACTTTAAAAAATCATAAGAATTGTTAAGTTAAATAAACAAAAAGAGTTATGCAGCGCAGTACCTTGAAGGACAACTAACTGGCGTGTATCAATAATATTCATAATAAGCCAGAAAAGTAACATCCGTAACCTTGAAATGCTCTGGGTGAAATACGAGATAGTTGAGAATTCTCCAGGTTCAGTTCTTGAAGATTCACAAGTTCCCTCAGGTCATAGTCACCAATGACTTTGATCACATTGTCCTTCAGGTTTAGTATCCGAACTGAACCTAGAAACCGGAAGCTCTTTGTGGGCAGTGACGTCAGCAGGTTGCCATGGAGATCAAGGAGTTCAAGGACGTTTAAACCTTTGAAGGTGTTGACGGCTAGACCACGGATGTGGTTTCTGTCGAGGTAAAGCTCTCGTAAGTCTTTGTATAAGCTGAAATAACATAAAAATATAGTAATATAATAGTATAATAACATAATGACATAATTATAAAATATTGTAATAACATAAAAGAATAGTAACAAAGTAATAATATAATAGCATCATTATCATCTTCTTCTTCAACCCTTGAATCCTAGTTTAGCTAGGATAGGATTAGAAAGTAGGAATTGGAAAATAACGTAATAAAATAATAGCACACTAACAAAATGACATAATAACGAATAACACGTGTAAAGTGAAATTACTACAAGCAAACAATTTTTATTAATCTAAAAAAGCTAAGGTCAACGTCAGTTTCCTCACTCGAAAGCAACCTCAGTGATGAGCGAGCCAAGGATTTGAACCCCGCACATACCGATCCGCGATCGAGTATCTTACCGACTGCGCTACTGGCTCCAGCAAGTGGCAAAAATTATTCAAATATGATGCCATGTTTCAAATTTAGATAAACCTTTTGTCTAATTTCTGTAGTCAAATCAAAATAATCCAAAACCCTAGTACTATGGGTAGTTTTAAACTTTTTAAAAGCATCCGATAATGTAGTACGTTGAGTAGCTAAATCTCGGTAAAAATAAATAACAAATATTACTGGTCTCATTTAATCCATTTACCAGGGAATTTTAAACAGATGAATTTGTTTTATCCATATTGAATCTGCACTATTGGGAAATAGACCAACCATTTTCTGCTTTCTCAGCAAGAGTAGAATCTGAGAAGGAAATTAGAAATCCATTTCCCAAGCCTTTGCTATCCTAAGCAAAATGCTATCTAAATGTTAGGTAAAGACAGATCCATTTTGACGGGATAGAGCTGCTGATCGACTGACTGCTCTTTTTGATAGCACGTAAGTAAATATTAACGCATTCTTTGAACCTGTTATTTGACAGATCATTAGAGGGAGGGATGGAAGTTTGCTTGAAATAAAATCATCACGTCACTTTTGCAGAAGTAATCCAACCATGAACTATACTAACCGCACCCGACATAGCTTAACCTCGTTAATTTGACGCTTAACTAAACGGAGTGCACTACCCCCCCCGCCCCCATTAAAACCTATCCTGCCCCATGCAGAATATTACTCAATTGTAATGGAAGAATAGTTGGCAGAATATTCAAAAGCAGACTTCCAATAAACACTAACCGAAAAGCTGGCTCCTCAGATGATTTGCTATTATATTCACTGAAGTCCAGAAGATTCTCTGATAAATCCAGCTCCACCACGTCAGCCGGAAGGTCTTCCGGCACAGTCCTCAATGACCTTGACTCACAGTCAGCCCTCACCCGCTGTGATCTTGACCCAGAGTGAGGGGTCAGATGGAGTATTCTACAGGGGGAGGAGTAGACGGGTGGGGTGCACAACCAGTGGAGGAACACAAAGAGAATTTTACTGCTTTCTTGCATTGTATAGTGTACGATATCACGTGGGCTGTACTCCTCTAGGCCTGTTGAATAGAAGAGCATATGAAAACTACACTAATAAGAGTGGATCATTGTCTAATACCTAGCTGGATCCGAGAAATTTGAGAGTAAACCGGCCGTTAAATGCATATGTAATAAGAAATAGTTCATTATGGAAGCCTATCAGTGAGATAGGATATGGCTGTTCAGTGTTCATATGGTCCATGGATGAGTTCCAACTGATGCTGTTCAAATAGTAAAATTTCAAACATTCACAGTACTCGTAACTAGGACAATTGGTTATAAACTGACTACAAATAAGTTAGATAACATCGTGGATGATCATTCACCATAATCCTGGGCTCGCTCGCCACTGACAGCGCTTTCGAGTGAGGAAACTGACGTTAACATTAATTAGCTCTACCAGCTTTTTAATGTCTCTTTAATCATTTAATATCTGTGCAAAAATCTGACAAAGTCATGAACTGGAGACATTAGTCCACATACAAGTATTGACTACGTGTACACTCCATAGTGTCAATACTGACTAAGTGTACACTCTATAGTGGCAATACTGACAACGTGTACACTCCATTACGTGTACACTCCATAGTGTCAATACTGACTACGTATACACTCTATAGTGTCAATACTGACTATGTGTACACTGTACACTCCATAGTGTCAATACTGACTACGCGTACACTCCATAGTGTCAATACTGACTACGTGTACACTCCATAGTAAAAGTAGACACGCATTATAATTATAATACATATATAATTACGCAGTAAAATGATCAACTCTGTTGATATCTATCACTTTTTAATACCACGTGTTTAAACCTTTAGGCAATTTAGACCATTTTCCGTATAACCAGTCCGGTGAATGTCCGAGATTTTACTCTCAGATCAGCGCGGCTGGGATTCGAACCCACGAGGGTTCCATTCACCTCAGGATCTGTCATTTAAGACTGCATGACGTTACCCCTACGCTGTTAAGACATTCTAAAATTAAGACATTATTATTAAGACATACACTCCATAGTGCCTATACCGATTACCGACAATAATCTGCAATCGTCAATAACTTCTACAACCGCCAACACCTACTAAACGCAGAAGTGTCAATACTGACTAGTCTCAACAGTGTCAATACTGTCTAGTCTCAACACTGTCAATACTGTCTAGTCTCAACACTGTCAATACTGACTAAATTACAGTATCAATACTGACTAAGCTATATAACTTTGATGCTAACCATACAATCGTCACTATATAACTTTGATGCTAACCATACAACCGTCAGACTCGAATGTAAACCAGTCAGCAGGAATTCAACAAAACACGGGGGGGGGGGGTTGTGGGGTGAGACTGACAGGGGGAGGGGGAGGGGTCAGACGGAGTGTGATCGGGACATCGTGACGCCGACTGGTAATTGGGGATATCGATAGGTGGACGTACGACACGGATAGCTATCTCACAAACCATTTATCTCCGTCTCTATGACGACATATTTCTCCAGTAGGATTGGCTGCTGGTTTCTAAAAAGTTAAATATAGTCAGAATTCTAAATAGTAAAGCTTGCAGTCTCGTAGTGCCAGAATGTTGTCTCGTAGTGTCAGAATGTTGTCTCGCAGTGTCAAAAATGTTGTCACGTAGTGTCAGAATGCTGTCTCGTAGTGTCAGAATATTGTCTCGCAGTGTCAAAATGTTGTCTCATTTCCTATGTTGTCTCGTAGTGTCAGAATGTTCTCTCATGGTGTCAAAATGTTTTCTCATGGTGTCAAAATGTTGTCTCATGGTGTCAGAATGTTGTCTCATAGTGTCAGAATGTTGACTCGTACTGTCAGAATATTGTCTCGTAGTGTCAAAATGTTGTCTCGTAGTGTCAGAATGCTATATTGCTTAGCAGTAAAAACAACAGGTCACGTGAGTGCCATCAGGTTTTACACCAATAAAGGTAAAGGGAAACCATTCCAGAAGCCATAATTTTTCCAAACTGTAATCTACATGAAAATGTAGCAACTCGTTCATCAAATCATTGTGCTCTTTAAGGAGCGTGAAAGCAAAATGTGAGTAGAAATTTGTACATTGGACCTGCCATACTCCTAGCAGAACATTAAAGAGAAAGAAGATCTCATAATTACACAATTTATGTACGCTGCGGTTAAACAGAAACAACTGTTAATAAATTTAAGTGGTTAAGTTGTATGTAGGCCTTCACTATCTTCAAGCACGTATTTATATAGTAGTGTGTTTTAAGAAACGTATGCTAGTTCCATATTATTACAACAGCATCCGCTCGAAAATTGGCATCCTCTTTCATGCACAAATATCTCCTCGCTAAAATAGTTGCGCAATATTTTTCCCTAAACAAGCATTTGTAGAGTTTTTCTCAAAGTAGTTAGTAGGCCTACTCAGTGGCGGATCCAGGGGGCCCGAGCTCCCCCTTAGATCAGCCAATAAAAAATGTCAACGATAATTTCATTGTTTTTCGTGTTGCAGTGGTAGAGCTCGCCTTGAACGAGAGGTCGCGGGTTCGAGACTGCGTAGCGACGCTGGTTTATCTCTTACGAGGGGCAAATAAAAGCCTAGTCGCGTACACTTGGTGGTGTCAGGCTGATGGAAAACCGACCTTAATGTTCCATTTCCTATCTAGACCCCTCCGTGTCGACCCCGAATAGGGGTCGGCACGGAGGGGTCTAGATAGAGGGGTCTAAATTAACGGCACGCTAAACGCAAGTTATTTTTAAGAAAACAGAGCGATAGTACTGCTCTCGTACACAGCGTCAATTATCACCTAGCACAGACATATGATAAACCTTCCTGAGGCTGTGTAAACTTTCTAAACAAAGTTTTGCATTCTATTGTAAATTTTAAGAAGAACTTTTCAATTCGGTTATGTTTCTAATAAAGGTTAATGTATTAATATAGAGATTCAAGCATGGACACATAATTTATATTTATCCTAATTTATCTTAAATAATCATGTGTTTTACTGGGTAAGAAGGCTTGAGTCAGCTAGTCTTAAAACTAATAAAGTAGAAATGTAAAATGCAATAATTTCAATTATAATAGAGCATTTGATGTGCATGTAAATAGCATCATAATATAAAAATTATAAAGTCAACTCCCGTAGAATTTAAATTTCTAAGTTTTATTTCGACATAGATACCATATTGTAGATTTAATTCCAAGAAAACGGCAGGTCCATCACATATAACTTAGCCAATCCTATCGAACTATAGTTTCCCTCCTTGTTTTTACATACGAATACGTTATGAAGTTTTTATTATGAGTTGTTCTATGTTTTGATGAAGTTTTCGTATGCAGAAAAAGACGAAACTAGAAACATAACGATAATTGGACCTGCAGTTAACTACACATTGAGAGCATTATTTACAGTATTCCCAAAGTTTTAGTTTGACTTTAGTTGTACATTTCTTGAAACGACCATTGCTACAGCGACCATTGCTACAGCGACCATTGCTACAGCGACAATTGCTACAGCGACCATTGCTACAGAGACTATTGCTACAGCGACCATTGCTACAGCGACCATCGCTACAGCGACCATCGCTACAGCGACCATTGCTACAGCGACCATTGCTACAACAGCCATTGCAACAGCGACCATTAGTACAGCGACCATTGCTATAGCGACCATTGCTACAGCAACCATTACTACAGCAAAAATTGCTCCAGCAACCATCGCTACAGCGACCATTGCTACAACGACCATTGCTACAGAGACTATTGCTACAGCGACCATTGCTACAGCGACCATCGCTACAGCGACCATCGCTATAGCGACCATTGCTACAGCGACCATTGCTACAGCAGCCATTGCAACAGCGACCATTAGTACAGCGACCATTGCTACAGCGACCATTGCTACAGCAGCCATTGCAACAGCGACCATTAGTACAGCAACCATCGCTACAGCGACCATTGCTACAGTGACCATTGCTACAGCAACCACTGCTACAGCAGTGTCATAGCAGATGATCAGTCTTCGAGACTGCTTCTGTACAGGTTCCTGACACGTTTTTAAAAATCCTTTCTATAATTAATCATATCTTTGCATTTGAGAGCACCAATTAGCACTAAGTTCAAAGAGACGATTAATCTTCCTAGAGCCCTAGGGGATATTCTTTAGTTATTGACTGACCTGAGTTTTGAACCCAGGTCAGTTACTTCCGAAGCGAACACTTTAATCGTTACGCTATAACCCATTCAAAAGTTAGCAGAAATTATTTAAAAATCATGATCAAAACCTTAAGCATGCTCTCTTTATACAATCCACAACAATAATCAACATATGACGTATCGATGACGTAATAACACACAAGCTCGGAGTATTTACAAGCGCTTTAGTCAAGATTACACACGTGAGCTAATCATATGCTAGCACTCCTATCATCCTTTAACAAAAGCACTAACACACTTTAAGCATTTTCTATATCCTGACCCTAGTCAAACTGGGACTCAAGGGAAGATAATGACGATGATGATTAATATACAAAACTCCACTAGCGATAGAGTTACTAACTTAAACACGTGTGCATGCATTCAACTCATCTGTGCGTCAGTTTCATGCCAATTAAGCAAGATGATGCTCGAAAAATTTAAAAGAAGGAGAACCACTAACTTTGAATCCTATATTTATAGATTTTGAGTAGAGGGAAAATTAACCGATCATACTATTGATTCAGCCAGGTAGCTACAGTATAGATTAGCGCTGAAATATTAGATATTTTGAAGAAGAATAACTTTGAACCTTATATAAATTAATACCATAGACGAAATGTTAAGTGCGATAAAAACTTTAAGTGACATAAAGTTTCTGCTAGTATTAGTAAATGTTATAAACGAGTATAAAGTTTCGACTTAAAACAGCCAAAGCACCCGATGTGGTGCAGGATTCAGTTTCGAGAGTTCTGAACTTGACCTCGGTTACGGGTTAGAATTCGACCTCTCGTCGCTTACAGAAATCTACTTACAGATAACTCCAGAGAAAGGCCTATAAAGCATCTTTTAACAGCATTTCCTTAAATTGATAAGGAGGCTGCAGTTTTTAGGAGGGTACAAAGGTTTCAAAAGTCAGGCTTTGATTGGAGGGGCGAGATAGCTGGTCTTGAATTTCTTATTAACCAACTGTGACTTCTTTGGGCTTGAAAAGCAGGTAAAAAAACAACAGCTTTCTCCATTGAGCCAGAATATCTAACAAGTCTTCTCCAATACTATACTCATAAAAGATGAAATGTGAAGATGACACTCACTCACCGCATAAAAGCGCAAAATCATCGAGCTGTCGGTGGGCTAATACAGACATTTAACTTGTTAAACTATAAATATGATAAAATGAAACCTATTTATATTGACTGCGTTAAATCAATTCTCTTAACATACTGATAATTATTCTCAAGTAAAAGCTGACAAAGCTAATGTTAACGTCGGTTCCTCACTCGAAAGCGATGTCAGTGACGGGAAAGCCCAGAATTTGAACCCCGCACCTACTGAGCAGCGGTCGAGTAAGTTGTTGAGAGCCCGCTGCAGGTCAGATCTTCTGCATTCACTGCTACAGTCTACAGTCTGTTGTGTTATACAAGTTTTACTCTAATCAATTACTTAAATAGATATTTCTAAAATCTCATTTCTATCAGTCTCCTCTCTTTCTCTACCCCTCCGCCTCTCTTATTCTCTCAATTATAATCATGCAAGACGTAGAAGAACATAAATTCTAAACACTATGTTCAGAAAGCAAGCAAACAAACGTTACAATGGACTTCTGTACATTGTACAATAGATTCACTATAAGCTCATATACGCGTGCTGCTTTATAAATAAAATAAATTCCTAACAATTTCCTGTACAGTACATTATCTAAGGCCAATCAAGCGAACACAACACTATTTACAGCAACAACAACAACAATATATGTACCCTAATCTACGTCGATTATTCAACTATAGCTATCAACGGATTGGGTTCTCACAGCAATGCTACTGTAAAAGCCTGACTGACATCAGCTTCAGATTAGAAACAGGCGCTAAATCCTCATTGGATCACTACAACATCAAGATGTTTTATTCTAATAGTTTAATTCTATTAAGAATGCAAATATTTTATGAAAATAAACTTATGAAATTTCATAAATCAGCATATGTTCCGAGAGAGTAAAAAGCAGATAAAAACGTCAAGTTTGATATCCTAGATAGCCATCTAGGCCATATATAATGGATATTCACACATACAAATAGACTGATAAATATAAAGAAATGTGTATGTACAACAGTTAAAGTCTAATTGCAACAAACAATTCAATTCAGTTCCTAATTAAATACAGGCATACTTCAAGTAGTTAACTACAGATTTTGATATTCTTATATTTGCTCTAACAAAGCGCTTTCACTTGATTAAAGATAAATATCAATTCCCAATTTATCAACAGAAAATTGGTTAAACAGAAGACACTAGACATGAGATACTGACGATACCCAATTGGCTTGTTAGCCGAGTGGACAGCATCCTTGTTTTGATACGCAATAGTCAAAGCTTCCGGAGGAACAATCTCTGCCAGTGTCCATCGAATACATTCCGGCCGTAGTTTAACGCCGTCAGAACGATAACTGCACAGCGATATAAAAAACTACACGTATCTTCCGTCGCACTCACTAAATTTCAGAACTTTTCGATGTATCACTTAGTTGAGGACGTTATATCTTTTATCGCACATCAGATACTACATCGTTAGTCTTTGTACTACATTGTCTAAACCAACAGACGCTGGCTGAACTGAACTTTTAAACTCTACGAACGAATTCGCAGCTCCCGCTCGACCCGTCATAATACAACTAGAATTACAATTAAAACTACGTGACTTAAAACAAATGATTAGCAAGAATAATATCGAAAAAGAGGTAGCTTCAATTGTTCTGCACAGAGCGGCTCTACAGCATTGGCAGTATTATACTATATGTACAAATACAGTTACTACAAGCAAGGGTTACACGAGAAACAATGGTTGCAGTACAGCGTAACTAGAGCTACTAAAACAACTCGATATAAATAATTTCAAGATCTTTAGCATTTAATCATTTCATTAGGTAAAACTGATAATATTCCGTCACTTACGTCACACATAAATAGCAAGAATATGTAGCAAAAAAATCTATCTAGATCCAATGCTTTTCAACCTCCAAGTTAGCAATGGGTTTTCAATTATAACCAGATGTTATCTGTACAACTGCAGTGGTAGATAGAATCAATAAAAGAAACTATCAAGAGCTATACACTATCTAGATCAGTAGATATTATCAAAAGCAGATAGTATCAACAATAGATAGTATCAACAATAGATATTATCTTCAGTAGATACTATCAAAAAGCTAAATAAGCTACTGTTAACGTCTGTTTCCTCACTCGAAAGTGATGTCAGTGACAGGAGAGCCCAGGATTTGAACTCTGCACATACTGATCCGCGGTCGAATATCTTACCGACAACGCCACTGGCTCCAGCCAAGAGTAATGTGATTCAAGAGCTCCAGCCACTGACTTAATCAAGAGCAGATAGTATCAACACTATATTAAATTATTAGTGCAAAGGTCAGATACTATTTAAGATACTGTTTCATAGTATCTACTAATGATTGGAGACAATGGATGTCACAGACTGTCGACAAATAGTGTCAGCAGGCGGTGACACGTCAGTCTCAAAATTCTGTATTTTCTGACCAACTTTAACTCTAGTTCTCTCTGATACTTTACACTTCAACGTTAAAGGCCCTGACTTTCCTCAATCTTCCCGCTACTGCGTATCCTGCAATGATAACTTAAAATCTAAAATCGACTTTTCTCTCTTAGTGCACTGCCTACTGGCAGGTTCATGATACATAACGTCTCCACTCTTCTCTGTCTTCCGCCTTCCTCTTCATTTCCACATATGAGTGGGTCTTTAAATCATCTAACATACCTAATCTCGGCCTGCCCCTGCCTCTTTTTCCTTCCATTCTACCTTCTATGACCTCTTTTAATAGACCTTCCCCCCTTAGAATGTGTCCTATCCATCTCTTCTTCCTATTTCTTAATACATTTATCAACTGTCTATCTGTGCCAACTCTCTCCAGGAGTTCCTCATTTGTAACCTTTTGAGTCCAGCTAATCCTCTCCATTCTTCTCCAAATCCACATTTCCAATGCCTCCAGTTTCCTAATATCTTCCTTCCTTAAGGTCCATGTTTCACATCCGTACAATAGCGTGGTCGGCTTAGCTCAGTGGTATCCTTCATTTGATTTTCTTAAATAGCCAACAACCACCTTAGGATTCCGAAAATTCCCTTCATGTGATTTGATTAAATTTAAATATAATACAATTTGATTTAAATTTAGTACAATACTAATCATTTAAATACAATAATTTTCATACATTTGAATTCTGAAAACAGCACTTGCTTCTAACTCAATAGTTAACCTTCAAAAGGTTTTAGCACAACAACAATTTACCCACTTACAATGAAGAGTCTACAGCCTTAGCAGCAAAATGCCTTACCAATAAGCTACAACCGAGTAGCAATCAAAAAAGAGATATAACACTAGCAAATTGACAAAACTACAAAGACCTCGTCTCATTTGTATTCTAAAAGGCTAAAGACAAGTTCAACGTCAGTTTTAAGTTCGAATAGCATGTCAGTGATGGAGAGAGCACTGAATTTGAACCACCAATTGAAATATGTTCACTATACATTCAGTTTAAAACAACAGTACAAAAGCCAGGAGCAATAGTTGATTCTAAATTATACAGTACATCTTTGCCTAAAATTCGTTGCAAACACACAATTATCTCTTTACAGTGCACGAAAAATAAATTTTAATTTGTTTGTATAGGCGCCCGAAATAAACAGTATTACCTCTAAGCCTTTACCATAGACTACCTAGTCTACTTCAACACGTAATTATTTCACTCGATTTATGCATGTTAAATATAATAAATCGCTAAAATCCAAAACCCGTCTAACAATAATATGTACAAGTAAATACAAGTAAAATAACAAATTATAACATCGAATAACAAGAAAGTAATTTCGAGACTGTCCATCGTATTGTAATTCACTCGGTAGTGGCCTTTACATGAATACACAATATTAACTCTGCAAAACTTGCCCGGGCAAAAGAGACTAACATGTACAAAGATACACGTGGTAATGTGCACACACGTACGCAAAATAACACATTCAGTTCTAGAATTTGTAATAAAAGTGGACAAATCCATAAAAAATATATTTCTTTAATTTCCAATGAAAGAAATTTAATTTCTAATTTCATTTTCATAATCTCAAGGCCTGAACAATTTTAGTAAGACATAAAATACTAGAGAAACAAGACATACCTTGACACTAGCATTGCCAACACTCGCATCTAAACTACAACTACAACTATAGAAGTATCGTTGCAATTAAGTCAGTATTGCATTAATCCACTTATGCTTAACGCCTATACATGCACGAACTGCAGCTGTAAAGCTGTTGATAGCAGCTTCTCAAGTTGTTACACAAATGTAAAAGCTGTAGATATCAGCTTCTCAAGCTGCTACATAACTGTAAAAGCTGTAGATATCAGCTTCTCAAGTCGCGTTACACAGCTGCAAAAGCTGTTGATATCAGATTTTCAAGCTGCTACATAGCCATTGATATGCAACAACAGAGGTTTAGCTATAGTAGCAGAACGAGAAGCAGCTGCAAGCAGCTGCTACTAAGGAACTGCCGGTAAAAACTTCAACAGCTGTACGTCTTGCAGCTACTACTATGAATAATAATAATCTAAGTACTACTACTGCTCTGTAGCTAATTTAAGTACTAGTACTGCTCAGTAGCTACTACTATAAATAATAATAATAATCTAAGTAATACTACTGCTCAGTAGCTACTACTATAAATAATAATAATAATCTAAGTAATACTACTGCTCTGTAGCTACTACTATAAATAATAATAATAATCTAAGTAATACTACTGCTCTGTAGCTACTACTATAAATAATAATAATGATCTATGTACTAAGTACTGCTCTGTAGCTACTACTATAAATAATAATAATGATCTATGTACTAATTACTGCTCTGTAGCTACTACTATAAATAATAATAATGATCTATGTACTAAGTACTGCTCAGCAGCTACTACTATAAATAATAATAATGACCTATGTACTCAGTACTGCTCTGTAGCTACTACTATAAATAGTAATAATAATCCAAGTAATAATGCTGCGCTACTGCAATGACCTAGGTTTTTTTAGTAAAAAAATACAGATTATATTTATGTTGATAGTAAAACAAACATAGGTATTTTTATATGAATATATTTTAAATTATACATCTCCCTTAACCTACAATAGGCCTTACCTTCTATAAATTCATCATGATACAAACTGAATGCGAAAATAACATATTTAACAGCAGTTAAAATTTTCATTAGGCAAAATAGGAATTTTAAAATATAAAAGTTAATACTTTTACTTTATGGATTTGTCCACATTGTAATAATAGCTACAAGCAGCAGCATTCAACTGCTGTAGACATGGTTTAGAGCAGCTGTATTCAACTGCTGTAGACATGGTTTAGAGCAGCTGTATTCAACTGCTGTAGACATGGTTTAGAGCAGCTGTATTCAACTGCTGTAGACGTGGTTTAGAGCAGCTGCATTCAACTGCTGTAGACATGGTGTAGAGCAGCTGTATTCAACTGCTGTAGACATGGTGTAGAGCAGCTGTATTCAACTGCTGTAGACATGGTTTAGAGCAGCTGTATTCACAGCAGCGGTTGAAGCAGAGCTCTATAGGACACGTTTACAGCAGCAACACTAGGCAGCTTCAAGATATGCTAATGTCAGCTGTGTTTAGCAGCTGCTAGACATGTCTACAGTTATATTCTGTAGATACATAACAAGCCTACAGCAGCTGTATTTAGTAGCTGCATGACATGCCTACAACAGCTGTATTTAGTAGCTGCATGACATGTCTACAGCAGCTGTATTCAGTAGCTGCATGACAAGCCTACAACAGCTGTATTCAGTAGCTCTATGACATATCTACAGCAGCTGTATTCAATAGCTATGAATTGCCTACAGCAGCTGTATTCAGTAGCTATGACATGTCCACAGTAGCTGTATTCAGTAGCTCTATGACATATCTACAGCAGCTGTATTCAGTAGCTGCATAATACATTTACAGCAGCTGCATTCAGTATCTGCAAGACAAATCTACAGCAGCTGTCTTCAGCAGCTATAAACCTATCTAGAGCAGCAGCAGCAAGCACAGCAGCTTTGTTTACAGCAGAGCTGATGGCAAGGGCAGCTATAAGACAGCAGAGGAGGTGGTGGAGGTGGTAAGCGTCGTGTTGGCGCTGTCTTTTTCAGGAAACGGTGTCGACAGCGACGTGCAGAGCACGTACTCTGTGGACGGCACGCAGGCCTTCTTGCACATCAGTGCTAGTCGTGCCTCCACGCACTCTGCACTCAGTCGTGCATCCGGGTCCGGATCCCAGCACTCCTCCATAGTGACACACAGATCTCCCAAAAACTGCAAGGAGTAAAACACATAGCATTGTTTATACAGCCTAGAATCTGTTATACAACTTACAACAGACGAGGACATAGTGACACACAGAGCTCCCAACAACTGCAATGAGTAAAACACACAGCATTGCTTATACAGCCTAGAATCTGTTATACAACTTACAACATATGAGGACATAGCGAGACACAGAGCTACCAGAACAGCACAGCAACAACATCAACAGTGAAGCAGATCACAGTTAATGACACAAAACTTCCAGTAGCTGAAATACAAATAGAATGACAACAGACAATGCTAATTTTTGGTTGGGCATCAGTTTCGATCCTAAAATTTAATTCACCATCTGACACCACATCTGACACAACCTGTAGCTTTACAGAATAAAACATATTAACAGCCACTCCCTCACCTATAAAAATAAATGGATAAATTTAAAGTTCTTAAACAAGGTAATGTAATCCTAAAAGCAGAGAGCTACAGCCTATGGCAGCATAAATAAGATGAATTTCAACACACTAGACACGGCATCAATGTCAGCCTTAACTCCTTAGCCTTAAGGCTGGCCTTGGCCTTGCAAATTCCGGCCTTGGTTATGTGGATCCTGACCTTGCGACGGAGTGACCTTGGTCATGAACTGATATTAGGTCAAGGCCAAGACTGAACCGGAGGTTGGCCTATTAATTTTTGGAATCAAAATATTTTACTAAACCAAAGGCTGCAACATATTGTTAACATTTCAGGAATAATGATAAATGTGCAGCAACAACAGCAACAACAACAACAACAAACACAGCTCATTTCAGTCTTTAAATCAAGTGCCACGATGGTCATATTTCTCCAATATAACAAATGAATGTAGATCTGCAATACACCATTTCACAATATCACTAGTCAATAAGAATTTTAACGCTCGGTTCCTCCCTATAAGGCAATGTCAGGGACGTCAAGAATCCAATATTCAAATCAACATTTAAAAACTAGATATTTAAAAGCAAAGTCTGCACAAAGCCCTAGATTTAATCTCTTTGACTAGAGATCTTAAGCATCGGCCGAAGCTCTGAAATCTCTTTTAGTTCAGGAACTCGATATTAAATCTTCATGGCTAAGTTTAATTTAGTCCTATTGCTTTGGTATTTAGCTTGAATTCTAAACTTAAAGTATTTGAAGTGTTGTGTGGGACATTAAACTATGATTGCATGTTATATCGCTTAATATCTCTACATGATTGATTGAACAAGCTGTATGAGAACATCAAACCTCGTGCTGCTGCCAATGTTTAGAGATTTCAGGTCTAAATCTCTTAGTCACCACCAGGTCCTGCATTATCTCAAGACTTGGCTTAGAGCCAACCTCGTTCTCAAACGGCATGCGATAGTCAGCTGGTGCTTTAACTAATAAATAACGAATATATAAGCAGATTAAATAGGAGGCTATCAATTGAATATATACAATTAATATTCAACTCAATAAATATTTTCTATTTCAATTCAGAAGAAAAGAAGAAATTCAGAAGATAATTCATAGTTCATTTAATCTATACACTGAGTTAATCAATTAAATTAAAAACGACACAATTTTCTCATATATTATAATAATAATACACGAGGCTTTTGAATTATGTAAATCACGTAAGATTGCACATGATCTAGTCTAATCTCATAGATAATGTAAAATGTTTGAAAAAACACAATACATACAACCACTGATAACGATAAGAGATTAACTGAGATCAGTTGGACAAGACGGCTGCATGCTTACTTAATAAGCAGTAAGCCAGCAGTTAATCAGATAGGTTCAGATCACAACCTTACGATGAGAAAACAATCGTTAAACTTAGCTTAGCTAACTGACTTAAGTCAAATTAAATAATTAATTAAATCAAACCTTCAGGCAGGCTGCAGCGAGACAGCAACTCCCAGAGCACGAGGGCGCTAGCGTACATGTCTATCTTGAGGAAGTTGTCGGTGCTGAAAATAATCGACCCATCGAGCACCTCGGGCGACATGTAACGTCTCGTCCCAACCTACAACAGTCAAAACCAAACATAACCATACATTAAACAGAGGCGATTAAACCGAGAATATTATCTGAGAAATACAAACATTAATAAAACAGTTGGTTTGCAAAGATCTAACATTAAGTTTGATCTAACAAAAGATCTAACATTAAGTTTGATCTAACAAAAGATCTAACATTAAGTTTGATCTAACAAAAGATCTAACATTAAGTGATAAGATCAACAGGCATGTGTAACACTAAAAACACAATTCTTAACTACTTTGCACAACAGCTAGTTATACCATCAGACATTAATTATTAGTTATAATTAAAGTAAAGTAAACATGCATTATAGTGAAATGACCAACTACCTTGATATCTATCACTTTTAATACCACATGTTTAAATTGTTAGGCAATTTAGTCCACTTTCCGTATCACCAGTCCAGTGAATGTCCGAGATTTTACACTCAGATCAGCACGGCTGGGATTCGAAACCTCGATGGTTCAATTCACCTCAGGTTCGGTCATTTAAAACTTCATGACGTTACCCCTACGCTGTTAAGACATTCATCAGTTAACTAATCAGTTTATTATGTTAGTTAAACGACCTGATTATGAACAGTTCCCAGACCAGGGCCCAGCTTCAGCACAAGACCAAAGTCAGCAATGCACGCCGTCATGTCGTCCTTCAGCAGCACGTTGCGACTCTTGACGTCGCGATGAGACATCGACGGCTTTTCTCTGCCTTCTTCTTTCAGCACGGCGTGCAGGTACGACAGACCTCGGTACATCGACAGCGCTATGCGCAGCAGCTGCGGAACACCTGCAACATTGTGCAAGAAATCTGTGATCTAAAGCCAACAGCAAATATATTCTCTCTCTTAGTGCACTGCCTATTGGCAGGTCCATGGTATATAACGCCTCCACTCTTCTCTGTCTTCTGCTTTCCTCTTCATTTCCACATATGAGTGGGTCTTTAAATCATCTAACATATCTAATCTCGGCCTGCCCCTGCCTCTTTTTCCTTCCATTCTACTTTCTATGACCTCTTTTAGTAGACATAGAGATGATTAAAAGACCCAAATATACTCAAGCTCTTATAAATATTAGCTTAACTGTCCTTGATATCGCCATCAGAAGAAGAAAATTATGTTACACAAACCTATTGAACGAAGTTCCAGAAAGCTAAATGACATTAATACTTACATAGATTGGCTGGATGGACATATTCATTTATAATACCACATTACGAAAACTGAAACCAGATGCTAAACCTAACAATTTGGTCGCGTCAAGTGAAAATATTATACAAATTATACACTAAGTGACTAAGCTCAATGTCAACATAATAAAAATATTAGTACACAAAACTGAAGATCGAAAATGAGCGTAACTATTACCCAAGGGAAAGTAGGCCTACTAAACATCAAAATTACAAAAAATACATTTTTAGTTTGCCGATCTTGAAGTGCTTCTACAGGATAACAATGAATTCTTGAAGATCATCTCGCTCATCTTTGTATTACAAAACATTTTTCTAAGTCTAGTTTGATTTTTCTTTGCTAAAATTGTACTAAAAACATTAAAACACTAGTTTAGACTAAACTTTAGAGTACATCAATGTAGACTAAGTTCTGCCGCTCACTTATAGTAGTTTAGATCAATGTATACAGAGTTGAGTCACTCACTTATAGTAGTTTAGATCAGTGTATACAGAGTTGAGTCACTCACTTATAGTAGTTTAGATCAGTGTATACAGAGTTGAGTCACTCACTTATAGTAGTTTAGATCAGCGTATACAGAGTTGAGTCACTCACCTATAGTGTGTGTCTTGAGGTGGTCGTACAGAGACCCGTGCTTGTGGTACTCAGTGATGAGCCAGAGCTCAGGCGGGAGGTCAACCTCATCACGGTGCACCACTGCGCCGATGTAGCGTAGGATGTTCCGGTGACCCAGTACCGAAGAGTAGAACTCTCGCTCCGTCTCCCACGATATACGATCCTAGCGCAGTGATTTAAAATACTAATAAACATCCAACTATAGGTATCACCCCTTCTTATCTTTAAGTTGAGTCTGGACCACTAAAGCGTACACCAGCTGTACACTGCACGTGTCGCTAAAGGCAACTAATTAACACATTTACTATAAGGATTCTCAATTTCTAACCTTAACAGTCTACTGTGGCTTGAACCACAAAATTCTCAAATATCTTATAATGGTGTCTACTGAGCCTGCTTCGAAGTTTAGCGAGTTACTAACTTGATCATGAGAGGTCAAACCTCGGAATAGTTACGCTGCTGTTTGAAGAATTTATACGAAGTATGCTGATTGGTCGATCAGCCTCATGGACAGCACTGCCATTAGTTGATCAATATAATTTTGGCAGGTGCCAATGTAGTTAATAATCATCTTACATTTCTTAGCAAATGCTAATAAGATCATAATCTGCAACAGAGGAAAGTAATCTGAGAGTTAGCCTTGGTTTCTAAAGGTTTGTAAATACAGGTATAAGTAAGAACCAAGGAAAACAATGGGAAACAAATAAAACAATCTTAGAAGACATATAAATTTGCAATCTAAATGGTACATTAGTTTGGAAAAGCCTTAGCCCAAGGTTTTGATAGGATCAATTTGTTGGTCAACAAAGAGTTCTTACTGAGTGTGAAACAAACTGTGGGTAAAATCTGTCACTATGAAAAAAGAAGCGAGAGAGAGACAGAGAGAAAGAGAGAGAGAGAGAAAGGGAAGGACAGAGAAAGGGAAAGAGAGAGAGAATATCCATGGTAATGAAAATATCATACTTAAATGAATATTTATCAACTCAGATTATTTAAGCATTAATCATTAAATAATTTATTTCTAACAAATTTTAGTCTTAACTATAATATGAAATGAATCTTAGCATTTCTTCACTTAAAATGATTGGAATTTTTATATTATACACTTGGATAATCTGCAATTGAGGCCAAGTCTAGTTGAAAATCAGTTTCCCATCTCAAAATGAAGTCATTGACAGGTAGGCATTGAATGTAAACTGGCTGGAGTCAGTAGCGATGTCGGTAACATACTTGACCGCAGATCAGAATGTGCAGGGTTCAAAACCTGGGCTCGCCCGTCACTGGCATCGCTTTTGAGTGAAGAAACTTACGTTAACATTAGCTTTACCAGCTTCAGCTTTTAAAACTTACAACTACTGATCTGCAGTCTGACTACATAACAACAAGTTACTAGTTCAGTCCAATAAAGTAGATATCTATATACAAAATATATCATAAATAGATCTCCGAATGACACAGATATGTCTGTGTAGCTTCTGCAAGAGACATCCCTGACTTTATCGTATGGCAAGGGACCGGACGTTAAATTATTATTGATTGATTGATATAAAATGTCTAGGTTCCATGTCAACTGGTCTAATGCTTCCCAGGCGACCATCTCAGATTTAAAAGATATTTTAACAGTGTAAAGTAAAATATGTCTCTAGGCTATATTTAAAATTTAAAATCAATTGGTTGACCGGTTGAGGAGTTATGGCAGTCATTACGACCCCACCGTAGACCCATTTTGGTGCAAAAAATACAACGCATGTTATTTTTTCTGTACTTTGAACTGCTATAATTTGGCTATTTATAGTCCTATCCATATATAACTTCCCAACAATACTATATTTGATGCGTAGATTCAGAAAAAGCACTCAGAATTCAAGTGGCATGTACATCTTGGCTGCTACAGCAGCTTAAACTTAATGTTTTGCAAAAGTTGAAAATTTTGAAAAGCCAACTTTGAGTCCTGATAATCTCAAAATTGACCAACCACATTATTGCAAGCCATTTAGTTTAATATTATGGACATATCTCAATAACATAAAGCACTTGTCATCCTCAGAAGCAGCTTGGATTTAGAAAACCACTAGCTCAAACTTGAAAAAAATTCAAGCATCACCTAATTTTTTGACAACTTCAAGGCCATGGTTAGGCATGTAGGCAATTGATCACAACCTTCAAACTACTACTGTTTACAGGTCGGTATGATACTAACTTACTGTAAAAATATTTATTTCTCAACTCTATCAGAACATATAGCAATAGCCATGTAAGCTTACCCATCGAAGATCGTTTTTACACAAAAAATTAAAATGCTTATTATTTTTCGCTACTTTAAAATGCTATATCTCGGCTGTTTATGGTCCTATCTATATGAAACCAATAAAAAATACTATCTATGTTACAGAGATTCTGAATATGCACTCATAATTCATGTGGCATGTATATCTTGGCAGCTGCAACAGCGCAAACTTTGTTTCATTAAGTTTCGATACGTTTGAAATTTACGACAGCTAACTTTGAAACCGGTTCATTCTAAATATTTACAAAGCAAATGCAAGAAATCCATTTAGTTTAATAATTTGCACATCTCAAAATAATATAAAACAGTTATGAACTCCATGAACAGCTAGATGGCACACCATCAGCTGGCATCAAGGAATGACAGTTTCAACATTTTAAAAAAATTGCGAAAAGTAGGGTTAGCATGCGTGACCATACCTATTCTTTAGACACGAGGTGAGAAGCTAATTTTTTTACAAGGTGTTGCTAAGATACTAACCTATAAATAGCATAAGTTTGAAGGATCTACGCAACTGCCAACATGAGTAGTGCGGTGGGTGAAAATCGGGTTCGGATAAATTTTCTTTCAACTTTGAGGTACTGGTATGAAAATTCTAATCATTTTATAAAACTGCTAAGTTTCTTATTTCACACAGCTACATGCATAGTATCAGAATATATACTTAATCTACAGATATTGCACACATTATGAGATTTATAGCATCCCATTTTTATGAAATCTGGCCTGTATTGTACAAGAAAGTATTGCGCAAGACGTGAAGTGTGAGCCGGCGCGCCGTCCTGTTGAAAAATTAAATCATTTGACTAACTTGTTGCAGTCTTCAATCAGTTTTGGCAGAATAGTGTTAGTGTAATAAATTGTAGCACAATATCAGAGTCGTCATCATCTAACGGCCTTTTTCAGGGTCATCACATTTTCAAAAAGCAATTGATTCTAATTGGCGTTTTATGTTGCGTGTTAAATGAAAAAAATCAGATTTTTTCGCAAAATTTGGATAACTCCGATTCCCTTAAAGATATTTTTACAAAATTTGGTCAGCTTGTGGCTAAATTCATCCACAAGAGAACCTTAAAATTTCAAGGCGAAATATTAAGAATTGACTAAGCTATCGCAATTGTGCTAGGAGGATATTTTTTTAATGCGCACCCTGTATATATATATATATATATATATATATATATATATATATATAATATATAATAAATATAAAACAACAGAATTAGAATGCTACTGTCGTCAGTGACAACATTGAGCACAATATATATATATATATATATATATATATATATATATATATATATATATATATAGGCTCCAGAAATTGCTACAAAAATTTAAACAAATGGAAAAGTCTCAAATAGAGGATTGGCTATTGGTGTGGTGAAGGACAAAGACGATTTGAGACACTCTCTTCGTATCCCGACCCAGGTTAAACTGGGATTCAAGGGAGGATTATGATGATGATGATGAATGATATAAAACGTATGAACCAACCTGCAGTGGAAAGACCTTGACAGCAACGATGTCCTTCAGCTGTCTGCTCTTAGTCAACATCTCTGCCTTCCACACGCTGCCGAACCTCCCTTGAGCCTTCATCTCCTTCTTGACGATATTGCACGACAGCTCATCCGCGTACACATCGGCTCCCACGCCGTGCTCGTGAGCGCTTAGAAGCTGATCCGGCTCGTGGTAGTCGTGGTGGCTCTGCCGGTGATGTCGGAGGTACTGCTGAAACATGCGGCAGAGGACGAAGAGAATGAGAACGATGAGGGAGAGAGCGGCCAGCGGTAGGATGGTCAACATGAGCGTCAGTGAAAGCAGGTCATCATCGCCGACCTTAGCCGAACCAGCGGGCTGCAGGGAGGAGGTGGCTGAAATGTAGCGGAGATAAATACATACAGTTTAATTTTGAATAGTAAATATTTTATAGTAAATATTCATCGTCATCTTCATCATCATCATCATCTTCCCACGAAGCCCAGTTTAACTAGGGTTGGGATAAGGATACGTCGAAGAGACCTTCTTTTCCATTAGTTTATTCAATTTTGTAGCAATATCTGGAGCATAGGCGCTCACCATCCGAATGCCCTTTCTGATACTGGTTTGGATCTTAGAGCTTTGTCGCCTTTTATGACATGTGCAGTCCGTGGGTGGTCGATTCTTTAGCAGCCTGAACACAACACGGGCTATATTTTAATAAATAAAAATAAGTTAGATAAAGGAACAATTTCAACACAGATACAACTTCATGCAAGAGGTCTCAACCTCTGAGAGCTACAGTAGGTAGAGTGGGAGGTACAACCTATGGGAGCTACAGTAGATAGAGTGAGAGGTACAACCTCTGGGTGCTACTGTAGGTAGAGTGGGAAGTACAACCTCTGAATGCTACAGTAGGTAGAGTGGGAGGTACAACCTCTGAATGCTACAGTAGGTAGAGTGGGAGGTACAACCTCTGGGTGCTACAGTAGGTAGAGTGGAAGGTACAACCTCTGAGAGCTACAGTAGGTAGAGTGGTGGGTACAATCTCTGGGAGCTACAGTAGGTAGAGTGAGAGGTACAACCTCTGAGAGCTACAGTAGGTAGAGTGGGAGGTACAACCCCTGAGAGCTACAGTAGGTAGAGTGGGAGGTACAACCTCTGGGAGCTACAGTAGATAGAGTGAGAGGTACAACCTCTGGGTGCTACAGTAGGTAGAGTGGGAAGTACAACCTCTGAATGCTACAGTAGGTAGAGTGGGAGGTACAACCTCTGAATGCTACAGTAGGTAGAGTGGTGGGTACAACCTCTAGGAGCTACAGTAGGTAGAGTGGGAGGTACAACGAGCCGGGCGTTACACCTCATCCGCTCACAGCAGCAGAACATCCTGCCTTCATTCACAACTTCATTCACGACGCACTCCTGCTGGTCGTAGCAGGGACTGTGGTCCAGCCAGCACCCCTTCATGCGCACCACACTGGCGGTGTCCCACAGTGCGTAGCAGTGCGACCTCTTGCCCTCTTGTTCCGCCGCACACATCACCGTCGAGCCACAAGCCGTCACATTACCTCGTGCACACGCATCTATGTCGTAGTACTCGCAGATCAGCTGCTTCGAGTTCAGCGCAGGTGCACCGTCTAATAGAATATGAACAGAAGATATATAGCTACACTGGCCTCAGCATGTCTCGTAGATAACTTGGTAAAATTCTCAACTACTTAAAATGCTTATTGAATTATTCTTTTTTCAGTTTGTATTTTATCAATTGTTGAGTCCAATCGGCAGGACTATGAGATTATTTTCATAGAACCGGGACTTCATATAAACCAACCCTATGAGAGAGATCTGCGAAGTCTAAGACTATCAGAAACACAGGTAAATAAATTATATACTCTTCCCA
The DNA here is from genome assembly GCA_905160935.1 of Enchytraeus crypticus. Classification (NCBI taxonomy): domain Eukaryota; kingdom Metazoa; phylum Annelida; class Clitellata; order Enchytraeida; family Enchytraeidae; genus Enchytraeus; species Enchytraeus crypticus. The sequence continues at coordinate 349,092 of CAJHZI010000818.1, read as the reverse complement.
CTCCGCTAATGACCTTAAAAACCTAATTCTTGAGTAATAAATATTAATAAATATATGAAGCCAGTGCCTGATTCTGTACCAGCAAACATGCAATATACATTATGCATATAATTGTAAGTATAATGGTGTGATACAATAATTAGGCATATACAGATATTGTTTTACTTTAATGATCATTTAACCAATGAGAAATCTTAGCAAATATATTTTCATCTTAGACCTGTAGCAAATTACATTCTTGAGTAGATTATTACAGAAATTTTCTAGATTTTGGCCTAATCAAACTCACATCCATAGTAATATTATAAGTTTAATTTATTTTTACAAAACTAAAAATGCAAGATTTATTTAAATATCTTGTTAATATATTTATACGTACGTGCAAATGTCGAGAAATTATTTATGCATCGCAGCATCAATGCCAAGGAAAATAAAGTCTTCATAGCGATGCAATTTCCAGAGAGTAATCTACTATATTTCACATCAACTAATAAACTGCACTTTGAAGTTCTCATGCTGCTACTAAAGATAATATCCATGCCTAATCAAATATCCATGAATATCAAATTCTACAGTCTGCAATATTACATCCATACAGAGAGTCTCTAGATTTAAACTCTAATTTATGCCTCTAGGCCTCCAGATAACTAAGATGTCATCGACGGTTAAGCTTTAGAATTAGTTGTAACACCTGTGTAAGTTAACAAAAGTGCAACAATAAAATTTACAAATTCAAGCTAAGTATTAAAACTTCAATATTCTAGCATATGAATGTATTCAACTAAATGGCTAAATTCAAAAATACGTTGAAATCAATGGTTGATAAAAAAAATATCCCATCAGAGAGCTACTGTCAACCATAATAATATAGAGCAATGCAAAAATCTTAATGAATTCAAGGATGACTAATTGGTATCAATTTCAGAAATAAATAGAAACAAATCAGAAAAATTATTAGAGCGATTAACGCTACTACATGTTGTCATGTTTGCATCAAAAGACCTAATCGAAATGAATATTTATCTGCCTGAAAATGTCAATTCTGTTATTTAAAACAGATCGACTGATATTCCAGATTAGCCGCACTGAAGAATGAATAATACTAGGCTAATAAGCTTATATTTACCCTACAGCGTTCAATATAATGGACGATCTTAACATAATGTAACAAACACTGGGCTAGAAAGCACAATTGCTTGTTTGAGACTAATTGGTTTAATCTACAGCATTTTATGTAATGGACTTCTGCACCATTCTAATTAATCTTGTTGTTTCTGTCTTAAAACCTGCTAATTACTCCATCCAGAAGAAAGCATTTCATTGCTCAAAATATGTCTGCTGGAATTTCATTTCTAATTTTAATTAAATTTAGAGATATATTTCTATCGAGAAACAGCGAGACCCGTTTTAATACGTACGCACAGGTTAATGCGGCTTAGGTTCGAGTTGCTGTGGGTTTACAGAGTGTTTCCTTGGCTTCGTAAGTACAGATACGTTGCATTGAATAAGTACACACTGTTCATATTTAGCTATTTAAATAAGCGGAAGATGTTTGACATGCGTAAATTAGAAAATGTACGGCTAAGTAACGAATTCTTTGAAAGTTCGTCTCGTAATTTCATGCAGAGAGAACATCTGAGACTAAAAATGTCGTTACTAATCATCCATTCAATCCATGCCAAATATAATTTCAGTTCTACAATTTTAGCTATCCAGAAAAAGACTAAATGGGGTTAACTTAAAGTTTAGGGTTCGGCAGGCGTAAAGCTAATCGTACGACTAATCCTAACCGTAATCCTAATCTATTTCTAAGCGAAATGTCGTTGACTATTAAAAAATAAGTGAGATGAGCGGTGTTTGAGTACAACGATATGTACAATAAAAAATAACAACATCTTAAGACGCCATTTTGTTTATTCAGATTATACTCATTATCTAGGTCAAGGGCGTGGTCTTGCCGAAAGGCATCTTATGATTAGCCAGCATCTAGGTTAATAATATGCATCCAGCGTATGACCTTCAAAGGATGATCAAAGCCTTGCCGTTCGCCGACAGCATAATCGCAAATCTTTGCGCAGCAGGTGAATTTATACAAATATTGTTGATTGTTTAAAGTCATTTTAGATGTCTACTTAACTCTTTTCAATTGCATACAAATTTTTGCAGCCAGCTGGCGCACGATTTCTGTGATCATGCCTGATGTCGATTCTCAGCACTGTCATTGGCACATTGCATATTAAACTTAATTTTTAGTGAAATAATGCAAGAAATCGATCAGGCGAGATAATTTAATCAATCAATCAATAAGAATTTAACGTCGCCATTAGGCAATGTCAGAGACGTAGCATAACATAGCATAACAGCATAACATAGCATAAATAGCAGTATACCGAGTCAGAAAGCAAAATTTCCGGCTTGTCTTAATTTTAACAGATCTTCTTGATTTAGGCATTTGCATCAGAGATATTATATTTGCATCGTCTTAATTTTGCTAGCCGGCTTGGATTTGTCTCAATTGTGCTCAATGTTGCCATTGATGACAGTATTGTGTATACTAATTATAACTGCTGTTATGTTACAGTTCCTGTTATACCATGCGCTTCATATCTCGTGCATAGTAATTAAAGTCGGAATTAATTAACAATAACAATAATAACAAGAATTAGAGTGCTACAGTCATCAATGACAACATCAAGCACTATTGAGTTAAAATCAAGCTAATGAGCAAAAATTTAGAAGGTCCAAAAACTATGCAAATTCAGAAAATAAGTCCAAAGCAAAGGGAATTAAAGAAAAGGAGATTTTTGCGCCGGTCTCAACTCATGGACACTGGACGGAAAAGAGAGATGGAAGAGGTGGGTCTTCAACTGCCTATGGATCTGCTCATAGGAAAGCAAAGGCCGATGCGATTTAAACGAAGACTTCCGATTTCCGAAGTTTGGATGGAAGAGAAAATTAAGAATGACTCAATAGCGTAGGGGTAACGTCATGAAGTTTTAAATGACAGATCCTGAGGTGAATTGATCTCTCGTGGATTTGAATCCCAGCCGCGCTAATCTGAGTGTAAAATTTCGGACATTCACTGGACTGATTATACGGAAAATGGACTAAATGGCCTTACGGTTTAAACATGTGGTATTACAAGTGATAGATATCGACATATATATAGTTGATCATTTCACTATAATGCGTGTTTTTTGTTTTTGTTTTAAGAACCTTTTCGAAATTCAAATAATAATAACAATAATTATTAGAGAGCTACATTCATCAATGACAACATCGAATACAGAACATCCAAGCAATTTTCAGTTGCTCTTATGATAAGCAAATGGTAAGCGAAAGAAAGAGTGGTTTAACTATTATAATAAATAGTAATTGCTGTCAAATTATATAATTCTATATATTTGGTTAAAAAATAAAGAAAGACATAGCATTATTATATACAAATAACGACAGGTTTAAGCAAAGAATGGAGCCTGTCTTTCTTTCTTATTTTATAAAATTATAAAAATTGAGAGAAAGAGAGAGAGAGAGAGAGAGAGAGAGAGAGAGAGAGTGAGAGAGAGAGTGAGAGTAAGAGCAAAACCTCTACATGGTAGCATTGAAGGGGTGTGTCATTGTTTACTTTTTAGTTTAACTTCAAAAGTTATTTAAATTTAATTTTCATTGTAGAACGTAGAGAAGTATATTTGCAAAATTAATAAAACTGATTAGGTCGTATCAGTATTAAGAGATTCCATTTACGAATTGTTTTAAATTACAGTAAACAGGCTGTACTGAAACTATCATCTATGATTATATCTATCACTTTTAATGAAGCTTGTTGAACACGTTATTAGATTAGTCAATTATCCATGTTACTGGTACTAAACGTTAATGGGAAAACCCGGACTCTGTACACACTAAGAATATTACGACATTCCAAATGCATTCTACTTAAATGTAGATTTATATTCAAACATTAATGCCTTTTTATCGAATATATATGAAATTTATATAATAAGATATGCTATTTCTGGTAACATTATGATACTTTCAACATAACTTAATCAGTTTAAAGTGATTAATACTCACAAATAAATTAAAAGTAAGTTAAATCCAAAGTAAATTTTTAGTGTTACTTGTTAGTTAGCAAGCTGAAGATTTAGGTTTAAGAGATTTTGTGATTTTTTGTCTATGATGACGTCGTAACTTTTGGGTTTATAGCCTTCTGACATTTTCCTTCCTTAATGACTATGTTTCACATCCGTATAATAACGTAATCTATGACAGTGCCTGCATTCAGAGGAGGGCGATCGCCTCAATAATTTCTACAGGTCAAACTTATAGTTTCACCCCCCCCAATAATTTTTTATCCTATATAGTTTGCCCCTCAATATAATTCCTCTAGGTAGTGAGCTTAGCTAATATATTATTATGCACAAATGTATTTTTATTGATTAAAATTTTTATCATTAATTTATGTATTTAATCAGCCTAAATCAGGTACATGAAACTTGTACATGAATCAAAGAGCAGTAATCAAAATCCAACAAGAATACTCAGAAGAAGGTGAAATAGGACGTGGAGTAAGACAAGGTTGTAGCATTTCGCCGCTGCTGTTTAACATTTATGCCGAGGCAATGATGGAGGAAGCCATGGAAGACTTGGAAGAAGGAATAAAGTAGGAGGGAATTTGTTACAAGATGTACGATTTGCAGATGACAAAGGAATGGTAGCGGGCAGTGAGATTGGATTGCAGAAGATAATGGATAGGCTGAATGATACGGCCCTAAGATATGGCATGAAGATTAATATAAAAAGGGCCAAGGTTATGAGAGTGTTCAATAATAAAGGTGAAGTTAATATCACAATAAATGGTACGAAATTGGAACAGGTAAGGAGTTTCAAATATTTGGGTCATACTATAATTGATGATGGGAAATGTGAGACAGAAATATGCAGTAGGATTGAACAAGCAAAAGCGGCCTTTGGTAGTAGAAAAGAACTATTAACAAAAAGTCTAAAGAAAGACACAAAGATAAAGATAGTGAAAACTTTGGTTTGGACCACGCTGTTGTATGGATGTGAAACATGGACCTTAATGAAGGAAGATATTAGGAAACTGGAGGCATTGGAAATGTGGATTTGGAGAAGAGTAGAGAGGATTAGCTGGACTCAAAAGGTTACAAATGAGGAAGTCCTGGAGAGAGTTGGCACAGATAGACAGTTGATAAATGTATTAAGAAATAGGAAGAAGAGATGGATAGGACATATTCTAAGGGCAGAAGGTCTATTAAAAGAGGTCACAGAAGATAGAATGGAAGGAAAAAGAGGCAGGGGCAGGCCGAGATTAGGTATGTTAGATGATTTAAAGACCCACTCGCATGTGGAAATGAAGAGGAGGCGGAAGACAGAGAAGAGTGGAGGCGTTATGTACCATGGACCTGCCAGCATGCAGTGCACTAAGAGAGATAAATCAGGTATGGCATTATAAAGCTTAAACACAGGCATTATGACATTGTATAAAATCATTCAGTAGGCTAAACAATTGCCAGCTCAAGGTTATCAAGATGAAATCTATAACCACGTCACTGGACAGGTCATTTTAGCCGGTGTTGGCATTTAAGCAAGCCGGCTTTCTGAAGTTGCCTTAGCTGGTATCGGCTCGAATCAAAACAACATTATTATAGACTGTAATCAACTTAATATGAAGTATCATAATCATTAGTGAGTTAGAGTCAATTATGACAGTCATAGTCTATTCAGTTTTCATCGAAATTTATATCCTATAAGCTCTATACCATATATGGGCTATTGTAGTAATCTAGTAAGCCTATGTATGTTTATAATTAGAAGTATTAAATATAAATTAAAAAACTATAGACCTTAATTATTAAGCTATATTAAATTATTTTACAAGTGCTAGTAGGGGTTTTTAGGCCAACTGGTTATGTCGAAATATGGATGGATTTAGGGATATATGAAAAAATATAAATTATAAATATACATATATATTTAGGCCTCTATATATACAGTATATATATATATATATATATATATATATATATATATATATATATATATATATATATATATATACAATTATATATGGGCAATTCCACGAAAACAGAGCCATCATATGAAATTACAAAAATCATACTATTATCAATGAAAAATGTTTTTCTAGCTCAATGAAAAATGTTTTTCTAGCTCAAAATTTCATGCAGATTCCAAATATGTAATGTATTGTATTATATAGATAATAGTTAATGTATTTAAGTGGCCAGAGAAAGAAGATGTAGAGTCTGTTGCCAAGGAGGATATAATTCTACGTTTAATGGAGCCTCAGACAGATCGTCGGGACTGCTGCTGTTTTCAGATCACAGTGTTGCAAGATATAACATTGAATAATTAAATCCTCATCAGAAAGGATCTAAGACTGCATATATTGCATTGAACATTAGATTTAGTTTCAAGTTTTGCCTCAGTGGAGTGTTAAACCTTCAGCAGTTCTGAGTTTTCACAGAGTGTAATTCCGTTACTACTTTTGTAATTCTGTTACCAGTCTAAGAATCAATTTTTTAGAAAATTAAATGATGTAATTTAAAAATAAAATGCCTTAAACGAATAATTATTATACGCCCAGCAACATGTATTTAGGACACATTTATGGGATTTAACAATTCAAGGAGTTTGGATAGTGAAAACTGTGACCCTCAATATGAAGAACTTTCTAATGTAATTCCGTTACCACAATGTAGCACCCCCCAGTGAACACAGATATTGTAATATTAAAAATCTATATTGGTACAGTATTAGTACGGGACACTTGGTTATCTATGAAATTAAAATTTTAAACAAATCTTTAAATTTAGTTGTTTTTTAGTCAGTTGTAATTTGAAAAACTATACAAATTGTAATTCCGTTACCGTGGAATTGCCCATATATATATAAATATATATATATATTATATGTATATACTTTGTACATTGTGGACATCTTGTTTCCATGATTTTGGTAGATGAAAAGCAGAACAAAATACCTCACATAGCAATCCATATAATACTGGTTGTTTGGAGACAGTAAGTATGGGTGATAGTAAGAAGCTGTTCATTGGATTGTTGAATGGTATTGTGCGACAAGACTACCACAAAGAATCGTCTATAACAGATTCCCTCCTGAAGGATGAACTCTACCCAGACATGACTGCAGATCAGTTCAGTGCACTGACTCATAAACTCAGAGGTCTCATCAAGGTATAAGTGTTATCTAGAGTAGGATCAAGTGATATTTGGAAAGATATCTAATGTTATTTAGATGGGTATCAAGTGTTATTGTTATAGGTGTCAAGTGCTATTTAGAGAGGTATCAAGTGTTATTTAGAGAGGTATCTAATGTTATTTAGAGAGGTATCAATGTTATTTAGAGGGGTATCAAGTGTTATTTAGAGAGATATCAAGTGTTATCTAAAGTAGTATCAAGTGATATTTATAGAGGTATCAAGTGTTATTTAGATAGATATCAAGTGTTATTTAGAGAAGATATCAAGTGTTATTTAGAGAGGTATCAAGTGTTATTTAGAGAGGTATCAAGTGTTATCTAAAGTAGTATCAAGTGATATTTATAGAGGTATCAAGTGTTATTTAGGTAGATATCAAGTGTTATTTAGACAGGTATCAAGTGTTATTTAGAGAGATATCAAGTGGTATTTTGATAGTTATCAAGTGCTATTTAGAGAGGTACCTAGTGTTATTTAGAGAAGTATCTAGTGCTATTTAGAGAGGCATCAAGTGTTTTTAATAGAGAGGTATCAAGTGCTATTTAGAGAGGTATCAAGTGCTATTTAGAGAGGTATTAAGTGCTATTTAGAGAGGTATCAAGTGTTATTTTGGTAGGCATCAAGTGTTATTTAGAGAGGTACCTAGTGTTATTAAGAGAAGTATCAAGTGATATTTTGATAGGCATCAAGTGTTATTTAGAGAGGTATCAAGTGTTATCTAGAGTGGTATCAAGTGATATTTCGAAAGATATCTAATGTTATTTAGAGAGGTATCAAGTGTTATTTTGATAGGTGTCAAGTGCTATTTAGAGAGGTATCTAGTGGTATCAAGAGAGGTATCAAGTGTTAGAGAGGTATCTAGTGATATTTTGAGTGGTAGCAGGTGTTATTGAGAGAGTCGTGTTGCTTTTTATGGTTATTGTTGTCACTAAGACCACTCGCCGTAGTTTTCAGCTGATGGACACAGTGCCTCTTCTAAGACTCTAAGAGTTTAGCGTCAGTTTCATGGCCTAAAGGGATATCAGTGACGGGTATGCACTGAATTTTCATACTGAAACTACTGATCTGCGCTCAGACACCTAACCAATCTTGCAACTGGCTCCACTGGTGACATGATCAGATCGTATCAAGTGCCTGATATGGAGCTAGTTAGTTAATTATACTTGGTTAGTAGTTAGTTAGGTAGGTAGTTAGTTAGGTAGGGAGGTAGTTCATAAGTTAGGTAGCTAGTTAGCTACCTAGCTAGATATTTCAGCTTACGAAGGTATTTAACTTGTTAAACCTAGTTCTAAAGTTTGTCCCTGTTTGTTGTCAACTTGAAGGCATCATCATTGATAGGCTAGTCGCAAAGATTAAAACACAGTTGTCTTTACTCCGTAGCTTTCAGTTAAAGGATGCTCGTCAACCTTTTACATGCTTTTTGATAACCTTTAGAAATTCGAATACTTAATATTCTAATGACTTGTTAAGTAATATATTAATATTAAGATTACTAATATTTAAATATATTCTATATATATATATATATATTTTATATATTAGTATGACGATGATATTATATATATATATATATATATATATATATATAGAGAGAGAGAGAGAGAGAGAGAGAAAGAGAAAGAGAGAGAGAGAGAAAGAGTGTGAGAGAGAGAGAGAGAGACTGTAATATTATATATATACATGTATGTATCATTACATGTATTTAATAATAGTATTGCTATTAATGACTAATCATCTTCATCATCAACATCCTTCCTTAAATCCCAGTTTATGGACTAGTTTCCATTCGTTTAATTAAGTTTTTGTAGTAATTTCTGGAGCCTAGGCGCTTACCAACCGAATGCCCTTTCTGATGTTAGTATGGATCTAGTTTCTATGTCACCTTCTACGACACTTGCATATCCACACGGCTGGTCTATTCTTCAAGCCTCCCAGACACAACTCGGAGAATTAATATTAATAATTTATAGTTACATTAATTATTGCGGTGCATATAATTAGTCGTTTCTTCTCCTCCATGCCATTGATTTCGTGATTATTTGTTACTGATTGATTATCAATATTGATTATTGATTGATTTCAGAGCATGGCTACGACAGACATGGATGCCGCGCAGGCTGAATCATTCCTGGCGGCCCAGCAGAGAAAACACACTGCTACCACTGAGAGCACTTCTCTCACGGCTGAACAGATGGCAGCACTGTTGAAGTTCTGGATGGCCCAGCGCTCTCATATCCACACTACTCTGGTTGACGCTTGTGTGTGGACGTCCAGACTGAAGCAGTTGTCGTGGAGAGTGGACGTCAAGTCTAGGAACAGGTAGAACTGTGGATAACTCTCTCTCTCTTAGTGCACTGCCTACTGGCAGGTCCATGATATATAACGCCTTTACTCATCTCTCTCTTCTGTTTTCCTCTTCATGTTCACATACGAGTGAATCTTTAAATCATCTATCACATTCCTTTTGATATACCATTATTCTTGGGGATTCTGATAACGACGAGGTGGGTCTCCTATGCCTTTCTGGGCTTCGACTAACGTTTACTGGGCTGGGGCGTCATTCCCTGAGAAGATAATCCTGTTTGCCTAAAGATAACTAATTTGCATTATAACAAAATAGCAATTGGAATGCTACTGTCGTCTGTGGCAACAATAGCACTATTGAAACAAATTCAAACGGGTGAGCAAATAGAAGATCGAAAAACAGTGCAAATTCCAAAGTCCAGAAAATCAGTCCAGAGATAGAGAAAAGGACTTATGTGCACTATGATTAATTTTCCTACTTAATGATATTGCACCTCTGTACCTCCCTCCGTATTTCTTTCCTTCTTTTGATGTGAAATCTAAGCGACAGTTACATAATGTAATAATATACAAATTATCTATGTAATAATATGTCATTAGTCATGGTATTAATTAATGTACAGTATAGACATTAGCATCTTATTGGTCTTGCCAGGTGTGATGTTAAATTTTATTAAATTATATGCTGTTGTTCTCAATCTTTTCATTCACAATTTCCTGGAGCCAGTGGCGATGTCGGTAAGATATTCGACCGCGGATCAGTATGTGCGGGGTTCAAATCCTGGGCTCGCCCATCACTGACTTCGCTTTCGAGTGAGGAAACTGGCGTTAACATTAGCTTTTTTCCTTTCATGCTCAATCTCCTCTCGTTTTCATTTTCCTCTCATTCTCAATCTCTAGTTCTCAATCTCCTTTTATTCTGTATCTCCTCTCGCTGTATTCACCGGGTAAACAATGGGACGCTGCAGTGTTTCAGCTTGCTCAAGGCTGTCACAGATTATGCATGTTAATGTTTAGGTATGACTCGCCTGCATCATCATCTTCAACCAATGACGAGGCTAGTCCAGTGTCAGAGCCTTGCACTATTGTTCAGATGACGCTGGAGAATAGAGAGCAGCATCTTTATAATAAAGTAACTTCTTATCACTTTTCTATCAATAAAATTAATCAATCAATTAAAGAGGATTTAGAATTGCCTTCTCATCCGAAATTTATATAATCAGAAACGATGATATTAATCGTCGTTATTGTTATTGCTACTATCGGAGACGTAATTCTTTATATATTTATTTCTACTTGATTATGTTGCTATTGCAAATTATGCAGTATATTAATATTAGTTCATCATCAACTTCCGTTGAATCCCAGTTTAACTACGGTCGGGATGAAGAAATTGTGTAGCAATTTCTGGAGCCTAGGCGCTCATCAACTGAATTCCCTTTCTGACGTTGGTTGCTATTTCTGACGTGGGTATATTAATATTATTAATATACCGATTATACTGAGTATTGTCTGTATTTTATAAGGTGTGTAATCAACTTTTTATTATTTGCAGAATCCAGAGGTTATCCAGTTTGAGCTGGATGGAACTGGTATGAAGAAAGTATTGAACAGTCTAAAGGATATTCAGTCAATCATTGAGAAGAATAGTCGGCTAACTGTAGAGGGCTCAAATAGCGTGGCATCTAACGGAACGGTGCAGTAGATTACGATCCCTATTCGTTGACTGCTCAATTAATCTGAACCCTTGTATTTGTATCAGTTGTATTCGGCCTTTTGGTAATGAACTTGATAAGTATTTACTGTTTTGCTTTCAAGATAAATCATAAGTTTTTGAGTCAATTGAGTTTAGGCGTATTGAAATATAGCGAATTGTTCTCTTTACTCCGTCCCCGTTGTTTAAATCGTATAGATCTTATATTATTTTATAAATCAACTGGTGTGGATAGATTTACAATTCAACTGCAAACAGTACTGATGATGCATGCTTAACGTCAAGGTAAGAAGTCCCTAAGGCTTCTCTTCAAGACGTATGCAAAGAATTCAGGTAGGATTATACAAAGCCACTAATGAATAAAAAGTAGATCAAAAGTAAACTGCATGTGTCGTAAGAGGCGATTAAACAGAAATTGAGGAAGGAATGGGAACCATCCCACAATCCATACAATAGGATTGGCTCTTCTATACTATTTATAGAAATAGTATAATATGTGCATAATGTGTGTATGATTTGTATGTGCAGGGTTCAAATCCTGGGCTCTCCCGTCACTGATATCGCTCTCGAGTGAGGAAACTGACATTAACATTAGCTTTAGCCTTTTATCTAAATCCATCCTCTAGAACAACCCGCTCTACCGCCAGTCTGATGCTCGATGTTTCTGTGGACGATTTCATTTCTTTTTCTATGCACTGATACACTTTCTCTAGGATCAGATTCACTCTTCTATCAAGAGCTCTCAGCTGAGCCTCCGTCAGTATATTATCTAACAAATCACTCGCCAGAGAGCGCCGCATGCGATCACTCAGTAACCAGCCATCTGTCGCTGATGAACTCTTCGGGCTTAACGACCGCTCGACTGATCGTGATTGTCTCGCAGCCTGGGACTGATGAGCCCGGTCGGACACTAGCGACGGGCTCGATACGTCTGTGTGACTGATCTGATCTCCTAGTTCATGTTCAGGTTTACCAGTTAGATGATCTCTACTAGACGTCTGTGAATCTTCTGTTGTTTGATTGGACTGATGGAGCGGTAGTGAAGGACTTTGACCTTTGACCTGTGCTGCTCCATCTACCGATCCTTCAGCTCCTAAGCTGAGGTGGATGAGTTTGCTGAGAGTGGAGCGACGAATATGACAACATTGCACGAGTGGGGCGAGGATAGAGAGTTCATCGTGATGTGCCATGCCAAATCTATCAAATACATACAGTATTAGTAATAGCCATGTGAAATCTATCAAATACATACAGTGTTAGTAATAGCCATGCCAAATCTATCAAATACATACAGTATTAGTAATAGTCCTGTGAAATTTATCAAACACTTACAGTATTAGTAATAGCCATGTGAAATCTATCAAATACATTAGTATTAGTAATAGTCATGCCAAATCTATCAAATACATGTAACGTTAGAGTGCTAAATACCATAAAATACATGTTGTTTTAGTATATTATTATAATATTTTATATAAATCACGAATCATCAAACATTTAGTTCTAAATAAACCATGAATCAACTAAAAGTTTATCTCTTCTAGAGGTAATTTGATGTCAGAATACAAAGATGCCAAGGAAAGCAATCAGTGACTTATTGATCAGACGCTAAAATCTGAAAGTCCTCGATCGGTGGCTGATACCGAAAGTAATAATGAAATTTTAGTATTCTGTGATTTATATGGTTAGAGAAGTGAGGTATTTACATCATCATCATTACGTCATCATCCCTTTATTTCCAATTTAACGAGGGTCGGGATACGAATAGACCCTCTCTAATCCTCTCTGTCCCACGCCATGTCATCAGTCAATCTCCTATTTGAGACTTTTCAATTCGTTTCTGTAACAACCTCAAAGTAACATAGTGCCTACATGTCATTGCTAAGGTCTTTTGGTAGGCTATACTTTATGTTTAGATTTCTAAATAGAGTTTATGAATAGCTATAGTTTCTTAAGTAACATTTATCATATATAAAATATGCACTAATATATTAAGGTGATATATTAATTGCATTATGCAATCATTAAATTATTATCTGTTAGGCCTATATTGCAGTAGACAATAGTAGTGCTTGTCTTAAAACAAATGATCTTTAAGCCGTTTCTTGTTTGTTTTAAAGCAGCAAAAAATACAATTAAAAATTTGTAAATCAGTCTTTTCCTTGGAGAATAAATACTGTATTTCTTTTATTGACAAACTACAAAAGAAACTCAATTGTTTATAGAATTTTTTAGAAAATTGTTTTTTTGTGTTTTTATTCGGTGTATTAAAAACGGGTTAAAAACGTTTGTTTTAAAACTAGCTCTCATCTCTACCTATATATATATATATATATATATATATATATATATATACACCTATCTTCTCAGTTAAATAAGCTCATCGCTATATGCGCCGTTATAAATATTCAGACAGCAACAGTACTTGCCCCTTTCCATTGTCATAAAGAATGTAGAAAGAAGACTCATTTTCGAATTTCTTAAACCAAGACAAATGGTGCCTGTCGTAGTTACCTGCAAAATACAGTTTACGTGCAAAATGAAAATTGCTTAGTGTGTATCCGTGATATCAATGAGTAGTATCAATGATATCATCATATCAGTGATATAAATGATATTAGCGATATCCGTAATGGCAGTGATAAAAAAGATATCAGCCATATCGCCTATTCCATTGATATCAGTGATATTAGTTATACAATTGATTTAAGAGATACCAGTGGTACCAGAGATTTAAGAGATCAATGATATCATTGAAATTAGTGATGCAATTGATATAAGAGATACCAGTGGTACCAGAGATTTAAGAGATCAATGATATCAGTGATATTAGTGATGCAATTGATATTGGTTATACCAGTGATATAAGTGATATCAGTGATACTAGTAACACCAGAAATATCAATGATATAAGTGATATCAAAGATATCAATGAAATCGGGGTCTTAAAGAGCACATCTCGCGCAGTTCCTCGATAGAATTTGTGGTGGCTTACATTTTTATTACTTAATTGATAGGCCTACATGTACGTGAATATTGATATCAATATCGCGTTCATAGGATTAGCGGTGTTAATATCATGATGTGAGGATAATCGGTGTTAATATCATGATGTGAGGATAATCGGTGTTAATATCATGATGTGAGGATAATCGGTGTTAATATCATGATGTGAGGATAATCGGTGTTAATATCGCGATGTGAGGCTAATCGATGTTAATATCGCGATGCAAGGATTATACAGCTGTTACCAAAATTATTGGACTTAGTGTCAATTTTATGCCTTTCAACAGGATCAATTGTCAAAACTGAACTTCACACAGTCTAAACTATATAGTTTTGGGTATACCCTACTTGCATATACAAATATGCAAAGAGTGTAAGTAAAATAACATACAGTAGAAATTGTATCAAATACACTTTTGACAAAACATCCTGTCGAGATGCAAAAACTGACCTTGAGGCTAATGATTAGGGTTGGAACAGTAGCACCTATAGTACCTGCTCTAGGTACTGTTATCCAAATTATTACATAAATATAATTACATAAATATTATTACGAAATATTAAGAAATAGGAAGAAGAATTGAATAGGACACATACTAAAGGGGAAAGTCCACTAAAAGAGGTCATAGCAGGTTGAATGGAAGAAAGAAGAGGCAGAGACAAGCCTAATTAGGTATTTTGTATTTTATATGATTTAAAGACCCACTCATATGTGGACATGAAGAGGAAAGCGAAAGGCAGAGAAGAGTGGAGGCGTTATATACCACGAATCTGCCAGTAGGCAGTGCACTAAGAGAGAGAAATATTATTACATTAACTAAACATCGCGGTTTTCATCCACCGACCATAAAGTCTTGCCACAGAGAAAAAAGATGCTTAACCAATAGAGATACTCTAAAAATAACCAACAATTAATCAACTGACCCGCAATGAAGTCATATATGTGAACGTCTATGAGGTTAAGAAGAGGCGTGGCTTCATTGAATGGCCACTCCTCTCTGACCTTTACACAATACTCTGACTCAGCCCTACCATTCTCCCACTCTGCTGCGTTGAACTTGGAATAAGAGCGTGACCAGGGATTGGTTATTGTAACCTGTGGTGAATCCAACAGTGACGGTAAGTAGAAACCGAACGATCCTGAAATATATCAAGTGCCAGCATATATATATATATATATATATATATATATATATATATATATATATATATATATATATATATATATTCAGATGTACAATATTGTAATTCCTCGGTCAGAGCAACACTGTCGGTTCGGATCCATACTGATTCAAATTAAATTGATAAGAAGTTCAACTGTAACTTCGATTGTACAGATTCTAAAAAACAACTTAGATAAATTGTTTAATAAGCAACGTTTTATCCGTCGGACTGTAGGCGCTTCATTGCTTAAAGTTTGCAGAAGGTGGTTGAGAGTTTTCAATTGCGAAGTGGTCGTAAACGATCAAACTTATCTGAACAGATATCTGTTCAGATAAACTTGACGGAGCGCACACAAGGTTAAATTTACCTGACAGATATCTGAACAACAACGATATCTTACAACAAGTTATCTTACAATTCTGTAATACAGACCAAGACCGAGAGCAGAACTCCACTGCTGCTCCCTAGATTTTATACATACGTAATTATTATTAATAACACTTAATATTTAATATTAATGGTTACCAACTGTTAGCTAAATTCTTTGTATTTGTGTATCATTTCATAAGCAATAGCAAATACGGCATACTTAACTGGAACTTAAACAAATAATCATGAAGAAGAGGGTCACCACAAAAGAGCCTAAGCTCTGTGAGCTCCCGTTTAATAGAGATTATTAACAATATTTTTGGATCACTGAAACGGACGTTAAACTTATCTTGTCATCTATTATTACCATAAAGTTATTTTATCATACCTTCCAGCATGTCTCCCTCCCCGCATATGCTGTGTCCGGGGTCACAATAATATCTGCATCGTCCAAAATAGCACCGGTTACCAACTGTTTAAATCCAAAATACGTAGCACTGGTTACCAACTATTTAAATACACAATACGTAGCACAGGTTACCAACTATTTAAATACACAATACATAGCACTGGTTACCAACTGTTTAACCCAAAATACATTGCACCATGGTTACCAACTATTTAGATACACAATACGAAGCACTGGTTACCAACTGTTTAAATACATTATACACAGCACTGGTTACCAACTGTTTAAATACATAATGCACACCACTGCTACGTATTATTTAAACATTTGGTAACCGGTGCTGTGTATTATGCATTTAAACAGTTAAACTGCTTAAATACATAATATGTATGTTGCAAAACCATGAATAAACTTTGTCAAGAGCAGATGACAAATTTTGCAATTTCAGATCGGAATCTGAGCTAGAAAATGAGATGTACAGTTGAGTATCATCAGCATCATCATCATCATCTTCCCTTAAATCCTAGTTTAACCAGGGTCGGGATACGAATAGACTTTCTTTTATCCATTCGTTTAAGTTTTGTGGCAATATCTGGAGCCTAGTCGCTCACCAACGGAATGCCCTTTCTGACGTTGGTACGGATCTCATCTCATCTGAGTATCATCAGCATAGAAGTGAAATTTTATTGACGCATTGTCTAACACATAACTGAGTGGGGTAGTAAAACAGTAAAGGTCCAAGTACAGATATTTGGGGCACATTAATTCACTCAGATCCTTGAGGATTCGGTAAGATATCTGACAGCGAATCAGTAGGTGTGGGGTTCAAACTCTTGGCTCTTCCGTCACTGATATGGCATTCGAGAAGTGAAACTTACGATAACATAGGCTTTGCAGGTTTTTTAATCGAGTGGTATGAAGAAACCTATTGCTCACTATTCCAATTTCATCAGAGGCCATTAATCAAATGCAGAGGTACTTGCAGGCAAGGAAAAACCACCTTAGAAACACTACAACATGCTAAGGGCTACATTAAGGCTAAGGAGGGTGGTGAGTTTTGAGTGCTTTATAGGAAATGTGAAAGAAGACTGTGAACATAAATATATGCATTGAATCTGCCATTTGTCCGGGCATTAAGAGAGAGAGAAAGTAAATGTAATAAAGATAAAAGTACCTGGAGAGCGATAGAATGTTTTCTTAATGTCTTTACTCTCAATGTTGTAAATATTTTCTATCATGTTAATGCGCCTGCCAACCACTGGTGGAACACTGTAAAACCCCAGAATTCTATGACAAACATTTAAACATATATAAGCTAATCAATTATCTTCAAAGCAAAAAAGCTACATTTACAATTTCAATCACATTAGTCCACTTCGCAGGATTTTACACATGCAAGATTGATTGCTATAAACTTGGAATAGTTGTTATATACTTTGATTTAAATTATTAGTTTTTTGTTTGACTCATGCTATTTCAATGATAAAATACGCTGTGTATGCAGATCCCAGCATTTCTTACTTCAATCTCACAGTTGTACAATACATGTATATTCGTTAAACAGCTATGTCAGTCAGTCATATCTGGAAAGGTTATCAGTAAAGAGCGAACCTAGGATTTGAACTCTACAGATACTGCTCACCTTCGTAAACCCTACCAATGCTATAAATAGATTCTGTTATAAATAGATTCTGCTTTAAATAGAACTGGTACAAATGGATTCTTCTATAAATGGGTTCTGCTACAAATGGATTCTGCTATAAATGGGTTCTGCTACAAATGGATTCTGCTATAAATGGGTTCTGCTACAAATGGATTATGTTATAAATGGGTTCTGCTACAAATGGATTCTGCTATAAATGGGTTCTGCTACAAATGGATTCTGCTATAAAAAATATATTTTACTGAATTACCATTACGTTGCTACTTTATTCTTTCCGGTACTCGCCTTGATTAAGAAATAAGAAAAACTTGAAAAGCGGTAGTTAAACTAGTTAATTTAATTTTCGTTTTAAGTACTTGAAAGTAGCAAGACTTTTATGCTAATCTGCATTTATATATTGATTTACTGATTACTAGCTGAGTCAGTGGATTATTGACTAATTGTTCAGCAGCAGTTCAGTGTGTACATGGTTCAAATCCAGTGCTCTCCCTGTTACCGACATGCTATTGAGTAGGAAACTGATGTTAAACTTTAGGCTTTAACCTTTTAATTACAAAATAATTAATTAACTAATAAGTACTTAGTACTTACTAATTATTAGTTTACTGCGTCCAGATCTGAGTAATCGAATTATTACGAGGTTACTGACCTTTCGAGGCAAGAGATGAATCGACTGATTGTTTCTTTGATACAGTAAATGATGGAATGAATGAATTAATGAATGAATGAATAAATGAATGGATGATATCTGTTGACTGATTTATTTAGCTGTTGATTGATAAATGGTTTGATTTACTGAACGCTTGATTGACTACGACCAGACCTGAGTAATGGACAAATAGCGGGATCACTGACCTGTCTAGGTGGAAGGCCGAGATCTCTGCCGTATGGCGCTCATAATGATACATGTAATAGAGGTCAGGCGAGGTCTCGTAGTCACGTGCTACTCTTCAATCAATTAATTAGTCAATCAAACCCTCAATCAGTCAATAGATAAAGGAGGTTTTGGCGAGGAACCGGATGTTAAATTCTTATTTATTGATCGATTGATTGATTGATAAATAAATCAGTCAATAAACATCACTCATTCGTTCATTCACTATATCAAACAATCAATCGGTTCATCAATCAATCAATTAGTCAATCAATCAAATATACAAACATCAGTTCAGTACATCAATTAGTCAAATCCACAAATCAGTCATTCCACATGTATTAATCAATCAATCAGTCAGTACGTCAGACTGCTTGCCTGTCACTGAAACAAACAATTCAGGTAGTATTGATCAATCAACGTAATTTAGTCTACTAGTAAATTTCATTAACCTTTCATTAATGATTAAATAATTTACTTTTATTTAATCATTCAATATCTTAATCAATATGAAATTATTTATTAATTTATCAGTTGTTCAATTAATCCAATCTGCTTCTCCATTAAGCATCAGATCCATCAACATTTCACTAAACAATTACGTCATTTAGGTCAATTAATTAACCAATCCATAAATTAATCTGGTAAGAATTAAATCGATTCGTCGGTTAGCCGATTATTTCGATTAATACAATCGACCTCTTAATTTAGTTTCATTTGACTTTCTGACTAACCTTGAAAGCAAGAGAATAATCAGATAATTTCGTAATAACATTTTTTTACAAATATATTTGATATGTAATTTATAGATTAATAAATAACAATGTAATTAATGACTGATTGATATAACCTCTTAGGCTTGAAGATAACTCGACTGTTATCTGTAAGCCAGAATATGTGCTTGAGCTGAGTGCCCTCATCAGGTATGTCGTAGATTGAGTTGATCGACAGTGTCCTCATGTCGTTCATCACGTTCAATAAGAGCGGATCATCCGCTCCCGAGTAGAGACCAAACTGCGTGATGTTGTTGTGCAGGAGCTTCCAGCTAGCTCTGTCTTCAATCAGCAGGCTGCAAATATTATTTAATTATATTAGTCTTTGAATTTCTTAGCCGTGTTGTGTCCGGGTTGCTGAAGAATAAACAAGCCGTGGACTGCGTTGTCGTAAAAGGCGATCAAGAACTAAGATTGTAAGAAAAGCCATTAGGTAACGAGCACCTATGCTCTAGAAATTGCTACAAAATTTTCTAACAAGTTCCGACCCTGTTTAAACTGCGATTCAAGGAAATATTTTGGTGATGAAGATTAGAAGTGTTTTGTTGATATAAAATCATATCCAGCTTGTCCGAACTTATCTTCAAACAATAAATCTTCGAGCATAATCTCAGATAAAACTGTATATGCAACTTCTGCTTAACTTTCTTCTCAATTATTATAAGCAATGTCTTGTATTGAAACAGTTCTATATTTTTGTGAAACAGCTTTCAGTTACCTAATTCTTCCGCAAGAAATCAAAATCTTGTGAATGGTTTTACTAAAAGATGTACTGTCATCCCTTGGTAATTAAATAGACCTATTTTAACATTCAGTCGCAGTGTTTGAGTAGAATTACAGAGATTGATGTTACTACATCAGTTAGAGATATGGTCAAATGGGAACACATGCATATGCGCAATTGATACTGGTATTACAGACGCATAGTATGAAATTCATTGAAAAGAATAGAATAGAATAGATAATATGTTCATTTTTCAGCAGACACAAACTGCATGATCCTCATGCAATGCCTCAACAGCAATTCTTATATCTATCGCGAGAAAAATCGGTCGTCAGTGAAGATACAGAGTATCTTATCTAGCTGACTACCATGATAAATATTTTACAGTTCTTAATAAAGCTAGTATTAGTTCATAGTTCAAAATACATTCATGTACAAAGTTGAACTTATAATCTATATTTATAAACTGAGCTAAATGACAAGTAAATGCATAAATAAAATCATTCTAAAATATAGCCATGCACAAAATCAGTTTAAAAACAGTACAAAAGTACCTTGTCATTTGTATAAACATACAAATAACGGCAGGAAATATGTCTCTATATATTTGGTCTGGTTTTTTTAATTTTGGATTTTGAACCGTTTTTAAATCCATAATTTTTCGTTTTTCGGCCTGAATTGGATTGAGTAATGCTTGATGTTGTCATTAACGACATTAGCAATCTAATTTATGTTGTTATTATAAAAGCCTTTCAATTTTACCTGTGTCCACAATCACCTATAAATATTATAAATGTGGATAGATTCACATTCTGGAGTCTACAAGTATGGTGATAATAGTAACAACAATTAGAGTGCTACTGTCGTAAATGACAACATCGAGCACTATAGAGTCAAAATCAAGCCGGCAAGCCAAAAGAAGGTTCAAAAAACGATGCAAATTTCAAAAACTAGAAAATCAGTCCAAAGTTAGTTACCGAAAAAGCATTGACAAAGTACATGTATAAAAATCTGGCGCTATAAAAAATCATATATATGAACTCTACATCAAAACGGAAAGTAAAAAGTAAAAACGTAAAAGCCTTTACTAACTCCACCTCGCTGGCTAAATCTTCATGGACATTTAGATAGATGGGCTCTCTCCGTTGAACTCCACTGTATGGCGCCAGATCTTGCAAGTATTCTCTAAGTTCAAGAATTTTCTTCCTTAATTCAGTAGATATGCTATGACTAAGCGCTTTCTCTGATCCTGTAAGAAATGTGGTACCAAGTTTAGTTTGTCTAACAGCTGCCGTATGTATTTCTAGAATTTCACTCGAATTTTTAAACACAGTTGTCACTGATGTTGTACTCTCTAACATGACGTCATCTCTTTCTTTCTGGCATTTCTTCAGTTTAGATCTCAGCAGTTGAATAATGCGCGACGAAGATTCATTTAAAGTGTTAATCGATGCTGGTGATTCTAATTTAGCTAAGTCTTCGTTCGTATCTAACTCCAAACCTGTTCCAGTTTTGTGAAGACTTACAGTAAAAGTCGTATTAAAGGGCTGTAACTGCGTTTGAATAGATGCTGTAGAAGCATTACTTTGATTAAGCCAAGTGGTAGGTTTCGTATCGTTGCCTCGATTGCTATGATTACCTGCGCGATAAGAGTTTTGAAGTTCCTCTTTCATTCTAGAAGAAATATTTATGCCAATTCCACTTGCGTTTGCTGAACTTATATTCAACAATTGCATTTTGTTAGATATATTGTACATTGTTAGGTTGGTACTATTATTTTCAACGCTTTTTCTCTCACTTTTGCTATGCTCTTTCAGTAGAGCTGAAGTCAAGCTCACATTTTCTTCAAAAACTCTTTGCTTAGTATCCGAGTTTGACCCCAAGCCATTGGTAGAAATAATAAGAGTCACGTTTTTTATCTTTACTTTTTCTAACATTGATTTATTAAGTGACCGTATTAAATCCTCATCCAACAATCTGGAGACGTTGTGATTGGTTTTAGCAGTAAATCCTGGTAACTTCATATTCAGTTTATCTGCTTCAACGGTTTTAATTACGCTATTACCACTCGTGGACTGATTGTTTGACAACGTTACCATTAGTAGAATCTTCTCAGCGTCCCTCATCACGTCATTCTGATTCTTATCTTCTCTTGGAAGAAGTCTGGATTTACTTTCGTCTCTCAGAATAAAGGAAGTATCCATAAAGACATTAAAAACTAATATCATCGTGAAGGTGATGACAATTCCGGTACAAATGACGGCCACCCGACAAATGAATTTCATCCTAAAGTCTCTGAACAAGTTTTACGTAAACAGTTTACCTATATAACGTCTTATCACTTGAAATTCTTATTAAGATTAATTATTTGTCTAATTAAGTTATATCTATTTACGAATTAGATATTATCGTCGTTCAATATGACTCAAGATTCTTCAAAAATCACCATCATTGCTATGCGGCTTCCTGTGTACTTGTGAAATATTATAGTTGTAAAAAGGCCCATTAAGATAACCTGCATTATAATGTGCCGACAATTGTGTTATATCTGGCCTATAGTCAGCTATTAAATCAATGAACCATGCCGAATATTGACTCGACTCAGCTGAAACCAGCTTCCTGAGGCCAGTCACACATAGACTAGGCTAAGCTAGCTGTGCATGTAGGTGCAGGCGTTTAAGCTGATACCTGGTCAACTGTGCACATTTCCTTGTGCAGCATAGGATGAGCAGTTTGAGCTAATTTTATGTGAAGAGATAATTTTATTATCCTTCATGCTCTTAACAATAGCAGAGGAATCAAATAATCTAGCAATCAACCAACTAACCAATTAATCAATTGATTGAGAAACTTTGATGGAGAGCACATTCACCCCATTTCTAATGGTTCAACGAAGAAAATCGAAAAAACATCCTGTCAATAAAATGTCGTAACTGGTGTGGAAATCCCTCTGTAATTTTTAGTTTGAGTCATCGATTCTCCAGTGCAGTCAAGGAACTGAACATTTAACCAAGGCTAATATTTATAATAATTATGTTCTTCAAATGAAGTCGCTGCATACTTTTGATACAACAAGGCATGTACATTATTTTATACACGCCGATGATACTGTATGTCATGTTATATTTTATAAACATATCCTAAACTGAATACATGCAGTTTGCTTAGAGCATATGGGGCATAGCATCTATTTGCTGACTCGATCATGCAACCAGTGGAGTAGAACTTACAATTTTAGTCAAAGTAGTTATCGATTGCAATAACTAACATGCACCAATGTCCAAAAATGTCGCAATGTTTTTGCAAATGAAATTGTTTAAGTTAGACTAGGTACATTCGTACAGTCGTGATCTATTGAATCGAATAAGGTGCCAACAGATGAAGTTTTTCCGGCACATTATGCCGAACCAAATTGTTAAAAATACCAGTGACTGGAAAACAGACGGCAAAAGAAGTAAAGATCGGCAGAGATGACGTTCATTAAGAGTCTAAGCAAATGGATGCGGATAACGGAAACAGAAATCTAGTAAATCTAATTTTTTTGTTCATAGCGGTCAAAGCGCGCCTCTGAAATGACTTTTAAGATTGTAAAGTTAATTTTGTATATCAATTTTGCTATTTAAAAGCTCTTGTCAAATTACAATAATTTTGTCAAATAGACATGGACTGAATCCTGGCCGTGTCCTGATACTATCAGTTTCTGATTGGCATCTAAACTTACAAATAAGTCATCCGCTAGCAGATTCTGATTGCAAAAACATTAAAAGCTGGTAAAGCTAAGGTTAACATCAGTTTCCTCACTCGAAGGCGATGTCAGTGAAGGGAAAACCCAGGATTTGAACCCCGCACATACTGATCCGCGGTCGAGTATCTTATCGACTTCGCCACTGGCTCCAGCCGTTCATTAATGAGGAACGATCAGCAAATGCCAGAAAAACAAGAAAAATAAATAAATTTTTTTAAAGATCAAATTGTATTTTTAACACTATATCATGACTTTAAAAGCTAATGGCAGTATATACTTACAACAAAATGAAGACAATAATTGAAAATTGCAATATTTTAAATAAAATTTTGTTAATCTCACACTATTAATAAAACTAGTAATAGTTCAAGAAACTCTTCTTGTGAAGTTCGGAAGGATCAATGGCTACATGTACAAGGCACCGACAGCACCTACATTGTTCTGCAGTGCAGCCATGCCTTCAGAAATTAATATATTTTCAAGTAAACACTTTAAACTTATAGACCATTCATACAGCAAATAGGCCTATTTCACTGTATATTTATATAAATAGAGATACATTAAACTCAATTTTACAACCTTTAACTCATTTCATTGTAAAATGTTTAATATAGCATAAAGACCTATTCATCATTGCGTACCATCACACAAAACCTTCAGCATTAAAAATAATACGGCAAAGTAAGAATACGACAGAGATGTGCATGCTACATGCCTACATGCTATAGGCCTACATGCTAGAGGCCTACATGCTAGAGGCCTAGAGCTAGAGGCCTAATGCAAAAGGCCTACTTGCTATAGGCCTACAATCCCTACATGCGAGAGGAAGTTATTGTGTCAAAAGTTATAGTGAAAGCCAGCTCATCTAGCAGGCCTACGCTTAGTCTTTGCGATAGAATATATTATCTAAAATTTAACCAGGAAAGGAAATTTCTACGTAATTTTAGCTACATCAGCATTGTATCAAAGTAAGAAATATCTTAAGCGATAATTTGTCCATAGACGTTAAGGTGTTGTTGCGGCGTGTATGTGCTAAAATACTTAACTTATAGCAAATAGTATAAGGGAACCTTCAACAAATGTTAGAAAAATACAAATCCGAAGAATTATAGTTCGTCCTTAAAAAAAGGTTAAATGAATCTTTACCGTAATACTATTGAAAGACAAGCTACATGATAAGCAGAGATAATGATCAAAGTTTGAAAGACGGAGCACTGAGTCTGACTGAATGGAATCATTGAAGCTTGAAATGCGGATTTGACTAGAGCATTTGACCAAGTAGGACAAGCTGAGTTCTTCTTTGAGTTCCTTGATGAATCGGGAACTCGAGTCCTTCCAGAGTTCCTTTCATCGTTTATCTTTCCCTGATCACCATTGCTCTGCTGCTGTTGCGGTTCTGGATTCAAATCCTCTAAGGGCCGTTTATCTGTTTACAGAGTTATATTGAAAATTATATTACATATCAATGAGAATTTCAAATTAATTGTTTCATTGGATGCTCCCTGGCCCTGCAACCGATATGTTATGTTAAGCATAACAGTTAGTTACCACATTTCACTTAGTATTTGCTGTGTTGGGGCCAAACATTTCTATGATCTACTTTGCCCTGTTTTGAACCGTTGAGTGGTGTTGTAGTGCAAGCAGTGACACTGCATTGCTTGATTCTTATATCTAAAGTTATGTTATATTCGTAGCATGCACCCTTAAAAATGAAACAACTTGGCTCAGGCTTATGAATAATCTGCATGCAATACAATACAATAAAAGAAAATACAATACAATGAAGATTTGACGTCCGATTCATCACTCAAAGGCGATGCCATAGCCGTCATATAGTAAATAACAAGGAACCCCTAAAGAAATCGTATTTCGCTATGACTCTACATCGATCATCAGTTTCATAACCATGTGATAAAAGCTAAAGCTAAGGTTAACGTCAGTTACCTTATTCGAAAGCGATGTCAGTGACGGGCGAGCCCAGGGTTTGAACCCCGCACATACTGATCCGCGGTTGAGTATCATACGACTTAACCACTGGCTCCAGCCAGATGATGATATCAGATAAGTTAACATTTATACACTCACTTTCAAAAATACAAGATTAACATTTTCGTACTGTGTACCGGCCACTACAGAATAGAAAAACCGTGAACTGCAAGTGTCGTAAGAAGCGACTAAGCAGGAAAATGAGGATAAAAAATGAAATACCTCCTCAGGAGCTATATTTTTCAAGATACAGTCTATAATAAGGCTTGGTCAAGACATAGCATTTTTGATTGGATCAACTTCATGAACAGTGGAATGCTGTTACTGAGTACGAACGCATACTGCAGGTAGAAATATGTGCCTTGTCCCTGACACTTGCCAGAGCTCCAGAGGGAAATAAATATCATTGGTAGAATTAAATGGTAATTGAGTAGGCTATAAATGACAGAAATCAGACCAACCAGAATCAAATGGCCCGAGTCTAGCTGTAACCGGTTTTGAAGCTGTTGATGTAGTTATGGGCCAGAAGAATGGTTTTGATGGAGATGTAAAACCCTTCTGAAACTTGGCAGAACCAGTGACGTAGTTATGTGTGGACGGACTGTGAGTGGCTGAAGTATAATACTGGACATCTGAAAATAGAAAATTATTTCATTAGAATGTACCATTAGAACGCAAGTTAACGTTTTACTTTTAAAATTCGCAAACACTTGTCTTCTTGAATTAGGTTTTAAAAGACCAAATAAGCATCCAAAATTTATTAATGGATATGACATATCGAAATATAATTTTATTCTCTTTAAAATAAATATCGTATTGTTTTTCTAAAAATTGTTAAAATAGTATACTATGCCTTAAAGAAAGGAAAAATTATTGAACATATTTTGATTTTAAGAGCGATGAGTTCTATAAGGATAATTAATATTTTTGTATAGGAGATGAGAAATTATTAAGCCACGATATTAAATTAGAGAGTATCAAGTGAAGTATAAATCTAACTATTCCACAATTACTTTGAACGTTTTTAGAAATTCTCTTTTAAATAGCACTGGCAAGATTACCTTAATTGGTTTAAAATATTTACTTAAGGACCTTTCTTTTACAGTAGTCTATATAAGTAATGTTTAAATATTAATTTATTTAGTTTTTATGCTGTTCTCTAACTGATGATAGATAAATTTAACAGATAAAAATTATAAAATACTTTGGCACGTTATATGGTGAATGTTATGCTGTCATGAAAAACTACACAGAAAGACATAAAGAGATAGCGACACTGAGAGAGAGAGAGAGAGAGAGAGAGAGAGAGAGAGAGAGAGAGAGAGAGTTGAGAGAAAGAGAGTTGAGAAAGAGGAGCTTCTTACTTTGATATGTAGTAGATTGACTGCAGCAGACGTGAACTGTTAGCTTTAGATTACTGTTTGAGCAAGCACCATGATAGAGATTGTACAACCCTTCCTTAGTTCCTGTCGACACCGCTGTCAACACAGATATTTCATAAACACTGTACAAAATATTTGTCAAAAGCAAATACAACTAAAAACAAATTTAAAAAAAATTAAGTCACGGAGTATTTATCATTTTTTGACTCTCTAGAGGAAAATTATCTAACTATATAATAATTTATTTTATACATGTATGTGTATTATTGTAGATGTATATTATATAATGAAATATAATAATATGTAATTATAATAATAGTATATAATTAGACAATACCGTACATTATAAATTTAAATTTATATAGGAACGTTGAAAAAGCTAAGGTACAGTATATCATTAATTTTAAGTAGTTGTAGATTTTTATTTATTGTTCTGTATGATATACAAAACAAATTTCCACGTGTTGAGCCCGGGTGAGTTTTGGAGCACTGAAGAATAGGGCAACCGCAAACAAGCTGCCGCTTGTACGTAAGAGGCGACTAAGGTAGGAGCTTAGGAAGGTAGAGGGGACCCACCTCACCATGAAAATTTTCCCCAGAATTAAGTGGCATTTAACCCTTTATAGAACTGAGGAAGGCACCAGAAGCCACCTCAGAAGCCATATTATTTCCAAGCTATAGACTACATTAAGGTGTGCATAGTTAAGGCTAAGCCATTTGTGGAGGAATTAACTCATTAATCGATGGAGTGCTCTTTATGGAGAGTGAAAAGCAGCTTGTGAGTAGGAATATGCACCTGCCGCTTGACAGAGCACTAGAGGGAGAGAAAAGATATATCTTCTTAAGTTGTTATCATGATAAAATAAAATAATGCATGCATATCATGCTAATATTGTACATTAATTTTTTTCTTGTAATACTGAGTAATATTATTGTGCAGTAGTACATGTAATTCTAGCCATATAAAATAGTAGTATTGTGTAATATCAAAGTAATATACAGTATTAACCGTTTTTGATCTCTTTCTTTCTCTTCAGCAATGTTGTTTCATATCATTTTTTGTTTCGTATCAATTTGTAGTGACATGTGATGGGGGAAATTCCCAGACCTCATCCTTAAGCGTACGTTAAACCTTTATTATTTATTTATTATTGTATAAAAATGTACTAGTCATAATAATGATCATAATGTAATAGTGATAATTATCTAATTATGGACTGTTATTATGCCATTCATAAATGATGCTAATAATAATGATGATCATACTGCAATATTGAAAATTATCTAATTGTATACTACTATTATGCCATTCATAAATGTTGCTAATAGTGATGCTACTCTCAATTTCACTATTTCTCTTAATCCACTAGAGCTATGTATTTCTGTACCTGAGCTACTTATATCCCTGAACGTCGATTTCGATGTGCCACTAAGTTCAGTTAGTAGTACAGTATCTCTACTTACTCATATAATAGTAAGTACCCCCTGCCCTGAACTCTGGAGCGTTGGGAATGGACTGAAACGGCTCGAAGAGGATGGTGTATCTCTTCCTCCTCTCAGGGTGATTGCATGTGAGCATGGCAGTGGATACAGGGTCAGAATGTAGGACACACTGCTCGTACTCTTCTCGAGATACCTTTGTAACAGTAGCATAATAAAATTAATATACTAACTTAGTAATTCTAATTATCAATATTAATTTTTATTTCACGCTATAAACATAGCGTGAAAGAATTCGTGTTGGATGTTTACAAATTTCAACCAATTTTATGTTAATATTATTCACTAGATGTCACTGACTGAATCCATTTATTAATAGAGGCTCTATTGTAAAGTTAACGATTTACGTCCTAATAATAGGCCTAATGACTCTACCTCAACACTATACTTCTATATCACTTTTCACTTTATAAACAATCAAAAAATTGTTGGCCTTCAAAATTCTTCAACTATTATTTTAAATAATACTTCGTCGCATATATCGGAAATTATACGGGTGTGTATGTCAACGAGAGAACATATATAGGCCTAACATCATAATATACTGTCGATTATGTTAACGAAGCTTAAAACATGAAAATGACATTTTCACATATCTTTTGTAGATTTTGAAAAAGCTTTTAATAGATTAAACCGGGCAATGGTATTTTTTATTGACGTGTGCATACAATAGATGTTCCTATAATGGCGATAAAATGAGAAATGAAAGCGAATCATTATTATTGTCATTTAGTCTGGATTTAGTGCAAATGAATAAGCTACGAGTCAATAAGCGAAGATAAGCTACGACAAACTCGGCTAGTACATGGATAGGTGACCACCTTGGAAGACCAAGTGTTGAAAGATTTGAATGAAAAATCCCATACATATTATCTGAATATTATCTGAATTGTTCATAATTCCTTAAATATTATCTGAATTATTTATAATTCCTTAAATATTATCTAAAATGTTATCAAAACCTCTCAGTCGACGGAATTTCCATTTGCAAAAAAATTCTTCCGCACACGTTTCAACATTAATGATAATTGAACGAGCGCGGCCTGCCGTACGCCAAGACTACTATTGTTATTTATCTATTTGCATTAATCTATTTACATTAATCTATTTGCATTAATTTCGCACTCGATTTCGAATAAAAATTTTCTAAGATTTAAAATGATTCTAAACGCTATTCCTAACTTAACTAAATACTGAAGCAGTTAAAAAGTATTTCACGTAGTTGCAATGAGCATTGGAAACACTTCAATTCCACATAATGCCTCGCAGGCCCGTGCTATAATTTCACTCATACAACTGTTCATTTTTATCCAACGAGATTTATTAATTTATTGCCACACTTATTGACGAATTGATTAATTAATTGGATTGATTAAATATCATAAGCTTACCTGATAGATGATATAATATTCAAACTGATCAGCCTGCCGATGACGTCTACGAGCTCTGACGTCATCGTAATGTGGGCACACAAAATCTACGTCATCGTATAGATTAACCTGTACCACGTGATCATTCTTGCTAACCTTGAACCTGTCAACGACAATAAATAATTAGCTTGTAATTTCAATTATTTAGTAGTTGATATGGTGCCAATTACAAAGGCAAAATTTAAATAGAGATTTTAATAATGATCTACAAGTCATATCTGCATATTTACCTTATTTACCTTTTTCGAAACTTTTTACTAGTGTCATTTATTTAATTTTTAATTCTTTATCAATTTAATTTGTGTAGTTTGATATTTTGCTACTGTAGAATTGTTAGATATATCGACCGCAGCTGCAGGCAGCTAACGAGTGTCATTAAGGATTTAGCAGCCAAACGCTCTTTAAAATTTTACGCCGCTTCTTACAAAATCCATTCACATCAATCCCGAGGCAAAACGCTTGCAATTATTAATTTAGTTTTAGCGAATTGCTGAGATATGTCCAGTTTTAATATGACCGTGCTGTCATCAATAAATATATGTGATTTATGAACAGTATTATATAATCATATTTCTTATACTTTAATATTTGTGATATTCAAATAGTATTCTTTAATATCTGTGATTTATGAACAGTATTGCGTAATCGTATTTCTTAGATTTCATTAGTTTAATTAGAATATCATTTAGATATTTACATTTTAGCCTTGAGTGTTGATAACTTATTAACATTAGTTTTAAACGTATTAATTTAGATGAATGTGAACTTGAATAATGAATTAAAACAATAATTTGCATAATATCTCGAAAAAAGACCCACTAATACTGATGAATTGATTGCTTAGCATCGATTCAGTCACTAAAAAAATGATATGTCATATTAACTAATGATTGATTGATCTATTGGATGATTGATTGATTGAGATTGATTTATTGGTTGATTGTCTGATTGATTGATTGCAGCCATGATCATATCTCGAAAGCCCCTGAAACCAAGATATGCAGTCAACTTGTCATTCATCGAGATTAGTCAACGTAAAACCTTTCTAAGATCCATTGAAGTTACATGAGAGTATTATAACTGAGCTAATACATGCGTAGGTTATTACATATGTACTATTAAGACCATGTTAATTGATCGATAAGCCTTTATGGAGAGATTAATTGACAGATCGACGAAGTGCTCATCTTGAGCGCGAAAGCAGTCATTGCAATTTATTCCTCGAACCTACCACTTGGCTTAGCATTAAAGAGTGTGTGTGTGTGTGTGTGTGAGAGAGAGAGAGAGACAGACAGACAGACAGAGAATGAGACAGAGGGAAAAATATAAAGAGAGGGAGAGAGAGACGAATGAGTACATTGTATTTTGATAGTTATTTTTGTAATTATTAGAAATTACATTTGTAACCGATAGCCTCAATTTATGATAATACTCGTGGTCTCAAATTAAATGGTAAAAAATACAATTCAATAGTTAAGGCTGGAGCCAGTGGCGAAGTCGGTAAGATATTCGACCGCGGATCAGTTGATGCGGGTTCAAATCCTGGGCTCGCCCGTCACTGACATCGCTTTCGAGTGAGGAAATTGACGTTAACCTTAGCTTTACCAGCTTTTAAGCTAAAAACAAGAGAATCAGCTACGGAGCTCTACTTTGCGGTTAGATACTCTACAGCTGCGTGTAGCAACATCAGCTAGCAAGACTCTTCGTCGACCTGTCCGTGTGAAGCTGTTGATGTTAAATAGAAAAAATCAGATCAGCTTCAAAACTACTGAGCTCCTTAGAGGCGCTTAGATTATGCGACAGTTTGCTTCGTTTAGAAAGCTCTGTATATTACATACGCACGAATTTACATGTATATATATGCATATATATTCCGTGCTGTATGGCATAGCTGATTGCCTTTTGTGAAGTGGTTAACTCTTTGATCAATGTTATGTTTCGTTATTGAGTTTGTAAAGCAGCATATGAATCTTTGACTTGCCACGTGGCATACATATATACAATTCAATTTTGTATATAGACCTATATATAATAGCCTATATATATAATATATATCTTCTTCTTCAGTGCACTGCCAAGTGTCAGGCTCAAGGTACACATTCATACTCGAAGTCGGTTTTCTCGCTCCATAAGAGCACTCCTTAGATCAACCAGCTAATCCCTTCACAAAGTCTTATCCATACCTTATGTAGCCTATAGCTTGGGAAAAGTATGGCTTCTAAAGTGTAATCCCATTGCCATCCTCAATTAGATGGATTAATTACCATTTAATGCTGGGGGAAAATATTGCATGGTGCGGTGAATCCCCTTTTGCATCCTCAGCTCCTGCCTTAGTCGCCTCTTACGTTCACGCAGAAGATTGTTTGCGGTTGCCCTATTCTGCTGTGATTCAACCACACCCGAGCACAACACGGGAAATATTGAGCTATAATGCATATATATATATATATATATATATATATATATACATATATATATATATATGTGTGTGTATATATACTGTATATATCAATGTAAAACATTTATAAGCCTAAGACGTTCCAGATTTCCTATCCAATTCTAAAAAACGTTAGGTAAATTTGTAATTAACGTCTCTTTCCTCACTCCAACTGATGCTAGAAAACAACTGTTAGAATGTTTATCAAATCAGACAGTTGAATTTAAGCACTTATTTTAAAGTCTGTTTCAGCATCACATGGATACGTCATTGACGGTTCATCTGATATTCGAACAGTGAACTCTTATTTGTCATCCTTTCTTTTTTCTTTATCAACTGATTGTATGAATGTAAGACGTTATATTTAGCTCCCGTCGTCGTTGCTGTCACAGTCATGTCACACATGAACAAAGAAGAAGACAGGAAAATGCTCTATAGTCGCACGACACGTTTAGCTTACATGAAATAGAATTAAAATTCCAAATGGTTTTTAATAAGTGATATATTTGAGCGCCTGTTGGCAGAATGTATTTATAAATTTACTTGTAAAGTTCTTACACATTTTAAGACCAATTTCATCGGCTCGAGCTATAAGACATATATCAGTAACGACGTTCAACATTTTAAAACGTATTATTATGGTTTAGCATTTTTATCTCTAGTCAGTAGATCTAGATAATTATTTAGATTATTGATCTTTGTTTTATTGTAACGGTTATTATTATTATTGTTATTAAGAAAAATGGAGGATTGACTGAAGATATGGCGTGGGAATAGAGAGGATCGGAGAAGGTCTATTCGTGTCCAGACCCTAGGTAAACTGGGATTCAAGGAAAGATTATTATTATTATTATTATTATATTGTAATGGTTAGATGGACCAGGTGCTAGCATAGAAGTAGATGAAATTAACTCTTAAAATCGTAGCCGGACAGTCTGATAATAAGATAAGGGCAATGACCTTAAACCTATCTCAAGATTTTAATGCCTAACATTAAACCAGTGCAACACTCGCCAAAACGACGACTTACTCAGCCTGAACTAAGCTCAGACAATTTCATATCTTTCTTTATCCCAGCAGACGACAGGGACTTACATCCAATTAGTTCACAGCTGAATGAACTCCAACAAGACTTTCTAAAGCCCGTTAGTATTCTAGAGGCCTGACGACCTGTAATAGCATTAGTGATGTAACTACTCGAGTCTAGATACTTAGTCCATTGATGACTGAGAGGTTTCATAATCCAATGATCGCGTGTTCAATAGCTAGCAAGGCTATCACGCTATTTCCACCTGTAAAATTTAAGTGAACTTAAACTGATCTACTTTAAAATCTGGAAAAAAACTTGATGAAATGGTTATTGATGAAAGGTTGAGGTTGATGGGTCGCTTATTGAGAATGACTCAAGATAGATTTGCAAAACTGTCGATTATAGGGAAGCCAAAATCAAGGAAGAGAGAAGAGGAAGACCTGGAAATATTTGTCTCAGTACGAGCAACAAAGATCTGAGAACATTGAATATTTCTTGGGAAGAGTCTATAACAGTTGGAGGAAAGGTGCTTTATTTTGTTCAGAACGTTAGGAGAGAGAGAGAGAGAGAGAGAGAGATAGAGAGAGAGAGAGAGAACCATGGTCATTATTTGTAACTGAAACAAAATATACAAAATGCGCATACAACGAGACAGAACACAAATAAATGGCCGTCAGAAAGAGCACAATTGAGCTCTATCTAGCTGACTACCGGAAACACTAACACATAGTAACATAGCAACATAGGATCGTAGGAACGAAGAATGAAGGAACTGAAGACACTGATCAAACAGTCTTGCTCAAGGCAGCATTCAATCTATTAAATAAGCTTGCTATGTCCAGTCACAATCAGCTTTATGCGAATTTCCAAATTGTCAACTTCCTCTTCCCTGGCAAAATTTGCAATGCCAATTATCAAAACTAAACTAAAATTATTATTATTATGTATTTTATTTTATCAAATTTATACTGTAGCGTAAAGGGGGAAGGTCTATTAAGAGAGGTCATAGAAGGGAGAATGGAAGGAAAAAGAGGCAGAGGCAAGCCGAGATTAGGTGTCTTAGATGATTTAAAGACCCACTCATATTTTGAACTGAAGATGAAGCGGAAGACAAAGAAGAGGTGCTGCGTTATATACCATGGACCTGCCAGTAGGCAGTGCACTAAAAAGAATTTATTTTAAGGTGCTTCAGAGTTACCAGCTCTAAGTTAAAATAAGAAATTAGTCAGTTTTGAGCGGAGAGATTCTAACCAGTAACACTCTGCTTTCAATCAAACCTACAATCGTTTCCAATCATTTAAGCATATAGTTTCTAATCAACT
This sequence comes from Enchytraeus crypticus, assembly GCA_905160935.1. NCBI lineage: Eukaryota > Metazoa > Annelida > Clitellata > Enchytraeida > Enchytraeidae > Enchytraeus > Enchytraeus crypticus. The sequence goes on along the minus strand of CAJHZI010000818.1, from coordinate 313,999 downwards.
TTTTAGAAGAAAGAAAGTACATTCTTTTTCCATTCAACTTTTTTTATAAAAATTTAATTACATTCTAATTCATATGCATGTATATTGTACATGTAAGTAGCAAAGCTTAAATTGCCAAAACGACGCTTGACCAAAATTTATTAATATTTTATGCACACTCCATTCCTTCACTGCAAATATTTTATTTTCAGATTTTAAAATCTTTATGGATTTCTGGTCGAAAGGAACTTAATTGCATCCACAGAAAGCTCCGAATTCCTCTAAATTCCATTTGCCAAGTTGTAATGTCCTCAGAATAAGTGCCGATTGGGGGAAGGGAAGCGTGCTATAGTTAGTTTAGAAAAAATAACAATTTTCTTCATTCATATAGCACTTACTACTGACCATTCCAAAGCAACTTATCAATAATTTTCATAAAAGTATTTTTTATCTGACAGAATTGTTTTGCATACACTTGTGTTCGCTATAACGCGAACGGTAGACTAAATATAAGCTAATAAATTTATTTAATGTTAATTAAGTTTAACTGCTATCGTTTAACTTAATTAATTTAACTAATTTAACTCTAACGTTTCACAAACATGACTGGAGAAAATAGAACAATAGCTATCATTAAATATTTGGTATGTGGGAGCCCTGAAATTCTGAGGCCAATGAAACCAAAATCAGGGGCGCAGCTAGGCTTCGATTATATTTTATGCATTGAATGAAAAACATGAAACTTTGTTACGAAAAGGATATAAAGATCATGGAGGAACAAGTAACGCAAAATTGAAGATCAAATGTTAGATGCAGATATAGCCCTCGAATTTTGTTTTATATAGCCCTCGGTAAAAATTAGTGAGTCAGAAATCGCCTAGAGATACACTTTTGTTATTCCATAATGTTATCTGTCACAGGAAGAAGAGATGGATAGGACACATTCTAAGGGGGGAAGTCTATTAAAAGAGGTCATATAAGGATGAATGGAATGAAAAAGAGGCAGAGGCAGACCGAGATCAGGTATGTTAAATGATTTAAAGGCCCACTCATATGTGGACAGAAGAGTGGAGGGTAGGGTGATGACTATTATCATTATTTTTCGCTACAAAACTGAACCCCATACATTCGAGGAACAATTGCATTCAAATGACAGTAACTTAACTTAACTTAACTTAACATAATTATACTGGTTAAGGAGGTCACAAAGACCTTTAACACCAGTAACAACATCAATTTTTAAAAAACATTAAAAAAGTTCCCCCACCTTTTACTATTTTGTCTTCACACATATATCTCATTTTGACTATCGGTTTCAATTTAACACTGAATTTTATATGACGTTCTAGACTGCTTTTAATCATATTCCCAGTTAATTTCTCATTTATTTGATGTCACCAACGTTAATGGAGAATGGAAAAGCACGGAGGATAAAGAGCTCTACCAGAGGCAAGTTAAGAGTGGAGGAAAGATTGGCTATTCAACGGTCAAACAAGCCCCTTTGGAATCAATCCATCCCAGAAAACGAATCCAACTATCAACAACTCAACCTCAAGCCAGCTCTTCTCAATCGCAATCCACACAAAAACATAGCACTGTCTCAGAATCTGCGGATTCTGAAACCTCTGATTCTTCACCCGGGTCGTCAGCCTCTTCTTCCACGTCATCAGTGCAAATCTAAGAACCAAAGAGCAAGCACTAGAACAGCGGGTTTACTTGTACTGAAAAGCAACATTTTTACACATTAAGCACATGACGTTCTGGCAGGGTCATTATGTTCCGGTTCCAAGTCAGACGGGTGTCTGGAGACGAGTAATCTCTGAAGGAAAGAAAATGAAAAACAAAATAATTCAAAAACTTCAAGACAAAGATCCCTATTGTCTACAGTTTGATGGTAAGAGATTTAGCAAGGGGAGGAGTATCAAGTAGTGCTGCTGAAAAATATCGCAACTGAAATCAAACTCGGTATTCTTAAATGTGACAGTGGTTCCGCTGCAGCCATTCACAAGGAACTACATCAGCAACTTGATGAATATGATGTTTGGGAAAATATTCGCATGATTATCTGCAACACGACCGCAGTGAATACTGGTCGTTTTCACGGGATTGTAAAGCTAATAAAGAATGATGTCCTGAGCAAGAGCTTTCAGAAGCCACAGTATATTGGCTGTCAGCATCGTGTACTCGACATCCTTCTGAAGCATGTCATGGATTTTCTTATTCAAAAGCCAACGAGCAAACCAGAACTGAACTATTCCTACATTGACAGATTAACAGAAAACTATGCTTCTCTTCAGGCTGATTACCACCTCGTTGCGACCGATGATGTTAACACAGACGAGAACCCTGGATGGCGAGATGATTCTAAGTTCTTATATGAACTTTGTCAGGCATATCGTCATTACAAAACAACTTCAAATTGGCCTCGAATCAGCTGGAAGAAACTCCCGAATTTACATCAGGCAAGATGGAACCCGCGTGCGATATATGCTTTTATAGCATTATTTCTTATACCAGAGTGGCGTAGCATTCTCGCTCCAGCATGCGACTTCATCTAATACGAATGGGCAAATGCTTGGTTCCATTAACTTCTAATCTACAATGAAGCGTCCTTCAATGAACTGTTTACCTCAATCACAAAGATAATAATAATAACAATAACAACAATTAGAGTGCTACAGTCATCAATGACAACATCGAGCACTATTGAGACAAAATCAAGCCGGCGAGCGAAAAGAAGGACCAAAAACGGTGCAAATTCCAAAATCCAGATAATCAATCCAAATTAAAGGGAATTAAAGAAAAGGAGAATTAAAGAAAAGGAGATAAAGTTAAAAAGATAAAGTGCAAGAAGGCAATTTAGTGTTTAGATACAAATGGGTCGGTCGAGGAGTCATTAATTGACATTCCCAGATCAAACCAAAGTGCTGAATGTGCTGTAAAACTGATGGAGGAACTGCATGCAAAATCGAAACACATTGAATTTTTGAATCTAAAGTTTCATAGGAAAAAATAATTTGTAAACATTTCTTGTACATTTTTTACAGAATACTAACTGTTCTGCATCTTATTTGTTATAAAAGTTGCTTACTTATTACTACAGTATTACTCTTTTGAATACAGAAAAAAACATCATGTCCTTTTCGGGAAAAAATATTTTTTTAAATTTTTCCTTCGAAGGAAGAGGGGAACTTTTTAACAAAAAATCAAAAATACAACTTATATTCTTATATTACTCATAAAGTTTCCTCGATTGCAAGTGGTTTCATTAAAAAAAAATTTTGTCATCACCCTAGTGGAGGGGTTATATACCATGGACCTGCCAATAGACAGTGCACTAAGAGAGAGAGAGAGAGAGAGAGAGAATCTTTTCTGTAGTCATGTTGGCAAGTTTTCTGCCACTTCCGCTTTCGTTAAATTTTCTCGAAGGAAATTTTTTCAAGCGGATATTAAGTGGCCGAGCAGCCGCTACTCAGTATCGTCAAAACAGCGATTGCATGTCAGGAGAAATTACACGAGAAAACTGAATGAGATTGCAATCTCGTCTCTACCTAGAGAACTGAAGGCGCTTTCACCTCGCCATTGAGAGCTTATACGAGAACACGTCGGTCTCGATGCCGGGCTTAAGAGGGTGCATTAAGCCTCAGTCCTCATGGTCCTAGTGGGCTGCCCATATTTAGACACATCCTAGAAAAATAAGTAACTATTGAAATGAGTAACTGTTGAGTAACGATACAGTAACAGGCTGGAGTCAGTAGCGATGTCCGTAAGATACTCGACCGCGGATGAGTATGTGCGGGATCAAATCCTGGGCTCTCCCGGCATTGACATCGCTTTCGAGTGAGGAAACTGAGGTTAACATTAGCCTTATCAGCTTTGATGCACCTATCATTCTAACAGCTGAGCCGGTGGCACTATCGGTAAGATATTCTACAGTGGATCAGTAGGTGTAGGGTTCAAATCAAGTGCTCGCCACATTACTGACAGACTTTTGAAGCAGGAAACTAATGTTAATCCAGACTTTAGCCTATAAAAGTTTTGTTGAAAGTTAATGATACACACTAAAACTTTTCTCCTTTAGTTTATACCTAAACATATCATGGCTTAAGAAAATGTGGCTTCTAAAGTGGTTTCAATTCGTCTCATTTTCAGCTTTGTGGCCGCTTACTATGCATATTTACGGTTTCACGGTCTATTTTTATTGCCGTAGACGAAACACGATGAATATATCCTGTAAGTATGCATTGTATTTATACAATTGTTTGAGATTAGATGGCGACAACATTTGTAAACACAATAATAAATATAGTGAAGGGAAGCCTTAATTAGGAGCCACGCATCACCTGCTGACGAATTCTAAACTAAACTAATTATAACGCCGTTAGATTCTTTAATCACTCCCTGTAATTCAAGCTGCGGAAAGAAAAGAATTGTTACCTGCTTTGCGTTTACGCATTAAAAACGCGTTGTCATAGCAACGTGCATATGCAGAAAACACTTTATAGCGCGGTATTTATTATAATTATTTACAAATTAACCATGCATTATGAATAAGATGCTATGATTTAGTTTCGAATCCTGCGGTCTAAGCCAATCATAGCAAAATTCAATATGCATGTAGAGAATTTCTAACACCAGTCCAAGAAAGCTAAATTAATTCTGCACTGAGAGGCCAGGCTTAACGTCAGTTTCCTTCTCGAATAGCACGTCAATTACATGAAGAGCATACATGACAGTTGCTGCATAATATAGTTTATTAGCATACTTTAATACTCGATTTTAACAAATAGCTGTTTTCTGCATAGCTATCCATGTAAACTCTCCACAATCTCGAAATTTACCAAATGAAATATTTACCGTGATACAATGCTTCATGTTTTAGCAGTAGGGATAAACTCTACACTTACAACCAACATCCGTAGTGACTTCCTGTTAGAGGATATTATTAGTTCACCTCTCAATCTCTCCAGACGATATGACTCACTCTTTCTTTATTCATTGTCCACATCTCTCTTCTGAGAGTGCCGAATATCTTCCTCTATTCTATTCATGTGAAATATCTAACTACATCAAGATCTGCAAGTCGCATATTACCACAAGTGCAGTTAACGGTTGATCATTAACATATATAGTAACCGTTAAGGGGCGACTAAGCTAGAACTGAGTGAGGTATCTAGAAAGCACCTCAGAAGCCATATTTTTCTCAAGCTATAAGCTACATAGATTTATTGCATGTATAGAGCAATGCCATTTGTAATAAAGAGATTAACGTTAGAGCTAAGGAGTGCTTTTACGGAGCTGCTTGAAGACCACTCCTAGTATTTATATTAATCATGGACCTGCCACTTGGCAAACTACTAGAAAGGAATATCTTCTCTTTCTCTCTATTTACCTTTGCATCATATTAATATAGTTAATCATTAAGGCCTTTGATGGCATCATGATGAAATTTCAGGTGAAATAGAAAATTTAACTAAAATGTCATCAATCAATAGCGAATTAGTTTTCTTATCTTCCTGAGTCAAGGAGAATTATCCGACAAAATTCCCTATAGTGTTACGATTTCCAATTGCCTATCTGACGCGAAGACAATCAAAACTTCAACTGACAAATATCTCTTTCAAGCTCACATTTAAAATTGCTTGTAATTGCAACTGCTCTAATTCTTTCAAACAATCACGCGAAACATAAGCCTATATTATGGTGAAAACTCGTACAGTAGTTACGAATAATCGCATAGTAGTTAGCCGAATAATTCGGCAACATCAATCGAGCAGCACAGCATGTCCCACTAATGTGACCATGTTACCTGAATATGTTTATCATTCCTGTGCTAGAACATGCTATTTGTTAGCTGAGCTAGTGACGACATCGGTCAGTTGTCCAGTCTGCGGATCAATAGGTGCAAGGATAAAATATGCTCCCCATGTCACTACCGTGCATTCGAGACAAGATACAGACGTTAACCTTGACTTAAGCTTTACTCTATTTACAATGATATACATATTGTATGTAACATAGCTACGCGTTTGCAGCAGAATGTCTCAATATCGTAATGATTAGAGACGTCAGGTAACGTCATGAAATTTTAAATGATAGATCGTCCGAGCTGATCTGAGAGTAAAATCTGAGTAAAGTAAAAAAGTAAACACGCATTGTAGTGAAACGATCAACTATGTTGATATCTATCACTTTTTAATAACACATGTTTAAATCGTTAGGCAATTTATTCTATTTTCCGTGTAACCAGTCCAGTGAATGTCCGAGAGTGTACTCTCAGATCAGCGCGGCTGGGATTCGAACCCACGAGGTTTCAATTCACCTCAGGATCTGTCATTTAAAACTTCATGACGTTACACCTACGCTATTATGACATTCCAATGTTTATAACGCTTGAGGACTGTTTATAGCGGAAAATTGAATAAATCACCTAACGGCTTTAACATGTGGTACTAAAAGTGATTGGTAAAGCTGGTAAAGCTAAGGTTAACGTCACTTTCCTCGCTCGAAAGCGTTGTCAGTGACAGGCGAGCCCGGGATTTGAACCCCGCACATACTGATCCGCGGTCGAGTACCTTACCGACTTCGCCACTGGCTCCATTGATATCAACATCGTTGATCAATTCTCTATGATGCCTGTTATTTATTTATTTTATTTTATTTTACTTGAGGGCAATCCATTACAACAAAACCTTGGGTCACGATAGTGAAACCAACGATAACATGAGAAATAATATCCTCAAAGCAAACAAATATTTTATCTTTCAAAAATCGTTGGTTCAACATTTTTCTTGACCGGCATCAAGAATGCGTCTAGTGAACGCCTAGTGTTCGCCGGTCAGCCTATCTACGAAGCCAATTCTTAGAATATAATTGTCTTGTGTCGCTGCAGAGTCCGCAAGGCGTCACCTGTCTAAGCTTCTCTTCCTGTCTAATCAGTGGCCTTTCTCTCGAGCCACTCTCAGCTTTAGACCACAACAGAGAGTTCCGTGTGTCAAGAAATAGTTATATAACGATCCAAAATAAATAAATAAAACTCCTGCAACTACTAGGAACTGTCTAGTTCATAGCAGTTTTGGATAATATTCTGGCGGTTATCGATTCGACATTCAGCCTAGCGGTACGGAAGGAGAAAGTAGACTTTCTTGATATTAAAATAGTCCGTAATTTAAATAAAATTTGGGTGTAAAAGATAAAATAGGTTAGCGATCACATGCAGTAACAGATTATAACTATAGCCTACTATTCATATTATGTATCAGAAAGCTATCAATGAAGTTAATCCTAAGTCCTAACCTATACTTTCATATCACATGGATACCCTGAGAGGCGGTGTGACATAGTTTTGAATAGAAGATCTCCTGCTTGTGCGGTCAGCGTGCTATATATTCACCAATCAAATTATAGCTCTCTTAATGTCGAAGTTTTGCAGAACTTTTGCTGTCAACCTTTAAAGTCTCACTCAGACGACAAACGCACTACACCGCTCTCTCAGGACTTCCTGACGCCTCTGTAATGTGAATGAAATCCCTCTGTTAGTCATTCCCGTTATATTACTTCTCCTGAACACAGGTTAGCGTCATCGCTATTTCTGTTTATCTTTTGTAGTAAGAGAGCAAACAAAAGTTTCCTTTTAACAGTTATATTCTTTTTTCTGCTTGAACTACTTTTACTTATCAAGCAGGTATATTTCTTTGCTACTTGACCTATTTTATTTTATGTTTAAATACTGGTGAAGATGTTTATTAGGGTCACTAGCAGTCAATTGATGGTTCAAAAATTTACTGATAGTTCGATTTCTGGGCGCTTTGATGACTGCTCGAAATTAACTCACAACACTGCAACACACCAGAAGGGAACAGAATAAATAATTTCATATCATTTTCTCTCTTCTTTCTTTCTTTCTTTCTTACTTTCTTTCTCTCTCTCTCTCTATCTCTCTCTTTCTATCTCTTTCTCTCTCTCTGTTACTCTCTAGTGCTATGGTAAATTATATGACCAGGATACAAATTCTTACACAGATTATACTTATGCAATCAATAAAGAGCACACCACCTAGCATCAAGTTTCATGGTATCATCCAGTCTTTATCGGATGCTATTCTTATTCCTGTGCTTGACAGAATGACTTGCGTGTTGTTCTCAGGTCCATTTATCTGTTCAGTAAAACTTCTTTTTAATTCTATTTCTGTTTCGCTATCTCTTTTTCTGTTCTGTAAAGCCATCAGATATGTTCTACTCAGAAATGACAAAATAAGAGAAACACAACAAGTAACGCTACTAAAATATTTTCATATTCTTCGCCATTTCTAACATACTTTCTAAGCCAGCTTAATTACTTGCAATCCAAAATATTGTAACTTCTTCTTTGGTATAAAACTTGCCCAAAAGCCAACCTCACCCTTTATCAGTGTTCTATAAGTTGTTTCAGTTCTGAAATTTACATCAGATTACATCAACGCACAACAGGCATTGAGTTACTGCGATGATTTAGTGTAAAATTTAAATTAATTTTTCAGCCTCGTATTCCGTCGGGAAATATTGAATTTATTTCATTCGTTTTCAGAAAAGCGACAGCAACAGTAACAAGAAAAGCAAGAGCAACTGTTGCATGGATGATAACTGGAAGAGCAAATGTAGCATGGAGCATAACTTGAATAAGTGGAATTGCTGCAATCCATTATAAGGTAGCAATTCTTGCGACACTAAAGCTTCAATAAAAACAGCTTCATTTTTCGCCTTCTACGCGTAATTTTAAACTAATTTTTAGTCGCATGGTTACATACATGACAATCACCTGTGTTTACGAAGTTTCCTTTCTTAATTTCTACTTTCTTGGTGCTCGTTGTTTACTCCTTTCTCTCTATGGTTATTAGTAACCGCTGACTTGATATCGAACTAATATCGGATATAAGAATAACCTTCCAGCACCCTGGGATTTTTTAATTTAAAAATACCAACACTCGGTAATCCAGGATGGTCACCCGTTCATGTACTAACCGAGCTACATAAGAGGTGTTGTTGGAGGAGACAGCATATTACAGTTTTATTTAATATCTCCCTTGACGAAGACATTTAGTTTTCGATCAGTCGGTGTTCATATTTATCATAAAAGAATTTTTAGCATCAAATATAATTATTCAGCTCAGGTTCTATGTCTCAGTTTGTCTCCTTCCTCCCTTCGCTATCTCTCTCTCTCTCTCTCTCTCTCTCTCTCTCTCAATTTCTTGCACAGTACGGTAGGCCTAGTGCTGAATGCGGAAACAAAAAGCAGAATAATTGATCCTCCAGAAGATATTACTGGAATTCTTAGCGGTCATACTCTAGCGACTAATCGTTTCAACGAAAGAAAATTACTGCTTTCAGCAGTTAGTGCTTTGCCAATCCACAGCGTTACATTGAAGTATTCATTATAGAACGCAATTGCTATTGATCGAGCTGCTCTGCGGAGCTATTACTATACATGTATTCTAATTTGATTTCAGCTTAGCATTGACATTAGCCTACATCATTTATATTTTGCAGTCTTCATTCTGACTGTATAAAAATGCATGAAATCATTACTTCAAAAAATGTTGAGATGAGTTTGACTCCACCTTAAATCACTAAATGTCATCGACTTGGCGCCCACGGGCAGGTACAACCCGACGAGTAGCCGAGGCATAACCGAAGGTGGGGAACTAAGCAATGAGAGAGTGAGTGATGCTCTGTTATTTCACCAGGTATTTTTCAATGGTTATTCATCTCATTCCCCGTGTTGTGCTCGGGTGTGGTTGGACCACTTCAGAATAGGGCAACTGCAAACAATCTGCCGCGTGTACGTAAGAGGCGACTAAAGGCAGGCGCTGAGGATGGCAAGAGGGGACCCACCTCACCATGAAATATTTTCCCCCAGGATTAAATGGTAATTAATCCACCTAACTGAGGAAGGCAACGGGAAACCACCTCAGGAGTTATAATTTTCCCAAGCCATAGGCTGCATAAGGTATGAATGAGGCTTAGCCTTTGTGAAGGGATTAACTTGTTAATCTAAAGAGTGCTCTTATGGAGCGAGAAAGCAGACTTTGAGTATGAATATGTACCTTGAACCTGCCACTTGGCAGTGCACTGAAGAAGAAGAAGATTCATCTCATACTGCACTGCCGGTATCAGTAGTTATTTGACGTGCCTATTGGAGAGGAACCGGAAGTTAAATTCTTATTAATTGATTGATTGATTGATTGGTTGTGTTAGTAACCAAGAGAATGGTCCATGAAAAAATTTTACCACGCAAGGAAACGAACGCATAATTCCGTGATGCGTACGCATAATTCATAGTTTCATAGTTTTTTATGTAACAAGTTTTCTTTATAGTTTTGTGCACAGGTTCTCTTCAGTAAAAACTTCAATATAACTGATATCCATGAATTGACATTATTTGTTTGAACAGAAACAGGTCGTAAGTGTGAAAGCGGTGTCGAATGTTATAGGGTTTATCTAAAGTATTTTTATGTAACAAGTTTTCTTTATAGTTTTGTGCACAGGTTCTCTTCAGTAAAAACTTCAATATAACTGATATCCATGAATTGACATTATTTGTTTGAACAGAAACAGGTCGTAAGTGTGAAAGCGGTGTCGAATGTGATAGGGTTTATCTAAAGTATTTTTAAGTTGCTGTACGATATTTCCGACTAATTTAAATTTTACACATCCCTGAAGTTTAACCAATTGAATTAAATTGAATCATATAGTAAAATGTAACCATATCGCTCTATATGTGATATAAAAAATTATACTTAATTGATGAATTTATTTAATCAATTATTAAAATAGCCCCGTGTTGTGTCTAGTTTATTTAACCAACCGGTGACTGCACGTGTCGTAGAAGGCGACTAAAGCACTAAGATACAAAGCAACGTCAGAAAGGGCATTATGAACGGCTCCAAAAATTGCAATAAAATTTTCGAAAATGAATTGAACAATATGGGTTTGACTGATGATATGGTAAAAGACAGAGAGGAGTGGAGAATTTCTATCGTTTCCCGGCCCTAATTAAAGTGCGAGTAAATGAAAGATCATGATGATGATGTTGAATTTATTGTACATCATTTATGTTAATAGTGTCTGCAGAAGTTTTAAAGCACTCATGAGTTTTATAAGCAAACTAAATAGGCCTAGGCCAATGAACATTTTGAATTATACTTCTTCTACATTCGTTTCTTAGACCATCTGTGTCTCAAGAAAAATCGTCATATCGAATAGAAATCTGTTATAAATGTTGTGCTTTGCAGAGCCGTGGCGTGGCCGGGGTCCAATATCTTGGAGGAAGCTCTTTAGTCTTTTTTGGGAGGGACACTGTGGGGGGGGGGATCACACACTTGATACAATGTGTGCAATTAAATTTTGAGCTTAATAAACAATTTAAACGATACCTTGGGGCACACACGACCCCCATGCTCCCCCGCTACGCTACTGAGAGAGAGAGAGAGAGAGAGAGAGAGAGCGAAAGAGAGACAGACGGACAGAGAGAGTATATGTTTATTTCGACGACAATATCAGAGTAAAATCGCATACATACAAATTGTACAAAAAGAGAAATAAAAGTACAAGCTTACAACAAACATAATGAATGATGCACTAATATATAGGGGTTTGAGTGCACTCATAGCATAACCATGTACCAGGCAAATCATCACATCGAAAAGAATCTGCTACAAATGTTGTACCAGACATAGAGGATTTGCATGCATTTATGATGCCATGTATCAAGCCAATTGCTATACTCTTAGCTTGATTCAACAGTATTTCCAATGATGTTTGTCATGCAGCGTAAATAATAGATCTAGCAGCGAGTACGTACATAGGATTCGACGTGTTCCAGTAGATAGGGGCCAGACTGACCGCTGCGCACCAATCCATCTTCTGCACTGACAACCATAATATGATGTGACCGATCCAGCTTACATACGCCGTCCTATCCATCGAGTCTTCATGCAACACACAGACTTAGCGGTTATAAAGATAGATTGAATCCTGAGGATCAACCGTCGTGGTTTGACATTTCTTTCCTGAGGATTTTATATTTTAAATATTCTTGAAGTTCAATGATCCTAAATGTCAAATTTTAATCCACATGTACAGATTGACTATCTTTAAAATAGATCAACGCAAATGAACCAACAATTCTGTATTTAATTTTGATAATAATTAAAAATTCTCTGAAAAACACATCTATTTAATTATTAAAACAGTGAAACACAAAGTTGATTTGACATTTGTTTCATATACTAATATAAATGTTAGAAAAGTGGGTCTAAAAGGAGCACGTGACTTCAACTATATTTATTAATGTTTACACGTAAAAATGCAAATTTATTTAATATCATAATTATTTTAATTTGTGCAATTACGGGAATATACTTTACCTGATTCTAGTTAGCGCAGTCAACTGAAATCACTAGTTGTATATCTAAAATAAATACTTTACATTAACAATCGTTAGTCTATAATGATGTTACCAACCAATCAGTCATCAGTAATGATGAAACTAACTTCGGATAATTGTCTCACTAACGATTATAGCAATATTATAACAATATTATAACTATATTATAACTATATTATAACTATATTATAACTATATTATAACTATATTATAACTATATTATAACTATATTATAACGATTCTAACGATTAGTAACGATTATAAATGGGGCTATGTCTAAAATGGCTCAATTAATTGCAGTTAGGCAATAATCGTTATAATCGTCACATAAAAGTTAGACCTGCGAAAGTTTGGATGATCGACTCTGAACTGCTAGGTATTATAGGGAAAATCCTGGAGAGACAGGATTTAAACACGTGGTATTAGGAGTGATATATCTTATCATCTATGATGATTTCACTAAACTCTATTGTACACGCTTTATAGACAATTCTAAAGTTCTCTATTTGTTGTACATGTTGGCCTATATAAGTTTATAGGATATGCTCAATAGCCTATTTCGATGATGCACATTTATCTACTTCACTATATATTGTTATTAATTAACTTTTAGTTATTAATTTAAAATTACTAATATATCAAAGATTTAACAAATTTCTCACGAAGTATTATTATACATTTATAATTATATATTTAGGTTATCTTTATTTCTAAGCTATAGAATCCCGACCAGGCTTAAATTGTAAACTACTGTTATATTATAGGCACTAAAGAATGATAGCATTACTACAAGATCGAGTTGCTAAACTTAAACATCGCTATTTGTCACTATAAATTACAAATATCATAAAGACTAAGTTACAAATCCTTGAAAATATTATCACAGAAGAATAACTGCACTAACAGTGCCTAACAACGTACATTACATTAGAAACATGAAGACGATGTCTACAACAGCTACTGTGAAATATGACAAAAGTCTACCAGTCAACAACTCGGCTTGCACTAACACGGTGCTCTATCAATAATGCGTCAAGTAAATCCGTTGAATCGCTTTATGACATCTGATCGCTGGAAATACTTGAGACATTCTATGACACAGCGCCGTCCACCTCTCTCTCTCATTGGTCAGCTCATAGCTCTGTGGAGCCCTCTGTCCACACACTGCATAGCAAACTAATCACTATTCATTAACATTATTATTAATATTATTTTTATTATATTATTATTATTATTATTATTTTAACGAATGGAAAAGTCTCAAAAAGGGAATTGACGGATGGATGATATGATGTAGGACAGAGAGAATTTGAGACAGTCTATTCGTATCCCGACCTTAGTTAAACTGCAATTCAGGGGAAGATGATGACGATGATTATTATTAACAATATTATTACTATTAATAATATTATTATTATTATCATTGATTTATTATTTATTTATTATTTTCATTTTTATTTAGTAAATAGGAACATCAAAAAGGGTCAAAACACCTGTACAGTTCACAAACAACACCTGCAACAAGTAAAACACAAACTAATATTAACTATGATGAACTTAAGTGAAAAAAATTAAGAATTAAGGTTAACATAACTAATGATAATATGTATACTCATACAACCTGATATTCAAGGGCATAGCGAAAAGTGAAATAAGAAAGGTAATCTAAGAATAAGGTTGTTACGTGTGCCTTAGTTACTGTACCTTAGTTACTGAACCTCAGTTACTGTACCTCAGTTACTGTACCTTAGTTACTGTACATCAGCTACTGTACTTCAGTTACTGGATCTCAGTTACTGTACCTCAGTTACTGTACCATAGTTACTGTACCATAGTTACTGTACCTTAGTTACTGTACCTCAGCTACTGTACCTCAGTTACTGTACCTCAGTTACTGTACCATAGTTACTGTACCTTAGTTACTGTACCTCAGTTACTGTACCTCAGTTACTGTACCATAGTTACTGTACCTTAGTTACTGTACCTCAGCTACTGTACCTCAGTTGCTGTACCTCAGTTACTGTACCATAGTTACTGTACCTTAGTTACTGTACCTCAGTTACTGTACCTCAGTTACTGTACCATAGTTACTGTGCATCAGTTACTGAGTAAATATATCTTTGGACTGGTTTTCTGGATTTTGGAATTGTGAGCCTTTTTGGATCTTCTTGTACTCACTGGCTTGGATTTGTTACAATAGTGCTCGCTGATGTGATAGTTTTCAGTACGACAGTCACACTCAAGTTGTCTTTATTATTACCATAGATTATTACCACAGCATAGTGGACGTGAGGGATTGGTCGTAACCAAAGCTTAAGTTGACTACAAAGTTGAGCTGAATAAAGTACATAAGCTTCAATAAGTAGGCCTGTAGATAAAGTAAATTTGGCAACAAATATGAAGAAATATTTAGAACCAAATGTGAACCAAAAGTGATGAAATAATATTTTAAAATAAATTGGTACATGAAAATGCGGTTTCTTTTAACAACTTTGATTTTTTTTCAGAGAAATGCGTGTAAACTATGAAAGTGTGTGAAGTTAACGCAAGTGATTTGACATGTTTGAACGGAAATTGATGTCAAAAATGAATTAAATGCAGTAGGCCTAGAATTTTTGAATGAATTAAAAATAAAAGACTGATGACCAGTCACCGGCACATCTTCAAGGCAGGAAACTTACCTTAAAGTACGAAGAACTCTCTTAGTTTAAAAATGTAAAAACTAAATAATTCAAATTACATATAATAAAATAGAATGAGGAGATACAACGATGGTTACATAAAGAACGACAGAGCTATAAGGAAACTGCTATGGACACGTACGAGTAGCGATATCAAGTGGAAGCAATCTATCTAAAGCCGTGGCAATCCTGATTGCTTCAATCAGAGTCATTACATGTGGAGTCACATGTGGATTGCATGCACTGGAAGAGATAGCGGCCTAGACTTGCGATTTGTTGTGGCTATTCTAGGTTTAAATGTGGGGAACGTAACCCCCACCCACAAATATTCAACTGGCCCTTTGAATTTAGTATTCATAGTTTCATTTTTACGCTTCCGATAACCTGAGTATACAATATAGTTAGAATTAACTACAATGTCTCAATAGCGCGGTGGTTAGACTCGTCAGGTAGCTTCATTAAATTTAACATGACAGATCTTAAGGTGAATTGAACTCTCGTGGATTCGAATCAATTCCGCGCTGATCTGAGAACAAATTCTCTGACATTCACTGGACTGGTTACACGGAAATGGACTAAATTGCCTAACGGTTTAAGCATGTGCTTTTATATTATAAGTGATAGATATCAACATAGTTGATCATTTCACTTTAAGGCGTGATATTTATTTATTTTAAATATGTCCATGACCCATGAGTAGTATGTAACTCACAGTAGTATGTATAGTAGTATGTATTCGCCACCGCCCATGCAAAGCTTTTCATCTTCATTGACTCATATCTACTTTCACTCTAGAAAGTTCTACAAACTTTAAATCGTTAGATTTCATTAAAATAAGCTTCTTACTCATCCCAAGTGTCTTTCACTATAACTGCTTAAGCTGAATGAATTTTAACCAGCACACGATGCTTCTATTAAGATATTTGCGTAGAGTCTACAAGAGATGCCCCTGACATTGCCTTATGGCAAGGAACCGGAAATTTTTATTGATTGAAATGTCACAATAAAGTGGTATCAGAGACAACGCGCTCAAATAAACAAATAAACAAATAAATCAAATAAACAAATAAAGACAAAGAGTTAAATAATTACTCAAAAATTTATAATCCAATATTAATTAAATTGAAATGAACATCCGTTATGATATGTATTTCACTAAATAGCACGTGCTTATATAGTTAGATATTTTATAATCAATTGACAATGCTACAGGTGTGGTAAATGTCTGAGACTTTACTCTCTGGTGAATTAAGCTTGTCCGAGAATCGAACCCACTATCTCAGCAACTATTTAAAGATTTATGATGTTAGCAGACGCTCTGCGTACTGATCTATTTACGTAGCTGAGACGTCAATATTTTAATATAGAATAAAGAAATATTATTTTTTACATTAATTTAGTGATTCATTTAGCATCATATAATCATAATTAGATTTTAAGAAAAGCAGCTATCAAGTACATAAACTATTAAAGATTAAATTAGCAGCAAAAACAATCAACATATTACAGCGGATCGTGTTCTTAAACGTAAGTGTAATAAAAAATGAAAATCTCAAAATGTAGTTTTTAGTTTTAACGATTTGATTGAGTTATTTTCGGTTGGTATGCGTAGTATTATCATTGGTCGTCTCTTAATTCCCAGGGGCGTTCGGTGTTTGATTGTTAAGTTTTCTAAAAATAACACATCGTCATCATCTTCCCTTAAATCCCAGTTTAACTAGGGTCGGGATACGAATAGACCTCCAATTCTAAAGACTTTTGAAGTTTTTTCACTCGGTTAAACGTTGCAGCAATTTCTGGAGCCTAGTCGCTCACCAACCGAATGCCCTTTTTGAAGTTGGTTCATATTTGGTTTTTATGTCGCCTTCTATGACACGTACATATTTAAACGGTTGGTATGTTCTTCAAGGAACCCGGACACAACACGGGGTATTTCTAACACAAGAACGTAAGTTTCACTCTACCAAACTGGCATGTCAAACAAAAGTGCATACTTGTATCCGCAATCAACTTTCACGCTCACTAATGAATATTTAAGAACTGCATAAGTAGGCTTATTAAAAGAAATCATAAGGTGTGGTGTACAAATAATTTCACATTGTAAAACTCTATAAATACTGTATATTATAATGGTAATTTTCGACTTTCAATACACGCTTTCCAAAAATACACTGTAGTACATGCGTGAGTCTTTACATATAATTTTTCTAGGGTACTTCACTCAAGGGTCTATGAACCAGTACAGTGCACATACCATATTCACTTGTTCATAAGCTTAATTGCAAGTCTTGGTACTAGACCATTGTATCTTATTGTACATTCTTAAAATTGCAATGAACAAGTCTAGGGTAACTCTTTGATCTCCCCTTTCCCACTGGTTTCTAATGGAATCCCTACTACACAAGTATTGCTCAGCAAACACCTGCATAAACGTCTCTTACATTCAAATTGAACATTAAGCTGAGCTAATGTTTTTATGTTAACATAACTGACCGCTTTGACCGCGACCATTGGAAAGAGTTTATGGCACCAGACAGCGGAGGCTGGGTAAGAGTCGAGCGGCAGGCAAGCAGTCGTGTTGGGTAATTAGCACAGCGACGTGTGACTACATCAAACAACACAGGGATCTCTTCAACACCTCTCTCGTGGAAACATCCGACATTTCTCTCGTGTTCCCTTGAATTTCCTGCCAGTGGTTTTGAACAAATCGTTACAAAAACTTTGTTCTTGATGTATGGACGCCTGCTGAAGTATGGATCTTCTGGTAAATATTAGACTATCGTAAAATTTATAGACACGCGTAGGAACGGTAGGAAATAGTCATTAGAGAAATAGTAATGGTGTTCTGCATAAGTTATAATAGAGCGTCATTAAGATTTGATTTATCCTGTAATGTAATATGTGCATTTTTATGATACCTACTCTCACTCTCTATCCCTCTCTTTATCAATGACGTAGCAAAGTAGGCCTATAGAAAAGCTCAGTGCATTGCAATTCCTAAATACGACATTCTTCGTTTGTTATAATTGAATAACGCAATAAATGAACAAACATCCATCAACTTATTTGTAGAAAAGTTATAGTGACTAGACTAGATGTTGTTGTTGTTATTGTTGTGTATCATGAACTGGTCTTATTTACATGGGTCTTATTGATGCATATCAGATATATATATATATATATATATATATATATATATATAGAGAGAGAGAGAGAGAGAGAGAGAGAGAGAGAGAGTATATATATATATATATATATATATATATATATATATATATATATATATATATATATATTCTCACATATATTTATTAGAGATATATAAATAAACTGTATATATTTATTTATAGAATATATTGACTTCTCCAAGGCATTTGATTCCATAAGCCATAATAAGTTGATCCATAAACTGTTAGCCTATGGTGTGACCGGAAATTTAATAAAATGGCTTTTGTCCTTTTTAACGGGAACACTTCAGACAGTTAGAATAGGAAGATGCTATTCGGACTGGTATACCGTTGACAGCGGAGTTCCCCAAGGCAGTGTTCTGGGGCCAGTCCTATTCCTTATTTATATTAATGATATAAGCTCCTGCTGTCCTGAACTGAACTCCATTTTCTTATTTGCTGATGATGCAAAGTGCTTCACCACAATAAATTCTCTTTCCGATTGTGAAAACTTTTCAAAGTCTCTTGATTCTCTCTGTAGTTGGTCTAACCGTTGGCTGCTTAGCCTTGCAGTAGAAAAGTGCCAGGTGATCTCCTACTCTTTCCAAAAAAATATAACATATAATTTTAATTACAATCTAAATTCTGTAGCTTTATCTAAATCAAAAGATGTGACTGACCTGGGAGTGAGGTTTACAAGCGACTTATCGTTTTGTTCACATATAAAAGATATTTTAAATAAAGCAAGAAAAGGGCTTCAATAATTGTGCATTGCTTTAAATCCACAAATCATGTGCTATTATTTAAAGCGTTCACAGTTTTGTGCGCCCGATTCTCGAGTATTGTTCTAATCTATGGTCTCCGTACAGAAAATGTGATATTGTTCTGATAGAATCAATTCAGAAAAGATTCACTAAACGGCTAAGTGACATGATAGGATTGCAATATTCGGAGAGATTAAAAGTCTTGGCTTTCGAATCTTTAGAGCAACGAAGGTTTAAATCTGACCTGTATTTGTACTATAAAATTATCACTGGATTGGTTGACCTACCTATTGATGAGTTTTTTGTTTTCAAAAACGGGGTTACAAGAAATAATGGTTCAAGTTTAAACATCAATAAATTTTATTTTAATACTTACCCTCAAATGTTGTAAAAATGCGTCTACCCTAAACTCATTTAATAAGTGTCTGGAGGGTATTGATGCCATATTTTTAACAATTATGCTGGTTGCTTCATGTATGCTGCTTATATTATACTACTATCTGCTTCTGTGTTAGATCTGCAACTTATGTTAAACATATGTTGTAACATAGCTAAAGACATAACATAATATTTAATCCTGTAAAGTGAAATGTCTATTTGTAGGACCTGATTAGAATATTGCACCTTCTAAACTACTCATTAATAATAGTGAACTGCAGTGGGCAAGTAAACTTAAGTATTTAGGCATTGTTTTTGAATCGGGTAAATCTCTTTCTGTGGATCTATCTGAATGCAGAAGGAAGTTTTTCGCAATTGTTAATATGATATTAAATAAAGCTAAATCATGTAATGAAGTGGTTAAGTTACATCTTTTGGAGAGTCATTGCTTACCTATTCTATTATATTGTATTGAATCAATTAACTTAAATACCTCTCAGTTAAATCTACTAAATAGTTGGTGGAACTCTATATATAGGACTCTTTTTTGGATATAATAAATGGGAATCAGTTAAGGAACTTACACATAATTTGGGGAGAATTGATTTAAAAAGTACTGTGCAACAAAGAAAACTATTGTTCATAAGGAAATGTCTAAGTGATTACTGCAGCAATTCTAATGAATACGTGTTTAGCATTATGTTAAATTTTGCAAATAGACCTTACTGCTATTCTCTCTGTGTTAATAACTCCTGTGACATTGGTTGGTCAGTTTTATCCGTTAAGGAAGCTGTTCCTAGAAAATTTGTTAGCAGTGTGGAACAGTCACTCTTGAATGCTTCACTGATAGTTTAACATCGTTTCACTCTCAGACACTTGTTTGCATCTGCATTGGCTGCGTGTTGTGTATGTTTTGCACATATTTGTAATTTCTTTCTTTATGCTTTGTCTATTCACGAATAAATTAATTAATTAATGTAAGCAAATACCTAAAGAGTTAAAGTGATTGCTTTATATAATTCTTTTATCTTCTGTATTTTCTTTTTTCTATCAAAGAATCTAACTCTTAACTGTCGTAACTATTCTAGTGCTTTACCGTTTTTATAATATTGTATGTGAAGATTAATGAACCTAATTAATAATTAATGGAAATATTTGTACTTTTTATTTTTATTTTATTTAAATTCGGAATATGCAAGTTGCCACTTGTGGGCCTTTATTTCCGTTCATGCGCTCTAACTGTCTATTGTGTATGCCAATGTGATATCATGTGCGTATGATAAATAAATAAATAATATATATATATATATATATATATATATATATATACATGTATATATATATTCTATATATTCGCCTGTATATGTATACTATATTATATATATATATATATATATATATATATATATATATATATATATATATATATATATATATATATATATATATACCTACATAAATGGAAAGAGATATAATGAGAAAAAATACCGAAGACTATAGCAGTTAGCTATACTCCAACAATCGATGCCTTACATATTTTCCTCACAACTCTCCCTCCCCTCCCACCCTTTCTTCCACCCTCCCCTCACCCCGGTATTTCTCAGTAGCTATAAATCTGAGCCAGCACCCACTAGCGCTGTTAGTATATCTACACTGCTCAATTAGATGGCAAACTGCCGTCATTAAAGCAGAGAAGTGGCTTCAGTAAATACGAGAGGCGCCGATATTTGCACCTAGGCGAGCAGATGATCGTAAAGTCTGCACCAAGCTTGACCACTCAGTTGTGACAGCGAGAACTTTAACTGTGGCTTCGAGATGCAATGTTGTAACAATGTTGTATGTGAGAAAGGATAAGCAAATGAGTTGGGATAACTCTACAGTTAACAGCTACTCGACAGAAGCTTAATAAAATTATGTTACGACTAAGTTCTAAGTTTATAATATAAACATGCAGAGTAATAGCAGAGAGAGAGAAAGAAAGAGAGAGAGAGAGACAGGGAGATAAGAGAGAACGCCAAAAAGAACGAGAAAGAGAGAGGAGGAAGAGAGAGGGGGGGAGGAGGGTAGACTGAGGAAGAAATAGAAGGAGAGGGGTAGAGACAGTCTGAGAGAGAAGTAGAAGTAGAGCGATACTGACAGAGTGTGAAATAGAGAAGCGAGAGGGAGAAATAGAGAGCGAAAGAAAGAGAGAGAGAGAGTTATAGAGAGAAAGAGAGAGAGAGAGAAAGAAAAATAAAAGAGAAGGTGAGAGATAGAAAGAGAGAGCCGCTAAGATAAAATAACGTTGAGTACTTTAGAATTGTATAACGGTTATATTTAAGGTAACACATCCACAAAGTGACTTTGTCATTGGCTACGGTTGTGTAATAGTTGCATCATGATTTCTACGCTAACTGAACCGGTATAGGTGGATAAGTGACGACTCAAGCGGTGTCACTAATGAATGAATTTCAGCATGAACGACAATTCGTATTGAGCGCAAGAGGCTCTCTTACCGCTTCATATAAGATAATAATTTATGACCACACTGAATATAGACATCTCAATTAATATCAAATACATAGATCAATGTTTTACTTACATTATGTGACAATTCTGGCTAGAGTTACCCGAGTGGTAGTCATTTATTTATGTTAATTTAGCATGATTTAACATACTTTCATAATAGTTTCATTTGATAGGCCTACGATCAAGATCAAATCAAGACTATAAAATTGAGAGACCTCCTGAACTGCAATATAGGTCAGAGTGATACATATTCCGATTTACAGCTAAGAACGTAGGCCTCAGACATCATGATATGTACAATAACATTTAATTTTGCTGATTATAAAAATTTATCTCTCAATAAATTAATAAAATAAATTAATAGCAGTCGTCTGTCAAGCAGAGTAGTTACAGAATATTAGCATACTAGAAAAATCATTGGTATATATGACTCCACAGAAAATCTATATACGATGGTAGGCCTATAGACAGTGGCGGATCCAGGGGGGCCCAGCCCCCCCCCCCTCCTTAGGTCTGCCGATAAAAAATTTTAAACTATATTTTCATTATTTCTAAAACAATTTCGATGTGTAAATATGTTAGTAATGACAGTGGTTAGGGGGGGGGGGGCAGGGGTGGAGGGTATGATAGGGTATAGTTTCATTGTTTCTAAGGCAATTTCGATATGTAAATATGTTAGCAGTGGCAGTGGTTAGGGGGGCCGGGTGTGGGGTGGTACGACAGGGAACTCACTTCGAATGGCTCGATTTTTTTCTAGGATATACTAGAAGCCCTGTATAATGGAAGGAGGTCCAAAAATGTTGACCGTTTCACTAGCTCTCAATTTTCACTTGAACCTATGCATTGGAGGAAAAAAGGGTATAAGTAAAAAATCTGAACTCTGCCCTATAGCAGTGGTGCAAACAGCCTTGGATGGGAGGGGTTAAGCTCCCTCCCGCCACCACAAAAATTAGATCACTTTTGCAATTCGTACAGATCTTCATAGTTTCTTCAGAGGTGACAAAATTAACCTACTTTTTCCAAAACAAATTAGGATTTTAGGTATTCCCCTGACTTTAGTACGGGTATAAGCGGGGGGGGGGGTAAGTTACGGGGATACACTCACTCTATGAGCCGAATTCAGTAGTGAATAAATTTTGAGCCCCCCCCCATAGAAATTTGTTTGGTTGCGTCACATGTCCCGAAGAAGGCGGGGCGTAAGCAAAAAAATGTACTCTAAAAAAATTTTCGGGCCCCCCCTTAAAAAATTCCTGGATCCGCCCCTGTCTGTAGAGGCCCAATATGTCAGAATGTAGGCCTATGTAATAATGCTATTTATATAGCTTCATCATCATCATCATCATCATCATCATAATCTTCCCATTGACTCCCAGTTTAACCAGGGCTCGGATATAAATAGACTGTCTCAAATCCTCTCTGTCCTACACCACACCACCAGCCAATCCCATTTTTGAGAGTTCCATTCGTTTAAATTTTTGTAGCAATTTTTATACCTATTTTTATAGCTTATTTCTATTTGACATTATATTCAACTGGTTTTCCCATACTGTTTCAGATTTCAATATATACATGTATCTACTCTATTAATCTGTAGTATGTATTTTGTAGTGTTTCATGTGAAGTTTTTCAAGTCCGTACATCACAAGCCAAATATACCTCACTCACTTCGAGATCCATCTCAATACCGGAACCATCAATACCATGACCATGACAAAGACCAAGACCATATATGACAAAGACCAAGACAGAGACCAAGACCATGACCAAGACCATGACCATGACCAAGACCATGACAAAGACCAAGACCCATGACCATGACCAAGACCATGACCAAGATCATGACCAAGACCATGACCAAAACCATGACCAAGATCATGACCATGACAAAGACCAAGACCCATGACCAAGACCAAGACCGAGACCACCATGACCAAGACCAAGATCATAACCATGACCAAGACCATGACGAAGACCACGATGGATATCCCCTTGAGCCCATGGAAGGTTAATCCTGTATCGGAACTTGCTGACGATTGGCGCTATCAATAGCAAAGATATGATTAACCATGGAAAGGATTAATAATAACCTGCCAGGAAAGCGGTTTCGAAGACTGGACACCGGCCATGACACCGCTATAGAAATTGTCGGTTATTATATCATTATTATTATAACTCATATGTAAGATGTTTCGCTCGTGCATAGGTGCAACTCTGATATACATGTATATATTATTATTTGGTAAATCCCTCCCCGTTACATAATCCTTGCTTTTGGGTAATTCTAAGAGACCAGTGCAACCCAGATTATTATGCTGAATTAGTGTGAAAATCATATCATTTTCCTGTGCTTACTCTGTTCGTCTAATTTCACCTGTAAGAGAAAGTAAAAATATTTGAAGTGTAAACATTGTACATTTAATTATAGTTACTTGTTTCTGTTAGTTGTACATGGGACATGGGTCTTTTTCAATCGAAGATCATTTAGACTCAGAGATCAGCTAGCGTAGATTTAGCAATAATCTTCCATTAACCTAATATTCTATCCATTATTATATTCATTAACCTAATATTCTATCCATTATTATATTCATTAACCTAATATTCTATCCATTATTATATTCATTAACCTAATATTCTATCCATTATTATATTCATTAACCTAATATTCTATCCATTATTATATTCATTAACCTAATATTCTATCCATTATTTATTCATTATCCTAATAAGTTTATTCATTATCTTACTGTCGGTAAATTAACATAAATGAATTTCCACCGCCATCTTCTGAATGAATGACATAAGTAGATCTTTAAAATGTTATTCTAATCGCAAGTTTATAGTTGCTTTTAAGCTTTTCACATTCGCTAGAGTTTTGAGTCTTTGACTGCTTGTAGTATTAATGCAATTGTTTACAGACACGTTCCTGGTACACATGTGACGTGTGTCACATGTGTACCAGACTTCAAGACTATGGCAACATACGACAGTAAAATATCCTATGGAAGCCAATGTGCATGTTTGTATGCATGTGGTTGTGTGGTAGACCTACTTCCATGTGGGTGGATGTGTCGTAATGTGAACTGGGGAGGATGTTTTTAGAATATCAACTTTTCGAGGTTTGTATGTTTTCCGTAAACATTTTTGTACGATGAGGTATGAAATCTAAGACTGGTGATACATGTCTCACAACTTTCTCAACCAGTATAATTAAATTAAAGGTTCTAAATTACATGTCTCATGCAATCACTACAACTGTAGCCAATATTTATTAATTTATAAAGGTGAAGGACCTCCAGTGGTAAGAGCAGGATAGAAAGGTCAGTTACATGCAAGTGACAGTTATCATTCACCAGTGTAGCATCGCTAACTAAAACCTTAGATCACTTAGATCACGCACAATGAACATCCGCATCAATTACACCCTCAATACAGATAGTTTAGAATTATTGCTAACTCGCTAATGAGGGCTCGATTTTCTTGCAGAATGATCTTACTCTCCGGCCAAATTGGTTCAGAATCAGAAACGATATCTAGTAATATCAACAAGGCCCATCAGCGCAATTCAAAATTTGTTGGTTTTAGTATGAAATTAAATCTGCGGAACTTATAATCATCCATCAGCTTTAGTTTAGAAATAAACCGACTAATTAATACAGCTGAAACAGTAATCAACGCAATAAGTAGAAAATGTTGCTAATATCGATAATCTTAGATTAAGTGCCTAGATATATACCCATCTTGTGTCTGTGTTGCTGAAGAAAAAACCAACCCTTGACAGCACATATTGTAAAAGGTGACAAAGCACTAAGATCCAAAGCAACGTCAGCAAGGGAATTTGGTCAGTGAGGGCCTCGGCTCCAATAATGGATAAGTTAAAAAGTCTATCTGTATCATGACATTTGTTGTGAAGCTGGGGTTCAAAGGAAGCTGATGATAAAACACCTAAATATTTGTGGATTTTGTCATTCTTCTTCAAATATACACAATGACATTTGCATCTAATTCATCAAATTGATGATACTTTAAATTGATTAGAACATTCAACGATTCAATTTTCATTCTTTTATGAACAGCAGACTTTATTTATTCGGGGCTGCTCAGAGACAGCAATAGCACAAAATTTATTACTGTACTTCTATATCTTCACATTATCATTAAGTGATATAAGCATAACAAATTCTTAACCGTCAACGTTTATCACTCTGTAATGAGGCTGTAAATTTAATTCCACAATCACTCCACCAGCCCGAGTCACTGTTCATTGGCTTCACTCCAGGTGAACTATCATCAAGCTTCAAGTCTTAGATCACCTCTAGTATGCCTTCTGCTCCTGTCGCTGGGTAGTTCTCTCACGCATTGGATTCTTCATCAGATAGTCGGTGAACTCTTGGTACGGCGGCTTCACAAATACCGTCTCCTTCCAGAGGTCGGGGGTCAGATAACTGTATGTGGCAGCAATGGCGTTGTACGTAGCCATGGCGAAATTGCCGAGCGTTGCTGTCTGACCAGTGGCTGCGGTGTAGCAGTCATCGATTCCAGCCATGTGCAGTAACTTCTTGGGCACTGGAGCGCTGACAATGCCGGTACCTCTAGGCGCCGGGATGAGCCGCACGAGAACCGAGCCGCACTTGCCGGTCACCTTGCACGGCACGGTGTGTGGTTTACCGATCTTGTTACCCCAGTAGCCTCGACGGACCGGCACGATGGACAGCTTAGCCAAGATGATGGCACCACGAATAGCTGTGGCCACTTCTTTGGAGCACTTTACTCCCAGACCCACGTGACCGTTGTAGTCGCCGATAGCGACGAATGCCTTGAAGCGAGTTCTCTGACCGGCACGGGTCTGCTTCTGAACGGGCATTATCTTGAGCACCTCGTCCTTCAGCGTCGCACCCAGGAAGTAGTCGATGATCTCGCACTCCTTGATCGGCAGAGAGAACAGGTAGATCTCCTCAATCGTCTTGATCTTCAGGTCCTGAATATAAAGAAAAAATAACATAGTAATTCATTAAAAAAGCTGGTAATGCTAAGACTAATGTCAGTTTCCTCAATTGAAAGCAATGTCAGTGGTGGCCGAGCCCAGGATTTGAACCTGCACCTACTGATCTGTGGTCGAGTATATTACTGACTTCACTGGCTCCATTACTCAGGAAAGAAAATCGGTACACTGACACAACAGTACTTTTGTAATTGTACTGAATTCAATTGTGGCAGATAGCTGTGCCTGTTCCAAAACACAAAATGCACTCTTTGAAATGTCTGCAGAGATTAAGAAGAACGTTCCAGCAGTTCCATATTCTTCCTCACTAATCGGTCTTCTGAAAGAATACATGGATATGAAGCAATTCAGCCCATTAATCCTAACGAAAAGTTACAAGAGGCCCCATGCAAAAGGAGTGAAATATAATCATTTAAGGAAATTAAACTATGAAGAACAATTAAATTATCAACTTTACCAGATTTCACTAAAAATTATGAATAGGAGTCCTCGGTTGAAGGAATCAAGACATCAGGTGTTTCAGCAATTACAATTATCGACAACATGCAAACAATTAAATTTAGAATGAATTTCACAAATACGATAAAAATTTATCTGGATATCTGTTGTATTACTTTCATAATATTTCCTAAAGTGTAATATACTGCAGGAACGTTATGTCCTGGTTCTCCATCTTGTGTCTGAGTTGCTAGAAGAATAGCAAATAGTGTACTGAATGTGTCATAAACGGTGGCATAAAAATAAGCTCTAAACCAACTTCAGAAAGGGCTTTTGGTGAGCGCCTAGGCTCCAGATAAAAAGGTGGAAAAACTAATGTTAATTACAAATTCTTCACTCAAAAGCGATGTCAGAGACCGCGATATAATAACTTACTCTGACCGCGATCTAATAACTTACTGATATCACCACTGGCTCCAGCCAGTATCCAGATATTGCTAAACAAATGTAAACAAATGGAATGGTATGGGCATATTGCGATTGGTGCAGACAGAGAGGGCGGGAGAAGGTCTATTTGTATGTCGGCCCTGGAAAAATTCTGATTCAAAGGAAGATGAACACACTGATAAACACACTGTATAGGTTAAGTGCTAATTTCTCATTAAAATTATACTTATGTATTCTGTTTTAAAGAATCAGTCCATGGATTATTATTTGAAACTAAATGCATCAGCGAGCAAAAACACCCACATCTAGGAAATATAGGCAATTTTTAACTGAACTTGGATTTGAACCCGAACCTCTCAATCCTTAGATTCCTAAGGCGGACGTTCCAGCATCATTAGTTCGTACCATACACCACTCAAAAACTCAATATATAGGAATATCTCATACAAGAAAAGTTGTTTTAATTATAAATAGGATGATATTTATACTTGCTAGAAATTTACAGTGCACAAAGACGGAGCTTTAATTTTAGGAGACATAAATATGATGGCGTGATTAAATTAAAATATAAAATCTGCATAAACTTATATTCGTCAAATGACATAACTCTAATTAGCCTAGCTATTGAGGAACTATAAATGATGGTACGACGTCAGCTTTACTTTATAACGAACTGGCTCATTAGATTAGATATTAGCCTAACAGCCCTAAAATGCTTAAATACTATTTAAAATTAATAATTTAGTAAAATTTAAAATCAGATTATTATGAAATTTGCAGTGGAATTTAGCACACTTGGTTTTGCTAGGTATCAATGACCTAAGTTAAGCTACATCAGGCTTGGTTAGCACTTCGGTGAGTGACCACCTTGGACGACAGAGTGCTGATAGGTTTAATTAAAAATCCCAACGGTCTTGAGAGGTTATTCTTAAATCCTTGAGGGCTGCACTGCTCTATCAAGAGGCAATGATTGTGAATAAGCATTGAGGGTACGAAGAACAACAAAAAAAGAAACCAAGAAAGGAAACTCCGTAACACATGAGATATAAAATATGATTTTAAAAAACAAATATTGAGGATGCAAAAAAATACATTTCGGTAATGACATAATGATCATGAATTTTATCTCGACCATCACCGAAATGAACACCGGAAAACAGCACTTTTAATTAAGAGATAAAATTTAGTGATTTAAAAGTGCACGTCATTTACTCATATTGCTTAACTCAAAATTATTAAAATTACTTAGATTATATTGTATATATTAGACTCTGTAATCCTGTCTGAGGAAAATAAATGTGATCTTGATATAACGAACTGATTAATTCTTCAAAACCCCAGCCGCGCTGATCTGAAAGTATTATCTCAGGCATTCACTGGACTGTTTACACGGAAATGGTCCAAATTGCCTAACAGTTTAAACATGTTGTATTAAAAGTGATAGATATCAATATAGCTGATCATCTCACTGTAATACGTGTTTACTTTTTTACTTAGTAAATTTGCCATGCTTTTTAATAAACAAATCGCCGGATTACCTTGACTAGACGACCAAGCTTCGTTACTGGAACCCATTCTTTATCTCCTTCCTTACCACCGCGGGGACCACGTCCACCACGCCCGCCACGTCCTCCACGACCGCGGCCACGGCCACGACCGCCCCTGCCTCGCTCGCCCGATCCAAAACCTCCTCGAAAGCCTCCACGAGGTGCAGCATCAGCCATGTTTACTTTGCAAAAGAAAGAAGAACAAGAGCCAAGTACTGCTGTCTTCTTCTTTTAATGTATATTTTATAGGACTAAGTGAAACAATGCCTTTATTTAAGTTCACATATCACACAGCACGACAGTCAACATATTTCGAATAACATAAAGGTACAAAGTAAAACGCAAAGACAGGCACACTAATACATGCAAAAACCAGGTCATCAATGAGGGAAAATAACACCCTATCGAGTTGACCACCCGGATATCAATCACCCCGCTAACAAGCGTTCCACATGTCTAAATCAAACGTTTAATCAAAATAAAAGAGTGAAAGTGTCTATCATAGAAGATTTTAAATTACAATGAAGCAGAAGTTGAATGAGAAAAAAAAACAATTTTTCTTATTTCGACAAATTTTCTAATAAATACTGTTTAAATTCTCTAGAAAAGGTTGGTAGCAATTTGATGTTGCGTAATATTGGTGGATTTTATTCCAGTCCGTACACGCCTCATTTACATAAGATTTATAGAATGGCACATTGGATTTTTAAACAGATAGTTGGAGTCAAGCAGTCTAGTTGAATAATTATGATTAGAGTGGTTGAGATCAAACATATTAGCCAATACTGTAGACTTAGGTAGATTACTGCTAATACATTTACGAATCAACTTGGCCATACAGTATTTATGCAATAGATGAACTGGCAAAATATCATAAGAAACATAAAGATCTTTAACATTACAGTAACGGTGTCTTCCTGCAAGGTTCGCAGAACTCTGTTACAAGCAATATGTAGTGGTTGTAAAACATTCCAAGTGGCATACCCATAAATTTCAATGCAATATTTTACACGAGAATATATCATAGAGAGATACAAGTTCTTGCGACAGGACATTGGTATAAATTCTCTTCGATGAAAGAGTAATCCGTTAGCACTTTTAACAGTTTTGGTAATTTTTTCGATATGATTTTTAAAACTTAAATGTTCGTCAATTTCTACACCAAGGAATTTAATACAATTAACTCTTGCAATTTGATTATGGTCCATAAATAATGTAAGATTGTTATCACGTATATACGCTTCGTCATTGGTAGACGGAAAGAAAACAATATATGCTGATTTAGCTGTATTAATAGTTAAACGATTACTTTGGGACCAGTTACAAATTTTTTTACTTGCCGAATTGGCACATGCAAACAAATCTATCAAGTTACTTCCTTAATAAAGGCATTTGAATCATCAGCAAAAAGTTTGAATGAAAGGTCCGAGCACGTATGATGGATATCATTGACATATATTAGGAAAAGCAAAGCCCTAATATAGAGCCTTGTGGAACTCCAACTGAGATTGGTTTAGTGGAAGAAACTGAGTCGCCTATAACTGAATATTGCTGTTTATTTGTAAGATACGAGGTTAGCCAACTGAGTGGTAAACCTCTTATACCATAATTTTCTAATTTATTTAGGAGGATGTCATGATTGACCGTGTCAAATGCTTTGCTGAGGTCTAGAACGAGTCCCAGTGTATGATTTTTACTGCCTTTCTGAGAACGTATCATATTTAAACTACTGAAAATTGCGTCTGCTGTAGAGTGCCCTTTTCTGAAACCAAATTGATTTTCAGAAAGTGTATTATGTCGTTCAAAAAATTCAATAATTCTGTTATATACTAGTCTTTCAAAAATTTTGCTGAGGTTGTCTAGCAAAGAAATAGGTCTAAAATTTTGTACATCGTCACTTTTTCCTGATTTAAAAACTGGGATAACTTTGGATGTCTTAAATCTAGTAGGGAACACACCACTAATAAAAGTTCGATTAATTATGTGTGTTAATGGTTGAGCAATAAAGTCTGAGGATAGTTGTAGAATTTTATTAGATAAGTCATCAGGACCTGTCGAATTAGTTTTTTTAAAGCGCCAGAATGGTGTTGAAGACTTCATTGGTGGTGGCAGGTTGAAGAAATAATGAATTTTGACAAGATGATGGCAAATATTGCTTAAAATTAATATTAGTTGAGTTATGGGACTTAAATTTGGACGCTAATTTTGACCCAATTTCAGAAAAATATTCATTAAAAGTTTCAGCTATTTCCCTTTGATTGTATATTTTTTAGTGTCTTTTATCACATAACCAATTTGGGAGTTACAACGCTTTTTTAAAGCTGCAAATATTATTAAGAGTTTTTCATATATTCTTGATGGAATTTTTTCGCGAGTCAAGAAGATTTTTATAATATTCAATTTAGGTATTTTTGATGATTCTATCAAGATCTTTTTATAGGCTTTATAGAGTTTCATATCCTCTTCTTTGCTTGATTGCTTAACTTTAAAAAATAAAGAATTCTTATGTTTAACTTTTTTCTTTAGTTCATTTTTTATTCAACTTTTATCTTTAAATTTCATCCTTGAGCAGCGTGTTAGAGACATATTTGAGTTCGAAAGCTCCTCAATGGTGTTAATTAAGAAGTCTAACATCCAATCTAAATCATTCATTAGCAAAATTTGAGACTAACTAATCTTAGATAAATTATTCTGAAAAGACTCAATGTTTTTCGCGTTGAAAATCTAAGTGGCCGATCGGCATAAGTGAGTAACTTTTCTTTGGAAGTAATTATAATCAGATTAGCGCAATGGTCAGATATGTCACTGACAATAGTTAAAGATTTAATTTAACTTTGACCAATGCTATTATTTTTCTCATGTATCATCACTCCAAAAGCGAATCATCTATTAAATTTTATTCAATTTCCAAGAGTAGCATAGCTATTTAAGTTTGTTAGGTTGCACTTTCGAATATTCTACAGAGTTCTGACGTATTTGCAATTATAAAATTTATATTAAACAATTAAGCTTTAGGGCTTCTCATTTTTATTCTGTTTAGTTACACACATGACTTACCGCATGTGCTACATAGTTTCCTTTCTTAGTTGCTGCTTTGTTTTTGTAGTTTTCGTTATTTCCTCCTTACACTTCATGGTTATTATAGTAATCCTTGCTTTGGTGGCGCTCCAATAGCAATCAGCGCGGATATATGAATAACCTCCAACACCCCGGAATTATTTACATTCAAAGCTTGCGTCACTCGGTCTTCCAAAGTGGTCGACCACAAAGTACTATCCTCGCGCAACGTGGCTTAATTTTGTTCCGTTGACGCGCAGCTAAACCGATCGAGTGCGCTAGTTAAATCCCTCGATCGATCTACTTTTAAATATTATCTGGATTTTGGAATTTGCACCGTTTTTGGACCTTCTTTTTGCCTGCCGGCTTGATTTTGTCTCAATAGTGCTCGATTTTGTCATTGATGACTGTAACACTCTAATTGTTGTAATTGTTATTATTGTTGTTATCCATGCATCCTGATAATCCAGTATAACCATATCTTTGAGTCTAACTTGATTGATTGATTGATTGCCTGATGATATACAGCTAGGTTTTATATAATATAGAGGTTTTCTTATTTTAGATTTTTAAATAAAAAATGTAAACCTTAAAAAACTAAATACCACAAAAGGCGATTATTTTACAAGGAAACATATGAATGCCATTTTTTAATATGACAAATTTATAAATCCAACAATTTAATTGACAATAATATATTCAATAAATACTACGATTAAGTCTACTAAAGCTATATTATAATCAAGCCAACATAGCGTAGCCTACGTAGGTCTTCATTTGTCACTTATATATACCCGCATTTAATTATGGGATTGTATTATCTTTATATTATCAGCATAAACATTTTTATATGTTGCTTAAGTCATATAGATCTTATCAGTATATACATCTCGATCATGCACGCATTAACAGATCAATCACCTGAATATTTGATTATGAGCTATGGCCAATAGCTATACAGAATTATCATTAATTAGTTATTTAATTTACCGCGGCCGGATTTCGATCACCACACTTTACCCCTGAACGTAACTTCGTAGGATGATTCTTTCTCTAAGTAAACATATAGGCTGATTCTCTCTAACTAAAAACCTGCTATTTAATGAAATTGTTTTTATTTTAAAATAGTACATCGAATCTTTTTGATCTCTTAAGGCGATCGAAAATTGTGATATATTTGGATTTTCCTGCAATTATATTAAATCGTATTGAAAATGCTTAGGCCCCTAACATAGTATGTATTTTTAATAATCATTGATCTAGGTGATGTTTGTGTGAACTGAACACAACGAAAATTGCATATAGATATCAAAATAGCAAATAAACAAATATAATGTAAGCGCGCAAAGGTAACTAGATGCGAACATTTGCTAGGCAAATTACTGTGCACGCTTGCGTTCTATAGCCGCAGATGGTCCAGGTGTTTGTTTACGTTCTGAAGTTCAATTCTTAGAAAGTTTAGATTGATTGACAGGTAGACAAATTGTCGTGATCTTTTTGTAATATGTTTGGTGGAAATAACGGTATCAATTTAACAGTTACTCTTTAATAAATTGATATAGTTCAATTAAAGTTCAAAATAAATGAACTATTTAAGGCTTGTAAATAAATATTATTAATTTCCTATGTCATTGATGCTAGCAAAATGTTCGAACTCTAAATTAAACCATTTTAACTAAGAGGGTATGTAAGCCTAGATAATTCTTAGATCACTTTAGGGCATTATACAATCGTAAAAATATATAAGTTTTACATTTTAAAGATAAAAACTATGTTTAGATATTTAGATGGTACTTAACAATATCTAGAGGCAGGCATTTAATATTTAAATCATTTTTTAAACTTTGTTAATACAATGGTTTAAAGATATTTTTTACTGTTTGAAGGTATTTCTGTTTAGTATTAATTAAATATTTTGTATGCGACATAAGTAGCTCGCTTTTAGAGCATAATACACTCGTGAAAAGTTTGACCACAAAGTCCTCACTGGTGACGATTCTGTTGGATTTGATCTGTTGGTCTTTTTCATGGATTGATTGCAGTCTTGGCCTTTCACCTGGTATTTTAATATATTTTAGTATAGAGAGTGAGATGGTAAGTTTAAAATCATTGTGACTTAAATTGGAGCAGGATTTTGCTTCTTAACTAATTATACCGTAACGTTTTGACTGATTGACTTTTATGTGCTTTTTTATAGATTATTGTCATATTTTTACTATTTCTATAGAATAGTTTCTTTAATATGCTGAAAAGCTTTAATAATAAAACTGTTCTCTTAGTTTAGGTGTCCCTTTTACAGATGTTCAGTTGATATTTTTATACTTAATAATCAAGGATTAAGAATCACGTTTATTCATAATCATATCTAGTCTTAAATACTTTGCAGACAGAGTTGATAAGTTTTGCTAACATTTCGTTCTAAGAAGAAAACTAAAAGGAGATAAACAAAATCAATCTAATTGCTGAAGACCTGTGTTGAACAAGTTTGCTTAAGCTTTTTAGCTATTCTTCATTTAATATGCAGTCTAAGTGTGGACTAGTATTGCTGGTCTTTCTTCTACGATTAAGTGAAGGTTTGTATAAATCAAAGCAACCATTCTCTATTATATAGCTAAAAATATGAAAAATAATCAAAAAATCAAAAAAGAAATTTTAAAAATCAATAAAAATGTAAAAAAAATAATCAAAATATAAAAAATATAAATGACGTCAGATCAAGGTTATTCAACAGCGGATCAGTAGGCACAGGGGTCAAACCCAGTGCTCTCCATATTACTGACATGCTATTCAAGCAGGAAACTGACAGTTCAGCTTGGTCTTAGTCTTTACAGCAGTAGGCTATTGCATGTGTGGCTACTTTTGAGAATATACATTACTCATTCAGAATATTACGTATTGCAAATTTTATTATAATTTAGCATTTATATGACTTAATGCTTACTCATTACTCATTGAGAATATTACATATTAAAAATCAATACTATTTAATACTTACACATTACTCAATGAGAAGATTTCATAGTACAAATTGCGTTATAATAATATTATACATATTACTTAACGCTTATGCATTACTCATTGAGAATATAATGTATTACAATCATACTTTTATATTATATTATATATATATATATATATATATATATATATATATATATATATATATATATATATATATTACACTTTACTCATTGAGAATATTACATAATACAAATTATATTATATATAATGAATGATATAGGCATATTGGCAAATATGTTTAATAGTGATACAATTGTGTTTAGGAGAAACTATGCATGCACGATAATCGCTAATTTCGAAAAATTGTGAGTGTGAATATACCTACATAATGACGTAGAGAAAGGCTTGATGTTCGCAGTATATTTTACATTTTATTTGCTTTGTATATTTTTGAAAATTTTATTTTTATAATGTATTTGCATTTTGTTTCTTTGATTTTGTAGTGCACTGTGCAATGAATGTGTGTTGTTTAACCAGTGGCAAAATAAAGATATATATATCTCAGAGAATTTTACCTTGATATTTTGAACAATTATGTTATTTATATTGTTTATTTATTTTGAAGGTTATAAAATATATTATTTTGACTTATTTTAGTATTTTATTATAAAGGAGTATAGAGGTTAGTTAAGCTTATGCCTAGCTTGACGTCACGGGTGATGGCGGAACTAGGATAGATGTTGTTTGGAGAATAGGAAGGTGAAGGTCATGCAGGGGAGTAGATTGAATTCCACATGATTTTTAGATTGGTAGAGGAATAGAAGGAATGAAAGAATTAGTGTAGACTGTTACAGAATAGTGGTGGATAATCATTAGATGATATCCAATTTGAGCTTGAGCAATAGTTGGTCAGAGGAAGGAGTTACGAATGTATAAATTAAAGTATTCTAACGCAGTTACTGATGAATTAATCAGTTGGTGTTCCATAGTGGAATTTGTTTCTTGATACCTTAAATGAATAGAGTAATGTATTGTATTTTCGTTGGTTTGATATTGTATACCATTATTTTAGTTCTGCGCATTCTACAATCGAACACATTAGAAGGACAGGTAATTTAAGTTTAATTAATTTTCGGTGATTTCAACTATTCGGATATTTCTTTATTTTCTTGAACTGTATGTATACAAATTTAATTAGCGTTTATTTTGAATGAAAATAATGATTTATTAACCACCGTAGTTTGTCAGTAAATCTGTAAAATTACTCCTTGGGCTTCTCATAGACTGCTCAGTAATCTGTGATAATCATTGCTGTAGTGCCATGAAGGAAGATTTTAAAATGATACAAAAAATGTTTGTAACCTTAGTTTACAATTTCGAGAATCCAAAGCCTATCATTTGGAGAGAGAGAAAGAGAGAACTGTGTTTATTTCAATACACTAAAAATATACAGTGACATACACAAACAAGGCTGTCAAAGAGGTCACAAGTAACCTATTTAGTTGACCTATCTAGTAGATAGTAACCTAT
This sequence comes from Enchytraeus crypticus, assembly GCA_905160935.1. NCBI lineage: Eukaryota > Metazoa > Annelida > Clitellata > Enchytraeida > Enchytraeidae > Enchytraeus > Enchytraeus crypticus. Next base: position 277,117 of record CAJHZI010000818.1, on the reverse strand, counting down.
CTAGTTGACCTATCTAATAGATAGTAACCTATCTAGTTGATCTATCTAGTAGATAGTAACCCATCTAGTTGACCTATCTAGTAGATAGTAACCGATCTAGTTGACCTATCTAGTAGATGGTAACCTAACCTATCTAGTTGACCTATCTAGTAGATAGTAACCTATCTAGTTGACCTATCTAGTAGATAGTAACCTATCTAGTTGACCTATCTAGTAGATAGTAACCTATCTATTTGGCCTATCTAGTAGATAGTAACCTATCTAGTTGACCTATCTAGTAGATAGTAACCTATCTCAGTCATGCAAATATATATTGGATTGCCTTGAACCTGCTATTAATAGATAAGATTTATAAAAGGATTTCTAAAAGTACAATAATTTCATTAAATCTGATCTAATTCTGTTAAAATGGTAAAATCTCATTTTATCTTTGCCATATACATTTAACATCAAACCGCCACTAACATACCGCCATTTAACATCCAACTTCACCACTGGCTGGAGCCGGTGGAAAAGTCGGTAAGATACTCGACCACGGATCAGTATATGCGGGATTCTAATCCTGAGCTAGCCCTGTCACTGAAATCGCTTTCGAGTGAGGAAAGTGACGTTCTATCCGTAGCTCTCGCTTAAAGTTTTTTAAATGATCTGTAATATCTTTGATATGTACATATAAAATATCTTTGTTGTATACATTTATGATCTGTCACACCATTGACGAATTTGACGTGATATTATAAATCCCATTGTAACGCAGTTTCAGGACTGAACTGTTACGAGTGTGACTCTGCCTATGAGCCCGACTGTAAGGAGAAGTTTGACTGGGAACATGTCGACCAGCTGAACGTCCAGCCAGTGCCGTGCCACGTGGATCAGGCCAAGTACTGCATCAAAACCACCGGCCTGTGGGGAGGTCAGGCGCGATTTATGTTATAAAATATTGATATATTTTATGTTAGTTGAGTATATATATATATATATATATATATATATATATATATATATATATATATATATATATATATATATATATATATATATATATATATATATATATATATAGTTACATGCATATATATGTATATATATAATAAATGTATATATAAATGTATATATATATATATATATATATATATATATATGCATTTTTGTTAGTTAATTATGTGGGCCTATTTTTGTTAGTGTTTTGGATGAGTCTTAAACAAGCTGTAATTTGCTTACTGACTCAGAACTGTTAAATTTCGTTATATATGTAATTATATTCTGTACAGTGTACAAAATATAATTTTTGTACTCAATTCTTGAGTTAGTAGTTATAATTTTTTCTTGGAGCAGGATGTCATCGGTTCAAATTCCAGCCAGTCGGTCACTGAGCTCTGTATATATAATATGTCGCTTATATGGAAAGCATAAAGATTTAGGTTCAAAATTTTCATTAAGGTTCTCTGCAAGAACTGGATTTTGGAGTTCAATATATATTGTTAAACTTCTTCAGTTACTGTCATAGTTAATATCATTTCGTTTGCCTTCAGTCTATAAGGTTTTTTGTATAAATATTATTTTGTTATCCTCTGCAATTTTTTTTTTTTTTTTGGTTTCTGGGTCACTGACAGACTGATGAATATATATGTGTGCAAGTGGCAACCAATCAAGTGCCGAGGAAGACAGCAAGAAATCACGCTAGAAGACATACTTGATACAAGCCAATGGCTAAATCCAGGTTTGCTAAAGGCTTCAGGCTTTTTGACCAGAATAATTTGTTGAACAATAGAGTGGGCTAATCTTTAGTATGTAAGGAAACTGAGTACCTTGGATAAAGTCTTTATCAAATCTTTAGTAAAGAAGAGAGAGAGAGAGTGAGAGAGAAAGAGTGAGAGTGAAAGAAAGAGAGAAAGAGTATTTGATGGAGTGAGAGAAAGAATGGAATATATTCAACAGGACAAATGAAATCAAGCCTCAGTCTTTTATGCATAGTTTCTCAATATTACGCAATGTTTTCTGTGTTTATGTTGGTGCTTGAACAGCTTTCGTAGGAACGAGAAGGTTTTGCAGTTCACGCGACTTGTTCACGAACTGTTTTTACGTGTCTTTTGGAGATCACAACCGTCGCTACCGCTCGTGTGTCTACACCTGCCAGGGTGACGGATGTAACAGAGCCGTATCATCTGTGTCATTGCCTTCAGGCGTGTTTCTTCTGTCTGTGACACTTGTTGCCTTGATCTATATTTAGGTCTGCCTGATTAAATGTTTTTCAATTGATCATAGTTATGATTATGTGTAGGTACACTGTGGTGTGACTCAACAGGGTTTGTTTAACTGTACCTCTGCCCTAAAATAAAAATAGATCTGTAAATTTGCTACTTTCTTCATTTTGTAGTACCATGCCAATTGGATGGAATATGTATTTTAATGATATTCATTGTATTTTAAATGTATGTTATGCTGTTTTCTTAACTTAACATAATTATACTGGTTAAGGAAGTCACAAGGACCTGTAACACCAGTTTTTAATGTAATTTCATACCTCTATATTTTTTATAGTTATCTGATAGGTATTATTATTTGTATACTATCTTAATATTTGGTGGAATATGATTTCTAATGGCATGTTTTATGAAGATAATTTTAGTAATGTTTCACATTTTTAGGTAATGTTACCTTTTAATAGGAAATCCTTTTGAAATCTACCTTGATATTTAATAGTACTCTATTTACTGATATTGTGTATAATAAATTGTTGATACTGAAAACTTTATTTGTAGCTGTTATATTTCAACTGTTGATACTGAAAATTTGTAATCGTTTATATTTGTTAAAGTTATATTTTAATAAGATATTTGTTCTACATGTATTTTCTCTGTTATCTTTTCAAACTTTTGATAATTATAAAGGTGATTGATGTCAAAATTTTGTATCCAATTGTTAAGATTGATGGTTAATGTTAGCGAATATTACTGTTAAAGAAGTTTACTAATTGACAGCAGAATGTTCATTTGAGCGAGCCGTAAGTTATTTTGCCACTATTCGTTGGAGATCATTTCCTATTTTTCGTTCGTTCCCGTTCCTATTCCAGATTTCAGATCTAAAATAAATGCCAAAAGTCTAACAAAAGTTTAGAGTCTGCACTGCTGTTTCATCACTTTCTATTTTTCAATCAATGCCAGTTATTGAACTCTGATATCGTTACCATATGAAGAAAATAATGTTAAGGTCACTTTTTACTTGTGAGTTTAGTTTTGATATTATTGTCTAAAAGAGCGTCACTTTGTACCCTGATGAAGCGTATATGTGACGAACAAATTTTACTTTATATTGTTGAACAAATTATTGTATGCATAAAATTTCTCCAAAAGAGTACTCAATGTAAAAGTTATATGCAACTCCTACATCATAAAAGTCATTGCAATCTGAAAGAAATGTGTAACTTGAAGCATTTACCAAGTATTATTTTGATTTGGATTTGGTACTGCTAATCCTTACTTTATATGTCTTGAGCCTAAAGATTATTTTGTAAGAAATTTGTAACTTACAGTATTTAGCAAGTATTATTTTGATTTTTACGTCGTATTGCTAATCCTTACTCTTTATCATTTGAATAGTGTCTGTATAGTCTCTGATCCAACGAGATAACCTTATAAATAATTAACTTGCATATATATTTTGTTAAAAGTTAGGCCTATTAATTAGGTTAGGTTTGCGCTTTTGAATGTACAATGTAAAACTTCACTCTTCTAGTTCTCTGTGAAAATCCTAACCAATGGAACTACCGAGCCTACAAGAGAGATGTTGTTTATATTTATTTTACACCACATTTGTATAGCAGTCGTGAGGTAGATAAGCTGGCCAACAAGCTATATTTAAGACTATTCTATTTGTTTGTTCAATCTATCATAACCGGTAAGCTTCTTGGCAGGATTCCAAAGGGGGCAACTTAGTGCCTTAATTTGTTTAATTGAATTGTATTAAATGTATTACAATGTTGCAAGTTTCATATGTTCATCTACTACTGTGAATTTCGGGGGGCAGTATTTACCGCAGTAATGAACAAAGTTAAGCTATGTTTGGCCCGGTTAGTACATGTATGTGTAACCATCATGGAAGACCAAGTGTTGACTGCTTTGAATGAAAAATTACTTTTCTGCATCTGATGCAACCAGTACGCTATCAAAGGTACTATCGTCTGATTTATGACATCGATGAAGATTGTTGATTTTAAAGTTCTAGTTCTGTGACGTCTAGAGTGATGAACAATTAGGTTATGCGCTTATCATCTAATGAGTTAATGAGTAAAAAAGCTAATGCTAACGTCAGTTTCCTCACTCGAAGGCGATATCAGTGACGCCCGAGCTCAGGATTTGAACCCCTTAAATACTGGTCCGCGATCGAATAGCTTCCCGACATTGCCATTGGATGCAGCCTATAGTAATGTAACACCAATATAAGTGAGAGGCTCTGAGGTAAGTATTGATAAGCGTACTGCACACGTTGAGAGAGACTGTCCAAATGAAGATAAATAAAATGTTGAGATAAGTCCTAAGTTAAGAAACAATGGCTTCCTCATTGTATTTTTATTGCTATAAAACCCACTTGAGTATTGATTAGTCATTTTACATTTGATCTATATGAAATTTATGCACGTTGATTTTTTAGTCATTTTTATGCTTTGCATAGTATATTATGTTTGATTTCTTATAAATTCCAATTACTGTGTAGGTTTTTTAGTAGAAATATTGACAGTGCTCTGATTGTACAGAATATACTTGTTTGATTTAATGTTTTTGTTAGATCTGACGTTAGATGTTAGATCTGAAATTGTATATATCTATTTAATCGTCAGCCGTTCATTGTACCTTCGTACGCATCGAATTCATTTAGTTTTCTTAGAACTTCTGAATTAGATATCAATTTGAGTATTGGCTCTAGCCGGTTCACGAAATATTAATTTGATATGAATGCTCAATGCGTTTTTATAAATTTATGTCAATATTAATATTTATTTAATATTAAGTGCCTTCATTATACATTCGTGCATATATGCATGTAAATTGATTGTTTTTCTCAGTGCAACTATGATTTTCGTTCTTCTAATTTTTTGGCTGTTATGGACTTTTGATATTTCTGTCCCTTGAACTTGTGCATTTAGTCTACATGGTTGATCTACAAGATAAGTGTTATAGGCCCTTTGCTGTTGAGTTGATAATTTCTATAATTTTTGTTTTTGATAAATTTGAGAATAAAGTTTTAAATCAGCTGCTGTAGTGTATTATTATAGTTTATGATTCAACATAAGGTTGAAAAATTGACAGTACTCTGATAGTAAAGAATCTATACTTGTTAGATTTAATGTTTTTGTAAAATCTGACTATTAGGTCTGACTGTTAGATCTGAGACATCATATAAGGGCCCATAGATGAAAAAAACGTTCTTACCAAAAATAAAAATGTTAAAAAACGCGTTTTTTTCCCAAAAAAGTAAAAAGCGTTGAAAAAAACGTTAGTAGCGTACACGTAGGCTTGCATATAGTATATTATCATGCCTTCATTCCATAACACTAAACAATTTTATTACAATTAGACTTGATCTAAAGTTCTAAAGTATGTCCATATACTTTATACAAATATAAATAAATAATTTCAGGTCACATACAGCCACACAAAATGTTCTTACAATTTCCTGTTTTGGCTCACAGTTGAAATAATTAGAGGTGAGATCACAGCGTTTATCTTAATTTGTACGTTTGACGTTTACGGTTTACGTTTTTTTACGTTTTAATTTTATAAAAAAAACGTAAAAAAACGTTTTTTTCATATATGTAAGGGCCTATATACCGTCTCTTAAATGCCTACTTCATGATGACGTTGAATTAACTCGTTTACTGACAGATTCTTTTTCATATTTGTTGTCATATCTTTCTTGCTTCTCGTTTTACTCGGCTGCTGGGGCGGATATTAATCGAGTCATTTACGAAATAGATTTACTGTGTATTAAAGCTCTTAACTCTACCATGATGCATTTGAAAGTCTTTTATCACTTAGCTGGAATATACAGTAAAACCCCTCTCTGAATCAAAATGTTAAATGGATAAAGGGTTTACTAAGCTTTTTAAATGGATTCAGTTTGTTGGTCAGTGGAGTGATCTTTAGTGAGACAGTCAGTGGCAATCACTGTATTTATATTTACAGTATGCCTATACGCTGATTATAAATATGGCCGTGGACTTAACGTTCCATCGAACTCTTGAGAGAGATAGAAAGAGAGCGTTTTTGTTTTTAAAGAGATAGGTTAGTTGCGGATGATGCTCCTATTAATAGAATTATGATTATTTTAACATGGTTCCTGAGGTCAACGCTTAAATTAATTATGTCTCAAGTGATTTTTATGCTATTTGATTTACTAGTCGATTTTCCATCTTTTATGTGTATAATCTGTATCTAATATTCAATTCCTTTTGATTTACATGTAGTACAGTATTAGCACTTAGTCGCTGTTTGAGTTTTTATTTTAGCACTGGTAGTAGTATGGATTTGAGGCAGTCTATTCGTATCCCGACCCTGGTTAGACTGGGATTCGAGGGAGGATGATGATGATGATGAGTAGTATGGTAAGTGTACTGGTAAGTATATGTGAGCTACAAGTATGCGCCTACTACAATGTTAGTAGGATAGCAAGTAGGCCATTCATTAGTGGCAAGTTCCCTAGTAGAATATTGTTAATTTGTTAGTTGGCATAGCATAAAAACTGTGTAGCTATAACATAGTTTGACAATTCTTCCGTATGCCTCTCTATTGACAAAGCTGTTATCATTTTGAGCCTTAAAATTAAGTATACGTGTATATATATTTTAATTTCTCTTTAGACTATATATATTATGCCGTGGATTATTTTGTTTTATTTGACTTTTTGATATTCGACTGATTCACGAAATAAAATTGTAATTTAATTTGTGCAATGATTTACTGTTTATTTCTACAGATTCGATAGAGATTATATTTTTCTTAACAAAAACTGACGTTAACCCTAGCTTTACCAGCTTTACAACAACAGCAATAAAAGAATTAGAGTGCTACTGTCGTACATGACAACATTGAGCACTATAGTATCAATCCAATCCGATGAGCAGAGTGTGGGGTCCAAAAACGGTGCAAGCAAAAATCCGGGATGTTAGTCCGAGGAAGGGTACTTTACCTCATACCGCTCCTGGCTTCGCGTTGTTTGATGTCAGTCCATATGGGATTGTGATAGGCAAGACCTCTTCAATATTTCACTAGACGGGCTGGCCATTGATTTACTAAGTGTCAGCTAAATTGGTTGGTTTTATATATTATGATATGAATGCGCTCCAGTTCCTGGTTTTTTGTACTCCTCAAGATACAGTAAGTTAGGCTTCATATCTTCTTGGCGTGTTCTTCTCACCCAACAAAAAAGAGTAAGGGCCCAGTCTTTGTTAAATTCAGATTGACGCAATAGGATTTACTTTTGGGCAGGCTGACTAAAAATTTGTTAGCTAATTTAGTCGCTAGAGTAGCCTCAAAAAATTTACAGATTTCAGAATCTTTATACGTAAGGGTGGCCAGCTTGATGACGCACTTGCTTAAACAGCAAGAGGTCAGGGGTTCGAATGAATCAAATCCAAACCGGAGCGTTCTGACAGTAGAGTTCTTGATACAAATTAGACGCGAAACTTAGATTTACCGATTTATTAATTAGAGTGTCTGCAGATTTTGGTGAGGGGATTTAGAGCACACAGTTAAGCAGCGGATAAGTTGAACGAAGTAAAGCTACGTTGCGCGCGGTTTGTAGATTGTTGGCGACCCCTTATGGAAAACCGAATTTCGACAGCTTTGAATGTAAGTAATCCCGAGGGTGATGGAAGGTTATTCTTAAATCCGCGCCGGCTGTTATTGACGCACCAATAAAAGGCAACGATTACTAATAACCATGAAGAGGAAAAAGAGGAAATAACTACAAAAACAGCAACTAAGAAAGGAAACTATGTAGCTCATGCGGTATGTCATGTGTGTAACAATATGGAATACAAAATTTAAAAACGATTGTGCCATTATTGACGTTCTGCGCAAATTTCAGTATGTTTCAGCAATTAATCAAATTGTCACCCGAAAATTAACATTGACGATAGCTCTATTGCAGATCTGCCATCTAGTGTAAATATCCTTACATTTATTAAATTTTTCAAATATTTTATAAATAAATTGGTAACTTATCCATTTCTGAAGTCGTTGATTTTATTAGGCATACTTGATATTTATGTCTCAATGCAGTATTAAGTTAAGGTGATGTCATCAGCTAATTGTTAAGACGGTGCTGTATACTGCGGTATATTTGAACGGAAATCGATCAAGTAATCAATCAATCAAGAAATGATCAAGTAATGAATAAAGAAATCTAATATCTGCAGCGTGTTAATTCTACACTGAGAGTCGTGCACATTGCACATGTATGTCTGTGATAGGGTGAGCACTGGATTTGAACCCTGCCTGCTACACTGGATTTGCTTCCGATATCGAAGTCTAACTAACTACGCCTCTAGATCATGTTAAACACAGGCCTAGATCATGTTAACCACACCTCTAGTTTATGTTAACCACGCTTTTGGATCATGTTAACCACACCTCTAGATCATGTTAACCACACCTCTAGTTTATGTTAACTACGCTTTTGGATCATGTTAACCACACCTCTAGATCATGTTAACCACGCCTCTAGATCATGTTAACCACGCCTCTAGATCATGTTAACCACACCTCTAGATCATGTTAACCACACCTCTAGTTTATGTTAACCACGCTTTTGGATCATGTTAACCACGCCTCTAGATCATGTTAACCACGCCTCTAGATCATGTTAACCACGCCTCTAGATCATGTTAACCACACCTCTAGATCATGTTAACCACACCTCTAGTTTATGTTAACCACGCTTTTGGATCATGTTAACCACGCCTCTAGATCATGTTAACCACGCCTCTAGATCATGTTAACCACACCTCTAGATCATGTTAACCACGCTTTTGGATCATGTTAGTCATCTATTCGATGCTATGAGTTCCAGAAATTTAATTTCGACTGTTGTGAAGCACATATCCTTAACTCTGTAAATCCTATCCAACGTTCAATGAACGGACCTGTCCAACGTTCAATGAACGGATCTGTCCAACGTTCAATGAACGGACTAGTCCAACGTTCAACGAACGGACCTGTCTGACGTTCAACGAACGGACCTGTCTGACGTTCAACGAACGGACCTATCTGACGTTCAATTGCTGGACTTGTCCAATGTTCAATGAACGGAGCTTTCTAAGTAGTTTCCTTGTACTATGATAACATTTTAAATCGCTCATTACCGACATGGCTAATGTTGTTATGCAATGTTGTGAGTCATAGAGCCTGCATATTTAGTAAAGTCTAGAAATATTTTAAAACTAGTTATTAAGTTCTGCTACATCATTTCCTTAGCCAACAGCATTAATTTTCACACAGAAGTAAATACAACATTTTAAACAATAGTGATGCCAGACCTAACGCATTTACCTATAGGCTTATCACCATAGGCGTAGCTATTTGTTTTAGAACGATATGAAACGATAAACAGAAAATATAGCTAAACTTTAATTAATAACAACAAAACAACGGCCTAGTAAAGAATATATCAGTTCTAGCAGCTAAAGAAGCTATTTTATCAGTTTAGTGTTAGTGTCGTGTTTCAAAGATGACATCGTCTATTTGAAGGTGTGGCTCTCTGTCCCTCCGTGACCATAACCTATGAACACAATAATAGCACATTGGCAAAGTTGACAAATAACTTTGACAAATAAAATAACACAATCTTTTCTACAATATAGTTTAATTACCACAATAATTCGTGAGTTTTATACGCTGTTAAATGCTAGATATTTCTGAAGCTTTTAGGGGCGGATTCAGGAATTTTTTCGGAGGGAGGGGGCAAAACAAAATTTTGAACTTTTTGGACTGGAAACTGTTTCGGTTAAATGGAACCTGACATGTGTGTGATGGGTCCCTGAATCCACTAGTGGCCATGGATTAACTGAATGTTACGTTTTCTTAGTTAGCTTAGTTACAAAATTTAAATAAATTGCATAAAAATTTTCGTGGGTTGGCACCCTTGGTCTCCCTGGATCCGCCACTGGAAGCTTTACTGCAACTGATAATTGACTGATATTGGGCTTAGCCAGTAGCATGTTGACAAGTTATCCGACTGCGGATTAGAAAGTGCCGGATTCTAATCTCGTGCTCTCCCCGTCACTAACATATCGTCGAGACAGAAAGACGACCGATATTTTTAGATTTAGCTTTAGCCTTTACATGTTAAACTATTTAGTTAGTTTGATTAATATCGCAGTTTAAGAGTTTTTCGTTTTTAGCTGTTTTTAATGGAGGGCGACATATTACAAATACAGTCATATATATTATGTCGGACACTCAAAAGCTGAGTCACTGAAAGCAAATCTTTACATAGGACTTACATCTATTGCTGTTATTTCATTTTAGCGATTAACTTGTTATTTAACATTACCACAAATAGTGATGACTCATACCTCCGGGGCCAAACATGGCGGCATAGCACGGCTTGTTACAATATGGCTGACCGTCATGCTGCAACAACAACAAAAAATCCATTTAGAATGATATAAGTGATTGATACCAATGATTCATATCAATCAATGATACCAATGATTGATATAGAATAGTACCAGTGATTGATATAGAATGACACCAATGACTGATATGGAATTAAAGTGATTGATATAGAATGATAACAATGATTGATATAGAATGATAACAATTACGGATATGGAATGATATCAGTTAATGATATAGAATGATACCAGTTAATGATATAGAATGATACCAGTTAATGATATAGAATGATACCAGTTAATGATATAGAATGATACCAGTTAATGCTATAGAATGATACCAGTGATAGGTATAGAATTATAACATTGACTGATATAGAATGATAACATTGATTGATATAGAATGAAACCAGTAATTGATAAAGAATGATACCAGTGATTGATACTAATGCACGCGTCAGATAGAAGTTCCCATGTGCATTCCGAAATTAATTTAGTCATCTGTCAGTGGAACGAAAACCATACCATAGGATAATTTAAATTTATACGATTATTACAAACTAATACAGTTCAGACAAAAATATATACCTTATAAATTATGTACCTTATGCCTGACCTTTATATTTACCTTATATACCCTTAAAGTTAAGTGAAGTATTTTCCGACTATTTATTATGGAGAAAGAAGAATATTCTACCTCCAAAGTCTAATATTTTTGTCCAATTTCTCTGATTTAATGATAAAACTAATCAGGCAGTGGAACAATGAGGTTTGGCACTTTCAACTTTGAAACAATTATTTATAATTTTAATTATTATTATTATTGGAATTTAATGCATAGCCTATGAAACAAGTAACACACCTCAGCGTGGCCACCTGGTGTCAGAGTCTTGCTACACTTGGCACACTTCAAGCAGGCCGCGTGCCAGTCCTTTCCCATCGACGTCTTCTTCTCGGCTATTAGATAAATTAACAAATAAATAAAATAAATAAATAAAATTATACATAAACTATAATACATATTAAACTGTAATAATACATAATCCTTTCCCATCGACGTCTTCTTCTCGGCTAATCGATAAATTAAATAAATATCAAATCAAATAAATAAATCAATAGTAAAAATAATACAACAAAATAAAAGACATAAATAAATAAACAAATAAAATAATATTTATGATCGATATAGGCCTACTATAGAAAACCGAATTCTAGATCACTGAATGCAGCCTGGTAAAGCTATAAGCGGTTTGTATTTAATTGATTTCCATACTTCCTTAGTTCTAGATGTTTATATCCGCTTTCTCTCATAAAGCCATTTCACTAAACTGGTTATTTTTACATGCAAAAATAGCAGAAGCATCGAATAGTTAGCGCGTATAAACTAGAGATGGGAATCGAACCGAACCCGAACCGAACCGAACCCTAAAATCTGGAATTTTGACCGAACCGAACCGAACCCGAACCCAGACTCCGGCCGAACCCGAACCGAACCCGAACCCAGACTCTGGCCGAACCCGAACCGAACCCGAACCTTGACTTCGTCCGAACCGAACTCTTGAAGTTCCTTTCTCCTTCGCCAGCCTCAATAGAAAAGAATACTTTTCTTTTCAGCTATTTTTGCCAAGACATTTCCACTTTATTATAAATGTTTCGAATAAATAGGCCTGGTGATCAAATTTATTTTTTAAATGGACGACGCATTCTATTTGCAGGTTATAATTAAGGAGAATATTTCAGATACAGTAATAAAGCTAAATATATAATTTATGAACATTTGTTGGTCAACTAACAATATTTTAAGATATGTACCGGAATAAACACCACTTCTCTTCTTTTTTATTGTCATATTTTTACTCAGGTGAAAAATGTGGTAGTTATTATGACTTCATGTATTTTTTAACATATTTACCATAACCCATTTTAAACATGTTTATCATAACCATGATTATTATAAGTAATTTTAAACAATAGCAACAGTATCCAAAACAAACCATTTCGAACTCGAATCGAACTCATGTGAGGTGGAAAGCAAGCTGAACCTGAACCGAACCCGAACCCTTATTAGAAGGATGCCGAACCGAACCGAACTCTCAAATTGTCAACTGCTAACCGAACCCGAACCGAATCGAACTTTCATTTTCAACGAACCGAACCGAACCTGACCTCTGGAAATTCAGAAAATTCCCATCTCTAGTATAAACTGCAATAAAGTTCTGGTTATATTTACATTTCGTTTTATAAATTAAATTTATAATGCATTTGTAAATATTATATGAAAGACACTGAAACTTGCCTATAAATGTAGATGGTTTTATTATAGGCCTATAATGTTTACTAATAGACTTTAATTAGATGCCGCAGTTGTGTCTACAGTGTATGTACCCGTTTTATGTCCGTATTACAGAAGAATGGACCAACCGTGGACTGCACGTGTCGTAAAAGGCGACAGAACAGTAAGAAACCAAAGCAACGTCAGAAAGGGCATTCCGTTGATAAGAGCCTAGCCTCCAGAAATTGCTAAAAAAGTTTCTAAAACGAATGGAAAAGTTTATCCCGACACTAGTTAAACTGAAATTCAACGGAAGAAGATGATGATGATGAGTTGAGTCTATGATCTGATTATATTATTAATTACTAGTAATGTTAACATACCAAAGTATACTTCCTTGGCGCAACGTGGACACTTAGGCATCTTTGTTACTAATTAAAGGTAAAAATCTTAGAAAATCACAGACAGCTATATAAGCTCAGGTCTAAATCTGAGGTCTTAGCAGGTTGATAAATCCCGTCAAATCTGTGGTATATCTGAAAGCTAACTCAATGGGTTCATGACACTTTACAATAGGCCTACGCACTGCACTGTTTGCGTAATGTGCCTGGTATAGAGACATATATGGCTCGGGCTTCCCTTTTCTTTAAAAACAACTGCAAGGAGCTAGAAATTTTTCTGTCGAGTTATGCCAACTGCAGCGTGGAAAATTTCAAATCAATCGAAAAATTTGTTTCACGGTTTGCATTTGGTATAAACTCTCAAAAAAAATTGTGTCACTGTACAATGTAAGGTTTACTGTCAGACAGGGTTAGACTGAGGTCGTTCCAGTGTTCTTCTCATTTCAGTGTTCTTCTCGTTTCAGTTATCCAAGGTTCTCGTTCTAGTGATCTTCTCGTTCTAGTGATCTTCTCGTTCTAGTGATCTTCTCGTTCCAATGATATTCTCGTTCTAGTGACCTTCTCGTTTCCATGTTCTTCTAGTTCCAGTTATGTCCTTTTTTAAGACTCATAGCAACCGTGAAACCAAACTGCTACAGAAATCTAATTGCTATGTGTAAAAATTGAATTGAATGTCAAAAGGACACCTTTTTAATAAATTCTTTGTTAATGTTTGATGTTTTCACGAATTTGAATTCCTTAGAGCCTACAAATTAAGCACGTTTTAATCACATTTTAAAGATTTTAATTTAATTTGAGTTGAAGCTAATTATTAACATTAAGGAAGTTGTATTTGATAAACTATATGCAAAATAATAGCTTTAAATAACAGTGTTCTTCGTGGAAATGAAGAAAAATATGACGTTTTCTTGCGTCACTAAGAAATCAAACTAAGACATAAACAACATAAAGCATTACAATGCACATGTTAAACTGACAGAAATAGTTTAACATCAACTGACAAGAGATATCATTAACTGCCAAGAAATAGTTTAACATCAACTGACAAGAGATATCATTAACTGACAGAAATAGTTTAACATCAACTGACAAGAGATATCATTAACTGACAGAAATAGTTTAACATCAACTGACAAGAGATATCATTAACTGACAGAAATAGTTTAACATCAACTGACAAGAGATATCATTAACTGACAGAAATAGTTTAACATCAACTGACAAGAGATATCATTAACTGACAGAAATAGTTTAACATCAACTGACAAGAGATATCATTAACTGACAGAAATAGTTTAACATCAAAGAAACGGTAGGGCACTATATTCTCGTATATTCTTTTCTACTCGTGATCACCTAATGATACCATCAATCCGTGCCATGTCAAGACTCGTGGTGACGTCAAGTGTTCAAGCAGTGCTAAGTCATGTCTCCACGTGACGTCATGGGATCATGCAGTGCTACGTTATGTTTATAGGCCTAGGTGACGTCATTGGACCTATAGCTGAGCCAAGTTATGCGCATAATTAATGAAATGATAAATTACGAACATTTCACATTGCATAAAATCTATCAAGCTGTCTCTCAGTTAGCAGGTTCAAGTAAAATGTTACCGCTTAATCTCAGTTTTCGCTCACCGTGCCGTGAGAAGCAAATAGCTGCATTATTTACACAATGAACTAAGAAGTTTCATGTCATTTCAAGTACAAGACCTTTACCGTATTCAGGTATATACTTTAGCACGAGTATCGTTTCTTGCGAAAAATGCGGTTTCTTATCTGGTTTTCCATTGTCGTCTTTATTAGTTTTTTCGTACAGTTGCACACTTGGCAATGATGGCATATCGCGTGTGTTACATAGTTTCCTTTCTTGGTTGTTTTTTTTGTAGTTTTCGTTATTTTCTTCATTCCTCTCCAAGGTTATTATTAGTAATCATTGCTTTTGTTGACGCATCTATTTCATCCGGCGCGAATTTAAGAATAACCTTCCAACACCCTCGGGATTTTTTTCTTTCAAAGCTTTCAACACGTCCAAGGTGATCACCAACAAAGTACTAACCAGGCGCGATGGAGCTTAACTTCGTTCAATTGACAGGCAGCTTAACCCAGTGCGCTAAATGCCGTATGCTTATTTCTTGATCTACCGCTACTTACGGACGTTCCGGTATACATAGGACACATTTCTTATATAGAGTTTAGTATATACAGCTTAGTGTATACGGCTGGAGCTAGTGGCGATGTCGGTAAGATATTCGACCGCGAATCAGTATGTGCGGGTTCAAATCATAGGCTCGCCCGTCACTGACATCGCTTTCGAGTGAGGAAACTGACGTTAACATTAGCTTTTTGCATGCAACGATCAAGCAAGCTGTTTATAAATGTACGAAGGTAACTAATTTTGAATGTAACTAGTTGTTAAGAAGCCCTAGACTCGACGTAGGAGTAGTCCACTTGGGCGTTTGGTTGCATGACAATTTGAAAACAGATGATCGGCTCTGTTTGCTGTTTGCATTGAAGAGCATAACTGAGTCAACGCGCCAGTACGGCGTATGCTCTTGTATGAGTAATATGGCTAACATTATAATAGTTACTACACGGTGTCTCTAGAAAATGAGACCATTTCGTAATAAAATCACAACTGGCAACCTCTCGTGAGACTTTTCAAAAGATAAATGCTTCCATGAAAACATATCACCGAATATTAAGGTAGGCAATTAGTTTCGCTCTCTTAGAAATAAATAACTATTGCTATTTTAGCGTGAATATTATTCAAGTAAAAACTAAAAACTCCCAAAGCACAAAAGCTACTTAAGAACAAATGTAACCAAACAATAAGGTAAAAGTAAAGAGTGAACACGCATTATAGTTAAATGATCAACTGTGTTGATATCTATCACTTTTTAAATTATTTATCACTTTTTAGGGATTAACGTTCGGTTACTTATGTGTTACTTACTTGTTTCAGGTATGTATAGTCCCGCACGTATCACTACTGGGTGTATTGAGTAGGCCCATCTTTAACACTTGCATATGTAAAGATAGGCATCAAAACCGAGAAGTTCATTTATTAATTAAAACAAATTTCTGCAATTTAGCGAGATTTGCTTTCGCAAGGACCTATGGATGACAAAACATCTTTTAGAGACTCAAATTACGAACTAATATATCTATCATAAGGGGGGAAGGTCTATTAAACGAGGTCATAGAAGGTAGAATGGAAGGAAAAAGAGTCAGGGGCAGGCAGAGATTAGGTATGTTGAATGATTTAGGGACCCACTCATATGTGGAAATGAAGAGGAAGGCGGAAGACAGAGAAGAGTGGAGGCGTTATATACCATGGACCTGCCAGTAGGCAGTACATTAAGAGAGAGATATCTATCAGCTCCCCGTGTTGTGCTCGAGTGTGGCTGAACCACTGGAGAATAGAGCAACCGCAAACAATCTGCTGCATGTACGTAAAAGGCGACTAAGGCAGGATAGGGGACCCACCTCGCCATGAAATATTTTCCCCAGGATTAAATGGTAAGCAATCCATTTAACTGAGGAAGGCAACGGGAAACCACCTCAGAAGCCATGCTTTCCCCAAGCTATAGGCTACAGAAGGTATGGATAAGGCATAGACTTTGTGAATGGATTAACTTGTTGATCTAAGGAGTACTCTTATGGAGCGATAAAGCAGACTTTGAGTATGAATATGTACCTTGAACCTGCCACTGGCAGGGCACTAAAGAAGAAGAAGATATCTATCATCATCATCTTCCCTAGAATCTGTTTAGCCAGAGTCGGGGTATGAATAGACCTACTCCAGTCCTCTCTGTCCCACACAAATCACAATATGCCTTTACCATTACATTCGTTAAAATTGATGATGCAATTTCTGCAACCTAGGCGCTCACAAACGAATGCCCTTTCTGACGTTGGTTTGGATCTTATTCTTAATGTCGACTTTTACGACACGTGCAGTACACGGTTTGTCTATTCTTCAACCAAACCCGGACACAACACGAGGAATTTCTACAAGTAAACGGCACGTGTTGGAATTGAACACGCGACTGTTTGCTCAGAAGATCCAAGCCTTTCACCACTCGGTCATCAGACGTCTGCCGAACTAATACACGTATATCTATCAAAGCTCAAAAACATTTTTCAACGATATCCATTCAATTTGCAAACCCTAAAAACTATGAAATAAGAAAAGAAATAAGAACCTCCGGAGGCTACAGATTTTGTAAAGATCGAGTCCATGCGGATTTATATGAACTTCAAATGTTAGCAATGATTTGTTGAACAACGTCGTAGATTGGCAAGAACAATGTGTGCGGAGTGATTTGTCAAATTGGTTGAGAACTCGAATTTTTTTGAATAGATCGAAATGAAAAGCGTGGTAGGCTAAAGCTTTTTCTCGTATAGGCCTATTGCGCCTTCAATCAAGATCCGGTTGATTAGCCTTCGCAAGCTAGACTAGTAGCTGGGTCTCTAACCACTAATCCACAATACATCAGGGATGGATACCCTGAGATAAATGGCTTAAGTATTGAGCTTATGTTAATATTTTAAGCATAGACAGTTATTCCAAGCTTAACTATCCTAAGTTCTAAGCTAAGACAGGAGTCTAAGCTATTACTGTGCTATGTGAAACCACCTCAGAAACCACACTTGTCGCAAGCCATAGGCTACATAATAAATCGATAAGGCATATGCTTCTGAGAAAGGATTGTTGATCCATATGGTGCACTTTACGGAGCGTGAAACGATTTAAAGGGTGCGAATATATGTACTTCGGACCTGCAACTTGGCAGAACATTAGAGAAAGAGAGAGAGAGAGAGCTAACTACAGTAGAGGTTAGATTCTCTAAATGGTATAAGCCTATTTTTATTTAATCATGTCAATACACCACCGCACAGTGACATACATCATAACTATGTTTCAGCACTAATTATCTCGGGTTATACAAACGTTAACATAATATACATGCAACTGAAAGTACACGACAAAATCTAAAGAATGTGTGTATTGGTGAAACTACAGCGGGTGTGGTAGTAAGTCAATATATATTTAACATCCGTTTCGTACACCCAGCCTTCTTAGATGACGATTAGCAATGCAGCAACATAAACCAGAGAAAGTGTTGAAAGATAATGAGCTCCAACTATGATACAAACGACCAGCAGATTTTAAGTTTTTAACCCGGTTCTTCCTAGCTGGTACCGCAAATCCGCGGCGTCTTGAAGAGAAGCCCTTCGGGCTTCTGATCTTGATGTTAAACCCATATCATCATCATCATCATCATCGTCGTCGTCGTCGTCGTTGTCGTCCTCATCATCATCATCATCATCATCATCATCGTCATCGTCATCGTCGTCGTCGTGATCGTGATCGTGATCGTCACCCTCACCGTCACTGTCACCGTCACCGTCGCCGCCGCCGCCACCACCACCACCACCACCACCACCACCACCACCACCACCACCATCACCATCACCATCATCATCATCATCATCATCATCCTCATCACCCTGCAGCGGGTCAGTTGAATGTAACTGGCGACCCATTGAAGGGCCGCGATCAACAGATTTACTGACTATGCCAGGCGTAAACAACAATGTCAACACTGCGCGCAAGAGGGCGTGGAGCTGTAATTATATCCGACTCTGTAAATACTATGAGTCAACGGTAGTGTAAATAATTACTATAATTTCTCTTTGTTGCCGATTTATTTACATAATTACTTGTGGCCTTTTACTGCTTTGTTAGTACATTTTTACTGATATCCAGATATACAGAAGTTATTTTCAAATGTGTCGGTCTTTGTCAAGTGGTCATTTTTTACTCACTAGTCTACAAGAGAGGTCATACCCTAATCTAAGGCCATGCCCTAATCTAGGGCCATGCCCTAATAATCTATAGGACCGCTCCCTAATCACAGCTCTAGATGTACTATTGTAGCAAGTTCCAACATACAAATAGTCTTTCAAGATTTTTAATAGACTCAGCAACAAGAAGGGAGGCAGGGAAGTCTGCATCCAGTTTTCATTTTGACCTCATATTGTTTCAGAGTGAATTGACATTTTACACAGCGTAGCTGTTCAATAAAGTAAGTTCATCATTCATTATATATTCATATCTATATAAACAAATTTTTATATCTATTATGGCGCATGTTTATATATTCATGGCATCATGAAGGGGTCACTCTTATTGATGATCTTTTGAAGTGCTCTACAACCTACATACTATGAGGCTATGATCTCTATAGACAGGTATGCACATTGAGCTTTTTATACAGAATGCGATCGCAAACGATAACGACAGAGATTTCTCCAACAAGTTATGTTATGTATGCATTTCTCACATATGGCTTTACATTTTGGCTAAAATCTACGTATTCATAAGAGGCACTTAATAATCTGGTTACTGGAGATATTTAAGTATTAGCAATTTAGCAGATAAGTAGGTAATATTTGCTGTAGTGCCTAGATACAGAACTCTGTCCAATCAATGATTACTATAGATAACGAAGAGTTGCAGTATTCATTTACTAAACGTAGACATACACACGAACAAGATTCGTGTGCCCGATGTTGTCGTAGTTGAAGTGGCATCCTACTTTAGTTCCTGCTACTGATTTTCGTTATATGCAGCAATTCTATATTTGCAGTGCAAAAAAACTAAAGCTAAAAAGATAATGTTGACGTCAGTTTCCTCACTCGAAAGCGATGTCAGTGACGGCCGGGCGAGCCCAGCATTTGAACCCCGCACATACTGATCCGCGGTGGAATATCTTACCGACATTGCCACTGGCCCCAGCCATTGGCGATATCGAAACAACTGAAAATCAAAACATACTAATTTCAAGCTAATCACGCAGCTAAAGTCGGCATCCAAAATCTAGACTATCTCTCTCTCTCTCTCTTTCTCTCTCTCTCTTAGTGCACTGCTACTGACAGGCCTAGTCTGATGACATGTAACGTGTCCACTCTTCTCTGTCTTCCGTTTTCGTCCTCATGTGCACATACGAGTGGGTCTCTAACTCAAGTAAAATTAATAATCTCGGTCTGCATCTGCTTCTCTTTCCTTCCAACTATATTCTAGATTATAATTATAAATTTAAGTCTCATGTCACTACGTTTAACTGTAGTTAGAACTTAGAATGTTAATATTCTGCATCAGTCACCTCCTATACCAATTCTTTGAGAGAAACGAGTCGAAATGACTGATTTATCGCATGTCTGCGCTTCTTTTCATCTGCACAGATCTTTGCACATGACGCCTCTTATGCAGTAAAGACACGATTAATAATTTAAATGAAGCCAAACAAGAATTTAAACAAAAATTAGAAATGACAGTATAACATACATGTAGATAAAGCGGATTTAAACTTACCCTACGGGCTGCAACTGTTAACATCAAACAATTAACATTCAGTAGGCCCACAGTTATGCGTTGGACATATGTATACATGAAATTGCGGGATGTAAAAAGCTGCAGCCTGTATATTAACTTAAGTTACATTTGCAAATAACTTCTTTATTTGCAAATGTAACTTATTCAAGGCAGTTAGTCGAAGGCATATTCGCACAGATATGGGATCATGCTATTCAATAGATCAGCAAAAAGCTAAAAAGCTTATGTTAACGTCAGTTTCCTCACTCGAAAGCGATGTCAGTGACGGGAGAGCCCAGGATTTGAATCCCGCACACACACTGATTCGCGGTCGAATACCGACACCGCCACTGGCTCCAGCCAGTAGGCACATGTAAATGTACACGTATAACTCAAATAGGCGGCAGGGGAACCTGAAGCTTGTGTGTATTGTAATATTATAATTAGTATGGGAATCTTCAAGTGGCTCTAGTCTGGTGAGAATATCACATTACTCAATGTTACCTGCTTTAGGTAAGGCAAATGTAGTTGCAAGTTTATTAAAGCTAATGACGTAGATGCAGTTTGTCCAATGTATTATTAGAGGGGGATGGGTAAGTTGATCCTCCTTAAACACATTTTAGGATGTTGTGTCTAATAAATTATTCATCGTTAGTAAAGGCATCTAAGAGGAAACATGCAGAATTAAGTTGCTTGAGAGTTGGTAGAGATAATTTTCACATGAATAGATCTTTTCGGTAATAGCTATAAATAGAACATCGGGGACACCAAATGTAAACAGTGGACAAGAAAACGTAAACACTGCATAGAATACCATTGGAATGTACTAGTTCCTCATAAAATTTCTAATACAAGCTTTCTTTAGAAATGTTATTTACTTTACAACCTACTACACGTATATTAATTAAGAATAACTTACCACTCATAGTTTAACTCTGACACCCATTATAACGATATGCATGCATTATAACGAAGTTATAATGTAGACCCATTACATTTACATGTAAATATATGTATCAGATGTCAACATAAACAAACCAGTGTTAGCATGCAACAAAATATGTTTTCAATTACCGAACTGATCTATTGATTAAGGAATAAGAGTATATGTCATACAATTTAAAGAGGGGTTGGTTTACGATAAAAATAAAAAGATGAAAAACAAATTACAGAAAGACCGAGACTAATATATGGCAATTTGTTTTCTGCTACGACTCTATGTCTCCACGAAGTACATTGTAAAGAGAGAGAGAGAGAAGATAAAATGATATATAGAGAGAGGGAGCGATATTCCTCTCCATAAACTAGATTTTTGGTTCTTAAATCTTTCGTTCTGTTTGGAGCGAGATGTTATTTCATTACAAGCTCGAGCCACCGAAGAAAAGAATTATAATAATACTGTAATAAAAAAACCGTAGTAATATTGTAAAGGATGAACTGTAACTATAATACTGTAAAAAAGGAACAGTAATAATACTGCAAAAGAAGAACAGTATTAATACCATAGAGTAATAATAAACCATATAACCTCCCTGACTAATACTGTAATAAAACAACGGTGATAATACTGAAATAGAAGAACAGTAATAATACTGTAATAAAACAACAGTAATAACTCTAAGAGAAGAACTGTAATAGTGTTGTAATAAAAGAGTTATAATAATACTGTAAACGAAAAACTGTAATAATAATGTAATAACGATCTGTAATAATACTGTAATAAAAGAGCAGTAATAAACCTGTAATAAAAGAACTGTAATAATACTGTAATAAAAGAACTGTAATAACACTGAAATAAAATAAATGTAATAATACTGTATGAGAAGATCCTTTTAGAATCGAAAAACTATACCTTTCTGTTAATGATCAAAGTGTTCTACAAACTCGGCTATCCAGCGATTATAATGATAGTAATGCATGTATGCCAATAAACACCCCTTGAGATCATAACGACTGCATGGATGGGAATACGACACTCTAAAAAAAACCATAGACACTCTTCTCTCTGCACATAACTCACAATAGAGAAGATTACATAATGCATCTGATCGTCTCACACAATCCATTAGACAAATCCTGTCACTTCATTGTCAGCATCAGGCTCGATACACTATTCATAACGTTTACTAATAAATAGAGACGTAAAAAAGCTCTACTTTCAAGCCAAACTTTTCGAATTTTTTAACACCGCTGCACAAATTAACGATTGACACAAAGATAAGTTATCTCAGGGTAGAAAATAGAGATCCAAAACGGTGCAAATCCAGTTGAGATTACGATTGTATTTATGCCAATAGCATGCTTGCAAGACTAGAAACTAACGTTGAACTAAGCTTTATCTTTAGGCACTGCATTTTCATTAGGCGCTGCATTGTCGCAATTACCGACAAATAATATAATTAACTGTTATCGATGATTAAAAATTCTTTAATTAAAAATTAATCACTGAATAAGTATTGAAGCGCTAAACTAATAACGTAATTAAAGTGATTATTAATTATCGATGATACGATAGAGAGAGAGAGAGAGGGAGAGGGAGAGGGAGAGAGAGAAGAGTTGATTAGTTATCGATGATTCTATTTCGTTAATTTTCGATATTAAATTGAACACCAGATTTAAGTCAAGTGGCTACAACGAATTCGTCTTTTAATGGTTAGAAGCAATCAGAAGTCTAAGTACTAAGCATACATTGAATATGTTTACCACGTCATAAGAAAGAATGTCATAATTTATCAGACTAGAAACAAAGCAGACACACTAGAACATAGACAGACTATCATGGGCCACACACTCAAGTTCTAAAAAACAAACAGCACAGGGGTTATTTAATAGATTTAACGGGCTATCAATCAGCTATAGCTCAGAGGTTATTTAATAGATTTAACGGGTTATCAATCAGCTATAGCACAGAGATTATTTAATAGATTTAACGGGTTATCAATCAGCTATATCTCAGAGGTTATTTAATAGATTTAACGGGTTATCAATCAGCTATAGCACAGAGATTATTTAATAGATTTAACGGGTTATCAATCAGCTATATCTCAGAGGTTATTTGATAGATTTAAAGGGTTATCAATCAGCTATAGCACAGAGATTATTTAAGAGATTTAACGGGTTATCAATCAGCTATAGCACACAGGTTATTTAATAGATTTAACGAGGACCGATGTAGAGTAGTGAAGTGGCAAATATCCTGCACTAAAAAGCTGTACGGCTATGCTTAGTGGCAGATCCCAGTCCCTATATCATGCCAGTTACGGAGAGAGCAGGAATTTGATCGTTGTACCTAGAAATCAGCAACCGGTCACCTAACTGATCATGCTACTAGATTAGTCCCAGGCCATAGGCCTATGTCTACATTCGCACCATAGATTCAGGTTATATTAGTTTAAATATTAGTGAGTAACTTCCAAATAACAAGCTCAAATTTCACTACTCTCAAAAAACTGCGACGCATTCGGAAACAATGGAATAAAGGACAAAAGATTTGACCGAACACACTAACAGTGTTAGACATCATCAAGTCGTCGTCCTTTAATTTGATCGTAAACCTACAAAGCGGGTTTAAAATTGACGGACAGAGCTAGCTCTCATGCTCAGTTTTCTGTTAACGATTAGAATATAATCCCAATTAAGGTAGCGTTTTTAAATATTATTTATTTACCAAAACATTTTCTCTCATGCAACTTCGATCCACAGAAAGCAATGACAAATTGATTCCGAGAGTAGCGCCCAAACACCGAAGTGTCGATGTATTGTGTTAAGTTTACACACAGAGGAAATGTAAACAGGTGTCCTGTATGTATAGATCAATATTATGAGTAATAAAAATTAAATATTTATAAATATCGCACACGCATACGCCGCAAACAACCCGTGGCTATGTTCCAGTATGTGGTAGGGTTATGTATACTACAAGACATATAAACTGATGAATAGAAAATATACAGCCGAGAATAAATACCTAACAATCCAGATTTAAGTTCAACTAAAGTACATTAACCCTGAAAACATGCTTCGGGGGTTAGTCATCTTGGTAATAAATAATATCTCATAAGATCCTATTGAAACTTTACATAGTCTAAACAACTATTAGCCAACGTAGACGAAATGTTTACAATTTAGAATTCAATTTTTTAAATCGTTTAGTATCGTTTAATTTTCGGTTTATCGTTTAATTTTCGTTTTGTCGTTTAATTTGACGATGCTTCTGTAGCCAGTTCTTCCAATGTAGACTAATCCCATTGCTAATGGTGCCACCTGGTAGGCCTACCCCCTGACGAGAGAACCAGTACACTAGAAGTTCAGTAGGTTTTCGAATACATCGACATATCTAGATAATGTTAGAACTATTGCTATACTAAGACAGACGTGCCATCGTGCCATGAATAATAGATTCTCATTTATTTAATTTTAATTTAATTTGAGGGTTAGTCGAGTATTTAATTTTAATTTGAGGGTTAGTTGAATATTTAATTTTAATTTAATTGGAGGGTTAGTTGACTATTTAACTTTAATTTAATTTGAGGGTTAGTTGACTATTTAATATGAGGATTAGTTGACTATTTAATTTAATTTGAGGGTTAGTTGACTATTTCATTCTAATTTAATTAGAGGGTTAGTTGACTATTTACCATCATCATCTTTCTTAAATCCCAGTTTAAATAGAGTGGGATCAGAAAATTTTGTAGCAGTTTATAATTTTTGTTTATTTTTGTTACATATCTACTTGTATTAATTTTGCAAATATATTTTTCAGATCGTACTACGAGATTATTGCGCAAAGTATTGTGCATCAGCAGCTCCGCAGCATCAACACAAGGATACAAAAACCGCAAATATCAAACCAAACCAGTATTTAAGCGACGAGCCTTGATTTGGAAGAGATAGCATGGAGCTGAGCTTGTAGCATTCAGTTAAGCGTAAAACCTATAGAGATCAGTTTAACGTTTGTTTCTGTACCACAAAGGAGCTGCCACTGTAAAGACGGTCTAGCTGTCATGTAAGCAGACGACACTGTAATTTAACATGCAAGCATGCTATTTACATCATCATCATAATCATCATCATCATCGTGATCGTCCTCATCCTCATACTCTTCATCATCACCATCACCATCAATATTATCATCATCATCCTCATCATCATCATCGTCACCATCATTATCATCATCACCATCATCAGCATCGTCATCCTCTTCCCTTGGATCCCAGTTTAGCCAGGATAATGGATACTAATTGACTCTCTCCACTCCTCTCTGTCCCATACAATATCACCAGTTAAACCCCTATTTTCCATAACTCTCTTAATCACCGCATACCACGTCACTTGTAGTCTACCTCTCTCTCACTATACCTCCATCTCATCCCTCAAAACTCTCTTTGCTACATCCTCTCTGGATACAGGCTTTAGAAATTAAATCTTATCAGAAACAAACAATTATGAGGGTTGGTTGACAAATAATCATATAATGAGCGAGAGAATACAATCAGTCAATGGTGTGATCACAATAGCCGACGCCTTGGAATCTGATACTGGCAATTATATTTACCCTATTAGCTACATTGCTGCCAACTACAGAACCAAATTATACATACACTACCACACAACAGAAATTTGTTGTCACCATCCAAGAACTATCAATCAATAACCAGTCAATATTTAACGTCCGGCTCCTCATCGGCGATGCCACGGACATCTATGTTAAAATTTCTCTTGTAAGTTAACGGTTCGTGTCACAGACAGGCATATCATATAAGTTAAGATATGAATGTCAACTATAAAGTTTTAATTTGAGAAATATCTACAGTCTGACGTTACGTAGCTAAATCTCTCCGTTCAAATGTCTAATTTGGTTTATTAGAAAACTGAAGTAACATCAACTCAAAATAAGTCAAATAGTTGAAACAAGGTCTAATTAATAGCAAACAACAGCAATGACATACAGAAACGATAAAAGCATCGTATTAATTTAACCAAGTTCTATCTACCAAGCCATAATATATCAGTCTAAATATCCTATTAATAGCAAAATCTTCAACAGGTTCACTAAAAACTACCATATATTACAACTTAACAATTCATTAATATCAGTTACTCAATCGATTAGTTAATTAATTAGCGATTCCATCAATCATTCAACTACAAGATCAATCATAATTTCTTCAAAAACAAAAAAGAGTGGTTAGACATAGAAACAAGGACTATGCGATTCAAAACACACAGAAACGCAACTGAACACATTGAATGTGTTTGAATGTCAGCCGAAAATGATCTCACTAAAGACTTAATGCAGCCCCCTCATTAACATGTCGTATCTCAATATAATAATTATAAAAAAGGCAAGTAAATGAAACTTAAATTGGTGAAATAACATTCTTTAAAGAAACTTTGGAGTTTCTCCTTCTGTAGCGTTCATATAACCTGTAGATCCAAGCTACATATCCCTCTCAACCATACTTACCAGTAAACATTACCTTAGATCTACAATTGACTTCGATCTACAATAGACTTTGACGTACAAATAGACCCCGAAACAGACGCTAAAACAAAGAGACCCCGAAACAAACGCTACAGTTACAAAAAATTTAACACAGCCTTTAGCTAAAAATTTGGCTTCTGAGGTAGGTTATACATTGTCTTCCTCAGTATCGGCTTTATGTGACCTTTACGAAAAACATACCAGTCTACTATTAAATTTCACAGATTCAACAGAGAAGTAAAGCCATAAAATATCCAGGTTTTGTTTTTAGAAAATCACATTCAAAACCAAGCTTTCTAAAGTAACGAAAATCAAAACGAAATATAGCAGTAATGAAAGCAGAAATAAAAACAGGCTAGAGCTGTCAGATTTGCCTTTTCTAGAACAATCAAATCGTTCCACGTTGATAGAGGTATTCAAGAGTAAACAACTGGAGCTCATCTGTTCGTAGGACTGATGGATAAAGACAGAGCAAGCGACTACCTCTATAATATGGGCATCATGTGGGGAACTGCATTACGCTCAAACCTCACTAATACATACTGTATACTGAGAACACCTTGCAATGTTTAGATTGCAAACTTAACGACTGACTAAACAAAACGTTTCAAAACACCATGCTATCACCACACTGTAAATCTACCAAGAGGAGGCACCGTTATTCGGTAACCCATTGCCTAGGCAATTAGATGAAATAATTACGTCTTGGTAGACATATCAATCAACGAAATTTAATAAAAACCGATTAAATACATAGCAAAATAAAGACTTAATATCATCTTTCTAAGATATCAACATTATCTTTTATAAAATCAAGTAGTTATATCGTTGTGTTACTAAACAGACGTTAAATTTAGATTTACAGCTGTTCTACCTATTATAAGCATTAGACAATGCGTGTAGCAGATAAGCATTATAGTATATCTGTAAAGCTGACCCATTCAGCCGTTTAAATATCAATTACTGAACGCTATTAGAGACGACAGATGTCAATGTGCACACTGTTTCAGTACGAGTAAGCGGCTATTAGTACTATTTACAGTAGAAGCCAGAAGTTAAGAAGCATGCTCTCCCTTATTTACAAAATCTAAAACAAATAAGTTAACACAAAATTCTCCTACATATCTTCAATGGTAAATGCAATATAAGGCTTTGGTTGCCTGGTTGTATCATGATCGTATTAACACGTGGGGTCGCCAGTTCAACCTTTATGCACAACCATTAAGCTGCAGCCTTCAGCAATCTATTCTGCATTCTACTTCTAACAGCGGCCATCAGCTAATATACACCAAGACTAATTTTGGAAGACTGCATCATAAGCTAGCCATATTACAATTTTTTAGAATTTGGCAACAGCATGGACAAAAATATAATGTACCTGCTGATTATGCTATACTAATATTAGTATTGCAGATATATAAAGCAGGAAAGCTCCTAGAGTTCAGAGCAGTGACACATTCAACAGCACCCAATCAAGCGAATCAAAACAGAATGTCTAAAGATGTGTACATTAAGAAACAAGCACATTGTAGCACATAATTAAATTATTAAACATATTTATGCCTGTTAATCTACAAATGCATGTAAACATCATAAAATCAAATTCATTTTCATCAATCAACCACTAAATCAATAAATTGATCCATCAATCACCCAATTAAATTAGCCAATCAATCAAATTAACACGTTTTCACTGTCTATGATATTATGACAATTCCGAGGAAGCAAGGATTTAACGCCCGTGTCCTCATCTAAAGCATTGTAATGCTAGACTTCACAGTGTTACCATTCTTTTGTACCTAAGTTAACTCAGCATACAATAGTGCAGAGCATAGGACTAACGGATAACATATTCACAGATATGAGTGCACATAGTCATAGATATGAGCACACATATTCATAGATATGAACGCACATAGTCATAGATACGAGCACATATATTCATAGATATGAGCACACATATTCACAGATATGAGTGCACATATCACAGATATGAACGCACATATTCAAAGATATAAACGCACATACTGGCAGATACGAGCAAACTTGTATTAACAAATACACAAACATATCAACTCATCCTCAATTCATTCAAATTCAGGCACTCAGAACAGACTATAGTGGCACAAGCCCAGCCCTAGCAGGCAAGTAAAAGAATGAACACTATGTACCTCAGACAATCCAGTAGTAGCCTATACAGCCGCTAACAGCATTAGCTAGCACATAGACAACAGCCCTGGCAACACACTGCATTACATAAATCTCTTAGTTCTTAGTAGATTAGTTTTTGCTTTCTTCCATCTTCCCTCGATTTCTTACAAAGAGTGCTCAGTAGTGTCGTGGCAAATGATAGCAGACTGAGCGATGACCTGGTTATCTCCCAACGGTAGAACCCAGCACAAGATAGCTGCCAATGCTGCAACTCTACAACTTGATAAGCTAAGCTGCTCCGATAAATTGATCTCATCAATGACAATTTCAGGAATTTCCCAGCCCAGCAATAATTCTGAGTATGAAAGCAGCTGGTAACGTCTAAGCAGCAGTTTTCAACTAGCAATAACCGTGCCTCGGATAAACCTCGTTGGCTATGGTACTGCCACTGTGCTGGTACTGCCACTGCGTTGGTACTGCCACTGCGCTGGTACTGCCGCTGCGCTGATACTGCCGCTGCGCTGGTACTGCCACTGCACTGGTACTGAAACTGCGCAAAAGCCACCGTGCGAAGTACCATAGCATTGCAGTGTCTTGTACGCCAGTAGCCAGCTCTAGCAGCCTATGTCGCAGAATCAAAGCTGGTTCTAATCACGACGTCATTGTTAGATAAAGGACAATTAACAATTATTAGCAACAGGAATTACTAGCAGCAAACCAACATAAGCTGAAATGAGATTAGAAAGGTTGCTCTGATAGGCAATCAAATTGCTGATAGTAATATAACTGCTAAGGCAGGCTCATCTTTAACAGCTGCAGGTCTACCTTATGCTTAAAAACTAAAAGGACATTAGCAGTGCCAGTAAGTACAGACATCTGAGAGGCTGAACTGAAAGGTGACTGAAGAGGCAACAAGCCTGCCACAGTTTCTCATAGTTTCATACGTTGCCAGACCCAGCTTTCAATTCAAAAGCAGCAGCAATAGCAGCTGCAGCTATATATTCAATAGCAGCTAAATGAGGCAACAAGATTTGCAGCAATCTGACAACCACTCATACAAAACAGCAGCAGTAATCTGGCTTAAACTCTTTCTGCTGCCCAAACAATCGCTCAATAGGAGATTGCAACTAGTCAGCCGTTAGTCCTAGGTTAAGAGCTGCTCAGGGGTTAGGCTGAGCTATCTGTAGGCTTATTGTTCTGTAAGTCTACAGCAACTGGAGCTGATTGACTTTGTTGTGGTGGTTGCTGAGACACTTTGTTAGATTCTGATGCGGCATCCTTTCCTAATGTACTTCTATCTGCGTCTATGCAATCAATCAATAGATCAATCAATCAATCTGTTCCACGAGTCAATCAATCAATAGATCAATCAATCAATCTATTGTTCAGCTGTTCCATGAGTCAATCACAACAATCAATCATGTCAAATCAATGCTATACACACTAAATGCGTCACACCTTTTCACTTGCTGTGTCCCAAAAGCAGCCCCGCTGACAAGTGTAGTGCACAAAAAAATTCGAATAATTGTAATAATTCCTCAATTCCAAAATTCCTTCAAACAATTAACTCATTTATCAGAATAAGCTCTATCCATAGTAGGATGCCATTCAGTAAGACTTGTGTGCATTACACAAAATTAAAGACTTCAAAACTCTTCTTGTTGCTATCGTAAGTCTAAGAATTGATCCACTTTCACAAAACCTTTTATATTTCTGCAAGACCATTAGCAGGTACCAATAATTAATAGTAATCAGTTACATAGCATAGTTTAATGCTAGAGCTCCAGCTAGTAGTGCGTGCCATTGAAAGGCAACAATTGCAATTAATTAATCATATAGATAAACTGACAAAAATAAATGAATGAGCAGCATCAGAAAATAAAGTATATAAGCAATTCTGTAAGCATATGTCATATGCCATGCAAAACTAGTCAAATCGAAAAACACAATTAATATTTAATTTGATTTAATCTTAATTGACCGCCTCTGATCAACTATTTTCTAGCCCCACTGAGAACAGAACGTCAGATATGAATGAAGACTTGCCTAACGCATAGCATTAAGTAGATAATTAGGACATCTTTACTTTATAATTACATTTTATGTTTATTTTCAATGCAGTTGCATTTGTTGCAAAGCACTGTAGTTATTTTGTGTTTATTGTATGTAACTTGCTACCACGCAAAGCTAAAAAAAGCTAACGTTAAAGTCAGTTTCCTCACTCAAAAGCCATGTCAGTGACGGGCGAGCCCAGGCTTTGAACCCCGCACATATTGATCCGCGGTCGAGTATCTTACCGATGTCACCACTGGCTCCAGCCATGTCGGGACGTCATGATGGTTTAGTAGAGATTTATATATAACATCGAATGCTAAACTAGACGACACAAACAAGTTATAGAGACTGACTGGTAGGGGCAGCGTTAGCAGCAGGTGAGGCAGGAGCAGCGCCGTTGTCACTGGATGTAGTGGCGCCCACTGGTTTCTTTGTCAGTAGACTGTTGAAGAAGTTAGCCAGCAGCCCTGTGTCTGTGTTAGCTGCTCCTACGCCTGGCTTCGTTGGGTCCTACACACGCAAAATGATACAACATATTTAGAGTTAAATGCATCATTTAAATTTAAATGATTTATTTGTGTGAGTGGAAAGAGTTCTGTCCCCTGCCTGTCGACCAACATTTTTTAATGAAACAGCTCCTCTTGTCTCTAGACAAAACAGTAAAGAGAAATGTGAGAAAAATTTGTATACACTTCATCAAAACAGCCTTAGATGAATGAATACAAAGAGTCGTTAACCATTTCATGTTGTCAATTTCATCCTCACCTTTACCTCAATCTTCCGTAGTAGACACCAACTCTCTCTAACGTTCAGCCATGTGGCAGATCCAAGGTACATATTCATGCCCAAATACTGTTTTTCACACTCCAAAATGAACACTCCATCAATCAACAAATCAATCCCTTCACAAAAGTCTATGCCTTACCCACACCTTAAAGGTTGCCCCTATCCTGGGAATAATATGACTTCTGAAGTGGTTTCCCATTGCTTCCTCAGTTCATGCTAACAGCAATGAGACACCAGCTAATTTAGTACCAATAGCGTGTAGTAAAAATAGACCAATTTGTCTTCACTTGTTGATGTATACAGAGATGCAGGGTTGGCTGACCCAGGGTTAAAGAATATCAAATCAAATTTAAGGATTTTACACAAAGCCAAACTAATAGAGAATGTTAGTAAACATCACAATACAGAACTGCTAACCTTGCTGACATTAGCACTGCCTGCTCGTGCCGCTGAGGTCTTGGCAACGGCTGCACTTGTCGGGCTCATGTTACGCAGCGGCGAGTCCTAATATAAGAATAATAGTAATAGACTAAAACTAGCCACAATCATTAAAGATAGACTAAAACTAGCCACAATCATTAAAGATAGACTAAAACTAGCCACAATCATTAAAGATAGACTAAAACTAGCCACAATCATTAAAGATAGACTAAAACTAGCCACAATCATTAAAGATAGACTAAAACTAGCCACAATCATTAAAGATAGACTAAAACTAGCCACAATCATTAAAGATAGACTAAAACTAGCCACAATCATTAAAGATAGACTAAAACTAGCCACAATCATTAAAGATAGACTAAAACTAGCCACAATCATTAAAGATAGACTAAAACTAGCCACAATCATTAAAGATAGACTAAAACTAGCCACAATCATTAAAACTAATGAGATAGATTAACTGGCAATAAACAAGATCAACTAAACAATAGTCTCAAATATAGCCGTGATAAAGAATGCTACGCATAAAATGTGTCATACTTTTGCTTCTCTAAAGAATGGTTTTAATTCCCATAACTAATGCATTACTTCTTTTCACATGAAAATGAGATGTGTTAGTATTGGTACCCATGATAAGTTAGTAAATTTTCTGACTTATAATGTGAGGCAACAGACGTAAAAAAATATAAAGGTTGAGAAAAGACAAAAAAAAAACTGTTCTATATACAGTTATTTCTATGTCAACATATTAAATAGTTCTCATCTGTACGAAGTTCATGATATCAGATCTTTCACAAGCAAGTATTCCTTTAGCCATGTTGTTCCTAGGTTGAGCAATACCAGCTGGTCCCTGTTGCTGTCTATGGATAAGAAACAGACGTTAAGAACATTAGCTACTAACAAAGATCTACTCTAGAGATATCATTTGTTGCCGGCAGAAAGAGCCCCATTGCTTTCATTCAGTAACATTTATTCATTCGTCCTGTACTCATTCATTCAGTAACATTCGTTCATTCATCCTGTACACTCCTCATTCATTCAGTAGCAACATATTATCATCGTGTTTGGAAAATGAAACAGAACAATAAATCCTCGCCATAATCCCTGCTAGCACGTACCCTAGGGGCTGCTGAACCAGCAGCAGCAGCTCCTGTAGCTGTGGAGGCAGCTGTGGAAGCAGCTGGCATGCTGGCCAGCTGTGACTGAATCCTCAGCAAGAAAGCCTGCTCTTCATCCGTCACTGTCTCAGAGTCCTTGTGTGAGGTCTGCAGACAAACCAGTACTTAGTAACCTGGAGTAACCTGGCTGGAGGCAGTGGCAAAGTCGGTAAGATACTCGACTGCGGATCAGTATGTGCGGGATTCAAATCCTGGGCTCGCCCGTCACTGACATCGCTTTTGAGTGAGGAAACTGATGTTAACCTTAGCTTTTCCAGCTTTACCTTCCCTTCGTTTCTAAAGTTACCTGGCTCAACAGTGTCAGGAATGCATCAACATAATTAAAATCGACACACTCATCTTTTTATTTACGAGTGCATACTGAACTGCTCAACCATAGGTAAGCTCTAATATACATTAATAATAACTAATAATAATAATAATAATAATAATAAAGGTTTAACGTTGGTTTCCTCATACAAGGATGATGTTAGGGACATTATAATGTGAGGAAACACAAATAATTAATTTGAGAACCGTCAACAAATAAATACGTAAAACATTCAAACAGTCAATCAGTTCTTCGATCATCTAAAAAATAAAGTAAACACGCATTATAGTGAAATCAACAATGTTGACATCTATCACTTTTTAATACCACTTGTTTAAACCGTTTGGGCAATTTAGACCATTTTCCGTGTAACCAGTCCAGTGAATGTCCGAGATTTTACTTAATTATCAGATCAGCGTGGCTGGGATTCGAACCCACGAGGGTTCAACTCACCTCAGGATCTGTCATTTAAAACTATTATGTTACCCCTACACTATTAAGACATTCAATCAATCTGTCCATCGCTCAACCCATGAAATGGACATTGTCAGTGCCTCTAACAGGAGACAACTTCAAAGACTGAACGATGTCAGAAAGGTCTGCCACAGTTACCCATACATTGCTAGACCTTCCTAACCATATAACTACAGTAGATTACTGGAATTCAATTATTACAGAGTTCATAACAAAGTTCATTAACACTGAGCTACAAATATAGACAAACCTTTTTGGAAACAGGTTTAATTATAACATCATTGAACGAAGCATCAGGGAATCGAGTGCATAGAGAGGTTTCACGTAAAATACCAATCTTCTTGTCGCTGTCCCATCCTGTAGGTCTGCTCACACATAAACATACGTACTATAAACACACATAAACACACGCACTTAATATAGGTCTGCTCACACACACTTATTGTAGGTCTGCTCACACATAAACACATGCACTATAAACACAAATAAACACACGCACTTAATGTAGGTCTGCTCACACACAATTATTGTAGGTCTGCTCACACATAAACACATGCACTATAAACACACGTAAACACACGCACTTAATGTAGGTCTGCTCACACATAAAACACGCACTATAAACACACATCAACACATGCACTTTATGTAGGTCAGCTCACATGTAAACACATGCACTATAAACACACGTAAGCACACGCACTATAAACACACACACTTATTGTAGGTCTGCTCACACACACACATTGTAGGTCTGCACACACACAAACACATGCACTATAAACACACGTAAGTACATGCACTGATAGAGCAAAAAGAATAGTGTCATTTATATATAATAGAATATCAAAATAGTAACTAACTGATATTGGATAGAAACGATTTACTGATAGACAAAGTCAATGAGGGTAATATTACATAATGCTTACAAAGGTTTTGCGGAGAAGTGTCTAGAAAGTAAGCTTCAAGACTGTAATCAACCCTAAGCAACAAAGCTATGATAGAGCTGTTATGACAGAGCTGTTATGACAGAGCGGTTATCAAATCTGGCAAGAGGTGGAGTTAAACACAAACCTCCCTCTGTACTGAAAAGAGACACTTAGGTCCGCAGATTGGCTTCTCACTAATAAGGCTTATATACATGCTTGAAAACAACAAGTGTATACGCATGTACCCTATACATATGTGTATACAACAACAAAATTCATCTTAAACCAAAAATAAATTATTTGATAAACAATTTACTCTCTAAATTTATAACATTTTGAAAGTCAGATCACATACATGAATATGGCATCTTTCTCGACGATACAAGCTGGACTGTTGAACGGTAGACCATAAATGCAGTGGACAAGATACCGGTACACAAGCTCAATGTTCTTGTCCTCCTTAGACGATGTGTAGATCAAGGAGGCACCATCTGTAGTCACAAATAAGCAGTAACTACGCTCAGATTTCACAGCTTTCGACTAAAACATCTATGTCGATACCAACCGGCTCAATTTTGCAAGAAAAATAGCAATGTTGATATCTTCTTCTTCTTCAGTGCACTGCCAAGTGGCAGGTTCAGGGTACATATCCATATTCAAAGTCTGCTTTCTCGCTCCATAAGAGCACTCCTTAGATCAACAAGTTAATCCCTTCACAAAGTCCATGCCTTTCCATACCCTATGTATCCTATAGATACATAAGGTATGATATTTAATTTTTTTTAATTTTTAGTTAATTTAATGAATACTAAAAGATTCTTCTTTACTCATAGTACAGTACGCCCTATATGGCAATTATGAATAGTATAAGCCATTGATTTATGTAATGTTGTAATATTCATGTGGTAAATGTTAGCGAGAACAATTTTTAGTCTTATCTCTCTTATATCCAGCCTATTAACTGTTTACGCTATATCTGTAATCTGTTATGCTGTGTCTGTTGGAATGTCTGTGCTGTAACTTTCTGCGGTTGTCAGATTGAACGAAAATAAACGAATATATTATTATTATATCTGTATTTCTATGGTTGATATCTATAGATGGAAATACAGTGCCATACAAAATGCAAGTAAATCTAAGCCATTATTAACAGTAGTAATAAACCAAGAACAGCACATGTGTTAGACCTTTCGTTCAAAAGCAGCAAATAAACATCTAAATGCATAATTTTTAATCCATTCAAAGGTTTTGAGGAATAAAATGTTATGCACTAAAAAAGTACTAAAATCAGGCTAAATAAGCCAAGTAACAACTAATTCTGTGCCTAAAATGTTCCTACACAATACATGTGCCTGAGTCTCAAACTGGCGGCCAACAACTCATTAGGCAAGTATTCGATACAAGTAGACAAATTAGTGACGTACATTGTTGGCAGAAGAGCCTGATGTGCATTTGTATAAAGTCCCACTGCTCATCTCTGTATTCGTAGTCTTTCTCCACCGTCAACACTGCGTCACTCTACTCATACAAAACAATCTTCTTATGTCAATAAAGCCACTGGTAGATATTTCAATTTATGGACCGATCACCATAAGATATTTCAATACATGGACCAATCAGCCAAGAGATATTTTAATACATGGACCAATCAGCTGAGAGATAATTTAATATATGAACCAATCAGCCGAGAGATATTTCAATACATGGACCAATCAGCCACTAAAGTCTATCACACATAACTCCTCATTGTCTGAATAAATGCTATAACGACTATGGGTCCAATATGTACAAGATTTTATTGCAGAATCATTGCTGGTATCCTTTTTGGAAAAGACATATAATGGCTTTCAGTAAATTAAATAATAAATATGTGCAACTTATGCATTCAAAGATCATACTGATTTATTGTAACATTAAGTGCACATTATAACCAATTATATCATGACATTGCGCTCAAATCTCTATTTCTGCAGATACAGTACTTCAAATGCCAACAAATTTTCATAACATGGAGAATTAAGAATTAATTTAGAAACAGCAAAAGCATTCTTCACTGTAAAGACTTTCTATAATATAACAAATGGATGCCAAATTGATACAGTAGTTACAGGATAAGCTAAAAGTCATACGTTCCAATCCCAGCTGCCCCATTTCTATGGCGCCCTAAAAGACTAGATTTAGATTAAAAGCTAAGGTTGACGTCAGTTTCCTCACTAGAAAGCGATGTCAGTGACGGGCGAGCCCAGGATTTGAACCCCGCACACACTGATCCGCTGTCAGTAAGATGACTAACCTGTGTAAGAACGACAACAATGGGTATGCCGAGATTTCTTTTGAGGGTATTTTCATCAAGTGGTAGCACTGTGGGTTGATCACCCCCCGCTGTATCAGAGGTAACGGCACCCCCACCAGTGCCGGGTGGGGGGCGACGTGTTGCTGATTGTAGGGATGCATCATCAGGTGATACATACTCTTGAAACTGTCGTAATACTGCAATACAACACAATACAAACTGTCGTAATACTGTAATACAACACAATACCAACTGTCATAATACTGCAATACAACACAATACAAACTGTCGTAAAACTGTAATACAACACATTACAAAGTCACAAACTGTCGTAATACTGCAATACAACACAATATAAACTGTAGTAATACTGCAATACAAACTGTCGTAATACTGCAATACAACACAATACAAACTGTCGTATACTGCAATACAACACAATACAAACTGTCGTAATACTGCAACACAACACAAAGCAAACTGTCGTAATACTGCAATACAACACAATACAAACTGTCGTAATACAGAAATACAACTGTCGTAATACTGCAATACAACACAATACAAACTGTCGTAATACAGAAATACCAACTGTCGCAATACTGCAATACAACACAATACAAACTGTCGTAATACTGAAATACAACACAATGCAAATCATATATCATTCACCCACAGGCTCAGTCAACCATACTATCTCATAGTCTATCTAGATGAATCAGAGAACACTCGACTACACACCGGCAGACTCCTGTTTCTGCCGAACGTCCCTGGCAATCTTTAGCCTGTTGACGTGTGTCTCCAGCACCTCCACCCACTTGTGCAGCGTATCCATGATGTCCCATGGACGAGCCAATGATGCCACGAGCACCGCAGTCGTGTGCTCATAGCTCTGCTCATTCAGCGCGTACCTCAACAATCCTCTGTAGTCTAGGTCTCCGTCCAATATCCACACACCCAGGCGTGTCTGATCTGTGCATCAATCATCAATCAATCAATATATCAATTAATCAATCAATCATTTACTAAATGAATTTCCAATTCTCTATAGTCCAACATTTATAAACCTATCCGATATATATCTGATATATATCCAATTACTGTCATTCAATCAGAAAATTATTCAATCCACAACAGTCTTGTTTGGACGTCTTATTTTACGAAAAAGAGGAGTCAATATTTATAAATTTTTTTATTTTAGAAGCACTGTAATAGATATAGTAATAAAAGTAATTTATGCATAAATAGTGCATTTACAACTAATTAAATTTACTACTTCAAAATATCAAATTTCATTTTTATTACATAGCTGTGACTTATTAATGGCAAATTTCCATGAAATCTACACACATGTGCAGCTGTTACATATGCGCAAATGGTACATGCGTCGCACATATATGCAATTATTAAACATATGTAAGTGTTATTTACACATGCACATGTGATGCACATGCCAAGTGTTACAAATGCGCAAGTGTTACCTGGGCAAGGGTCACATTTTCAAATATATATATATATATATATCAATCAATAATCAACCAATAAGAATTTAACATCCGGCTCCTCGCCACAAGGCAATGTCAGGGACGTCTCTTGCGAACTCAACACAAACAGGCGAAAAGCACCACACGATGGCGACTGAGTATACAGAAGCCACAAAAGAAAGCGAAATCAAAACAGCACAAGTCCATGATCCAAGGCAAGAGGGTCAAAATTCAGATCTACGGCAGAAAGAGGTGGGTTTTAGCTTGCCAAGGAAAGAAATAATACAGTAGCAAGATCAAAGATCTTGTGGAAGAGAATTCCATATTGTCAGAGCAGAAAACATGAAGAAGCATTTGCCCATGGCAGATTTATATGAAACTTTCATGTGATAAATTAAAACTATCAAGCGTACAATAACTTATTTATCTTCTTAATGTATTGCCCATCTCTTTCTACCATAGGTTTAAATTCTGACCCGCTTGCCTAGGATCTTGGACTTGCACTGTTTTGAGGTCGCTTTCTCTTGTGGTTTCTGTGTACTCAGTTGTCATTGTGTGGTGCTTTAGTGCCTGTTTGTGTAGAGTCTGCAAGAAACGTCCCTGACATTGCCTTATGGCGAGGAACCGGACATTAAATTCTTATTGAATGATTGCAATACATATAATTTAGTAACATAATCAGATAAACCACAGGAAAATACACAGCATTAGTCATTTATAATTATATATTATACTATATATGATTTATGTCTATATTATACATGTATAACATGGACCTGCCAGTAGGCAGTGCACTTAGACAGAGTATATATTATACTAACCATCCCTGTATTCATCTTTGACATTGATGTGCATGAACTCCAACCCTGACCCTTTCTTCACTTCTGTTGCTCCTTGAAGCTTAGCTATTACAGATGTCTTACCACTTTCATTATCACCTACACCCAGTCAATCATCAATCAATTAATCTTTCAATCAGTCGGCCAATCATTCAACTATTCATGAACCAATCTACATGTATAAATTAAGAAAAATTCATTTAACCAACCCGTCCTTCATAAAATTAATTAAAACTATCAGCATTTCTCATTAAACCTTTCCAATTTTTAAAATAGCAAAGTTCAGATTTTTAAAAATTTAGAATAAATTTGTTTGATATGCTACACATCCAAATTGACCCAAGTAGTTTGCTTATTTTACAGAAGTTGAATTGTCAAGCAGAACTCTTGTTTATGGTTGCTGAAATGTAGCAAGTGCTCTTCAATGGGAAAAAGAAAACCAAAGACTCGATTTCCTGTCAGGATTGCTGTGACAGTGCTGGGCCTAAGCCTGCACACGCACCTCTGACCCGTAATCTAACACTTATGGCCAATTTTATGACACTCCGACATTAAGCTAACGACGGCTTTATCGAAGGAAGCTATCGACGGCTTTATTGAAGGGATAGTCACTTTTGGATTTTATGAACACTTGTTGACTCGCTAGTTAGCGGATGACTTGTCGTCTCATATTTCACCGGTTAAGCTTGTCACTTTTTCGCTAAATTCAAACGGCTCTGAGAACTTTATCTGGGACATTTTAAGCGCGGAGATCGCACTAGCCAATGGCAGAACTCAATTATCTTCAATCGCTTTGAATTCTTGGAAATCCAGTTACACTGAAGTTGTGATCGAGATTGTTTCATAAAACCCAAAAAGCAAATATTAAGTTATCAGGGAAACTAAGACCAAATCGACAACTAGTTAAAAGTTTGTTTTATTGCTTTCACATAAAATGGGCCATTAACCGATTAAGCTATTGGCTCATCAGTGGAACATGCTCTGTAAAATAAAAATTGCAATTATGGCCAAAATTAAGTCCGTTTCCTGCTCGAATAGCATGTAAGTGACGCTGAAAGCCCTGGATTTCAACCCTGCACCTACTGAACCGTTGTCGAATAACTTGCCAACGGCTCTGCCTACGTGAATTAAGCCAACACAGCACAGTATATAGATATATATATATGCAATTTTTTAACTGCAAAATTAAAAAGTATTAAATATAATCATTACAATAAATTATATATACCTAACACAAGCAGAGCTTTGCAAGTAGGAAGTTTAGCTTGTGAACTTGACTGTGCCTCAACCAGTAATTCAACCCTTTACACAACAAAAATTATTATTATTATTAGTAGTAGTAGTAGCAGTAGTAGTATTATGGCTCTCAATCCTGAACCTTTGACATCAAAGTCCCTGACATCATCCTTGTATGAGGAAACAGACGTTAAACCTTTAATATTATTACTCAAAATTACACTTCAATAATCATAATTTAATATAATCACCATTTTAACATGAAAATTTCACAGAAATTTATAAATTACAGATAATATTTTAGTGATATTGTGCATATGATTATATCCAAAAATCAATTGAAAATAAGTAACTTTCTATAGCAATTAACTAAAAAATCTATATAGACCTTAAATCTTTTCTTATATTAAACACAGTATTTACAATAACAGTGCAATCTCCTTGGTAAGTTTTGGATCCAATTTAAATCCAAATGTTTACATTATTTAATGAATGACAAATGGCGCATTACGATGATGAGTCACCATCAGGAGTGCTTTAATTTATACTAGAGAATATTGCGCTTAGAATCTGCTAATGTGATTGATAGATAAAACTGTAATCTTTATAACTTTGCACAATCAGATCAGATTAGTCGAGTAAAATAGAGATCATTAACCAAATATTCTCAGATTCCGATTTCTCTTCCGTAGCCATCTTGATTATTATGTTATGTCTTTCCTTTGAGTTTTTTCTTATTTATAAACGAAGGAGTGAAGCATTTCACGGCTTTCATAAGACATGAAAATTACCATTAATCGCTTTCTAAATATAGTCTCTACATTCCTAAAATTGAGAAGTCTAAATAAAACTAGAATCTACAGCCCTTCGAACTTCTAAAATATATTCCTATTGGACTAATGAACATTATAGACCTCAATTGACTTCTTATTGACTTTGGACTGAATTTCTGGATTTTGGAATTTGCACCGTTTTTGGACCTTCATTTTTGCTCGCCGGCATGATTTTGTCTCAATAGTGCTCGATGTTGTCATTGATGATTGTAGCACTCTAATTGTTGTTATGTTATGTTCTTATGATGCTCAATTAGACCCCACTATATTCATTGACAGATCTCCTAACCGTTCTTTTCCTTTTGTGAATCATAAGCGTTAATTAAGAAGCTTTGAAAAATTGAAAGTTAATGTAACAGAATTTGCGAATATGTACACATCAAACTTATAAGATAAAATAAGCCTACTAACGAAGCAACTAGCTATTCGAATGCCTGCCTTCAATCAGAATCCATTCAACTGCAACTTTTAGAGAATCAAGCTCCGAGTAGCTCATGAGCGACAACCTGTAACGTTTCTTTTAATTGGTCGACTTCGGGTTCAGACTGCTGTTACTCTTCAAAACCTAATAATAATATAGGGTGCCAAGTTAGCTAGGAAAGCGTGGACTGCCGTTGAGGCTACCGTCCAGTATGATGCTGGAGCCCTCACTGGGCGGCGTGACTCTAAACGACTCGCTAGGCAACTTACAATTCAAGTAGACACTACATAGGCCTACTCGAGTGAACTAGATTTGTGTGTTATTGCGAGTCCTACATGATTAGAGCCTATATAACTAGTACAAATACGAGAATAGGCAATGCTTTCGGAGATTCAAACAGTAGCATGCAACTGAAATGAAATATATATATATATATATATATATAACTCATCAATCAAGCGTATAATGCAATGCTTCGCCGCACAGATAATCCAAAATTAAGTGTAGTTGCGCAAAAAGGGTATATCTCGATATTATATATTACTTTTTATTTATTGCTCTGGGCTATATGGTTATTATTACTATTGTTATTTAATAATTATTATACGAGCTGGAGGTTAAGTTAGGGTTAGAGAGAGTTAGAACACTATGATGTGGGATGCGGTTATTACGAAGGACATGAAAAGTAGTGGACTGACTGATAATACGGTGTGGGATAATATAGAGATGACTAGCGAAGGTCTATTCGCATCCCAACCTGAATTACACTAGGCTTCCGGGGAAGATGATGATGATAATTAATCACTATACGAATTAAATTAATGAAACACTTGTGATAGCAGGAGTTACTGTTGAGCTCATTAGGTACCTTTGAGCCACACTACAGAGCTACAGTGGCGGTATATTGTGGCATCACGGAGTCACTGTGACTCATGGAGCCACTGTGACTCATGGAGTCACTGTGGCTCATAGAGTCACTGTGGCTAATGGAGTCACTGTGGCCTCGTTGAGTCACTGTGGCTCATGGAGCCACTGTTGCTCATGGAGTCACTATGGCTCATGTAGTCACTGTGGCCTCGTTGAGTCACTGTGGCTCAAGGAGTCACTGTGGCTCATGGAGTCATTGTAGCCTAATGGAGTCACTGTGGCTCATGAAGTCACTGTGGCATCATGTTGTCACTATGGCTCATGGAGTCACTGTGACATAATGGAGTCACTGTGGCTCATAGAGCCACTGTGGCCTCATGGAGCCACTGTGGCTCATGGAGTCACTGTGACATAATGGAGTCACTGTGGCTCATGGAGCCAATGTGGCTCATGCAGCCATAGTGGCCTAATGGAGTCACTGTGGCTCATGGAGTCACTGTGGCATCATGAGTCACTGTGGCCTCATGGAGCCACTGTGGCTCATGCAGCCACTGTTGCTCATGGAGTCACAGAACTACTAATAAGTAACAAGTAATAACTAAGCACAACAACTAAACAAATTTAATGACTTTTATCTCATATATAAAAGAGATGATAAAGCCTTCAATCAATCACTCATAGACTGAATCAATCAATCAATCAATGAGTCAATGAATCAATCAGAAACATCGTAGTCCAGTACTATTAAATAGCATCAAAATGCTTTAAGGTTATAGGAGTGAAATGGCGTCTAGACTGCAACGCGACACAACCGATATGGCCTGACTTCTGTTATAGATCAAACTGTCTTCCCAACCAACAGACAATCAGTCTCCTTCACTGCAGCATCTTGCAGCTGCGTAATCGACCTCTACGAACACGTGCAGTCTTCGGTTAATCCTCACATACAATTAGGGCGGATAGACTAATGATCCAATGCACTAGACTAACAACTAATACGTCATCTTTTAGACTAACATCTAATACGTCATATTTACTTCTCGGCACATTTCTTTTGCAGATTGATTTGGGTGAATTGATCTGTAGTGATGTGTGCTGTGGGGACGTCCATGACATCATCCTTGGATGAGGAAACAGGTGTTAAACCTTTATTATTATTATTATTATTATTATTTTAGGGCGTTGAGCTGATTCTACGATCTCAAATTTTTTTTTCAAAATTACAAAATTGTCAGTAAAAACTTTAAATTTTAATTTGTCGCTGAGCAAAACTATCACAGGTTTCACAGTAGTTACGCTGTTTATAAGAATCTTACTCATCTCTGGTATCGTTTCATCTACAATTTGTTAAATCACCTCATCCAGTCTGGGTGCTCTTGTCACAAATTTT
Organism: Enchytraeus crypticus; assembly: GCA_905160935.1. Classification (NCBI taxonomy): domain Eukaryota; kingdom Metazoa; phylum Annelida; class Clitellata; order Enchytraeida; family Enchytraeidae; genus Enchytraeus; species Enchytraeus crypticus. The sequence continues at coordinate 232,275 of CAJHZI010000818.1, read as the reverse complement.
TTTTATGTCACTTAATTTTTGCTACTTATATTTTGCGAACTTCTGTTAAATCTATGTCAACCAACTGTATGCACTTGCACTGATATAAACGAAAAAAACAGACCGTTCTTCGTTTCAATATACAAATATGCACAAATTTAGAAATTTAGATTCACAGAAATTTAGTTAGATTCTAAAGAAGGCCGTAGCTTACGAAAGTTCCCCAGTACGTCGACTGATTTGTAACGATACACAAAGTTACTGTTTAAAAATAACAGTAAAGTTAATACCTAATTTAATCATGAAATGTCTTACATATAAATCTACACAGGAAGCGTAGAACTCATAAACATACATAGATATGAAAGAATTGATGCACATATATGAAGATATGAAAAAATAGAAGAATACTACATAAAGGCGTGATAAACGTGACTTAATCTCTTTATGTCAGTAATGCTTAACAACAACAAAAAATCAAAAAAATATAAAAACAAAATCAATAGCAATGAAACTAAAAGATCATGTGCAGCATTTCAACCCAAAGCAGAATAACAAATCAACCCAGTTCTGAAACTCAATCATTCAATCGATCTGTAATTATTAAAGTGTTTTAATTCTATATTAATTTTGTCGATCAAAAATAACGTCGGAGATCAAAAAGTTACAGCAACGCGGTTACTTAAACCTAATTACTGATATTGTTAACATATAAAGCAAAATTCAATATATAATAATATCACTAGACTAATGCAATAATACCAATAAAACAATGTACAAATATAATAGTAGTGCCTTTAATCTTATTAAATTGCTTATTAATATCGTGCCACCTTTAGCTGAGTCAATTAAGTGCTGGTTATCATTTTCAACCGCTAACCGGTAGGTTCAGAGTAAAAATACTTCATCAGTCGTTGTTCATTTCCTTTCGATAAATGAAACAAACGCTAAGTTCAGTTTTAGCTTTTTCAGCATTTGATATTTAGAAATCTAGCAATTGTACAATAGCTATTATTATGCAGTTATTACGATTACATAGCATCATTCATGGTCAAAGTTTCATGTCATTCAAATATGACGAAGTAAGCACTGAGCTTGAACCCTGAACCTTGGAATGCGCAATCATACAACTCACTAAGAAACTACCGGCTCAGCCAAAGAATATATAATTAAATCCGTTTATAGAATACTGACCATGGATTTCAACCCATATATTATTGAAGACAATTAATATATATATATATATATATATATATATATATATATATATATATATATATATATATATATATATGTAATTAGCTACTTAAAATGCAGACGTGCAATACTTAGATCCAATGAAAATAAACTTAAAATACCTTTCATGACCTTCTACAGTATGTGAAATAGCAAACTGGTACTAAGCATATACAATTTAAGATAATGGAGTGGTACGAAGCATTTAGATTCCCATAAAGTATAAAAAGTAAACACGCATTATAGTGAAATGATTAACTATGTTGACATATCACTATTTTAGAACACATGTTTAAACCGTCGGGCAATTTAGATCATTTTCCGTATAACCAGTCATGCGAATTTCCGAGATTTTACTCTCAGATCAGCTCGGCTGAGATTCGAACCCACGAGGGTTCAATTACCTCAGGATCTGTCTTTTAAAGCTTCATGACGTTACCACTACGCCATTGATACATTCCAATGTCTCAATTAATAACCTTCGTGAACAGTACTGGGAATGTTTCTCTCGTAAACGAATATACTACAAATGAAAAAGAACATACTGAGCAATATTTGCAGTAATTAATGCACGCTAAAATGTAAAGAACTCAATAAAATTGAGTTAATATATGTATAAAACTATGGAAAAATACAACAGCTGTAAACGCAACCGATTGAAAGACTTGATTTTGCTACAATTACAGTTAAATTTGTTCACATTTTTGAAATTCAAATGAACGAATTTTTATAGTATATATTAGAAGGACATCTTTCAGGCTGCTTAAATTCCATATACACGTCAACTGGCAGTAAAAATTCTTTATTGAGTCCTTTCGATACAGGCGTTTAAAAAAACCTAATGTTAACGTCAGTTTCCTCACTCGAAAGCGATGTCAGTGACGTGTGAGCTCAGGATTTGAACCTCGCACATACTGATCCGCAGTCGAATATCTCACCGTAAGATATTGGATAAAATATAAAATATATTTTTATATTTACAAAATTTCCGTGAGAGTACATTGCATGCGCAGATGAAAAAAGAATTCTAAAAGCAAGCAGAGTTACAAGCAATCTACAG